>CM076576.1:542358067-542575977 GCA_034641835.2 Pinus albicaulis | reverse complement strand
GTTAATTATGCTCTTAAACAACTAAGCTTCCATTAACTATGCATTAATCTGTAATTAAAGTGGAAGTCAACTTGGCAGGTTTTCTAAATTTAGCAGGGTTAGCTCGATATTTTAAAGATTTGCAGGAGAAATAGTAGGAAAATTGGTTTTTTCCGTAACTGAGCCAATTTTTAACCAATTTTGGCTCAGGAAGAGTCATTCTTGGTATATTTTGACTTTTTGAAGCCATTGGAGCAGGTTGCAGAGGCAACAGCAGACTGTAGACAAATTTTTATCACAATTTAAGCTAATATAAAGGCCCATGAGGGGTGAACTCATTCATCAAAACAATGTGCTATTGATTTAGTTGTCATGGTTTGTTGTGTGATTATATGATGTTTTTTAGCATTTATTTTCCATGTTTTTATGTTCATGAGACCAACGTAATCCCCACAATTTTGTTTTTTTATCAGTCATAAGAACTTCCATAAACCCTTGTACAAGAAGCAAACATAAGCACTTTAATTATAAATCTAAAATTGATATTAGCACAACAATAACTAACAATCAAATTCAGATCAAGATGGTATCAAGAGAAAATGTTACCTTCTTATTTTGCTTGAGATTGTGCAAGAAGGGTTTTAATAATTGCAATTTTGTGATGCTTACAAGGTTGACATTGTAGAGATAAGAAGAGAAGCTATTGGTTGCTAGTCCTAAGGATAGGACCCTAGAGTTCCACTAATAGTTGTTCTTTAAACACCTCAAGTTCTATCTCTAGAAGTTGGCATTGAAGAGTTACAAATTGCTCAAGAAGCTGAGTTGATTGAAAATGTACAAGCATCAGAAGTTGAACATAAATCCTTAGCCATCATCTCAGATGTTGGAGAGACTCAAGTTCATTTAGAAGAGAAATATGTCAAGAGAGACTTTAATGACATTAGGAGGATGGTTAAAATAATGTTTGCATCCACTGCAGAAAGGGAAGGAGAAGGTTCTAATCGTCCACATGGAAAAGGAACTTTAGATAATAAGAAGGATGAAGTGGAGACTTCGAAGGTCAATGGAGGAAAGCCACCTCCATCTCCACCATCCTCATCCTCATCATATTCATCAGCATCATCTTCCATTTCCACCATGAAAACCACCCACACTCATTCAAAAACCCCAAAAGGAAAAACTCCATTACTTAAATTGGACATTAAGTTTGAACTTCTCGTGTACAATGGTGAGGTAAATGTAGAGAAGTTGGACAATTGGATCTGTCAATTTGAGGTATGATGCAAATTTCAGAATCTACAAGAGGGTGACATAAATATCTAGTTCACTTCATTGAGGATAGAAGGAGAAGCACTAGTCTAGTGGGAAGAAAATAATGAAGAGAAAATGTGAATACATGGTAAGATATTCATTTCTTGGGTTGAATTGATTTCTTCCATTAAAAGAAAATTTTATCCATTAGCCTATATGAAAGAATCAATGATGAGTTGGAAAAAATTTAGGCAACTCAAGGGACAAAAATTTCAAGAGTATACCAAGGAGTTTAAAAAGAGGGCTTTGTTATTAAGAGTAAACTTAAAGTTAGAATATCTAAGGAGGGCATTTGGAAAACTACATTTAAAACTACACAGCAATTTTTTTAGTATCTAGTTATGCCATTCGGTCTAACAAATGCTCTAGCTACTTTCATGAGAGTTATGAATGAT
The DNA here is from genome assembly GCA_034641835.2 of Pinus albicaulis. Classification (NCBI taxonomy): domain Eukaryota; kingdom Viridiplantae; phylum Streptophyta; class Pinopsida; order Pinales; family Pinaceae; genus Pinus; species Pinus albicaulis. The sequence goes on along the minus strand of CM076576.1, from coordinate 542,574,292 downwards.
GTTCTAAGACCATTTCTAGATGACTTCTTCATTTTTTACTTAGATGATATTTTGATATTTAGAAAATAAAGAGATTAACATGTCATGCATGTGAACAAGGTAATTGATGTCTTGAAAAAAGAGTATTTATTTTTGAAGATGTCGAAGTGTGAGTTTGGAAAGATTTCTTGAGTGTGTTGGACGGATAAATCGTTCTTGCGGACAAGACCGATCTCCCTAGTACTAAAAGTATCTAGCAACAAACAGCCAAATAAACTAATCTTTCTCTAAGCATATATGATTTACAAATAGTTCTATAGAGGTGTAAAAGACCTACCTTATGTCCAGTGCTTGTTTGAAGTTGTTGTTATCCTTCGCGCGCTTGAAGGAGTTTCGCTTGTAAACCTGCAGTCACAAAAAAGCAAAGTATTACATAGCACCTATATAGACATCATCATAAACCATGCTTATCATAGTGATCAAGGAATCTATGAAATAAACCATTGATTGAAAGCTTATTGAGAAAAATGAGTATATTTGTATTAACTTCAATAGGAGAAAATCCTTACAACCTGAGCCTTGATGTTGCACAGGACTTTCCAGGGTCCGAAGCAGGAGTCTCCTCTACTTTGACAAGCTCTACACTCTTTCAATCAAGACAAATAGAGGTATGTAATCTCTCCTCACAAAAGTCTTGTTTAACTGAGTCTGAATCTCAACAACACTTATCTTCAAATATTCTAAAGCTTCAACTCCCTTTGAGGCTACCCAATGCCTCTTTTTATAATGGAAAAGAGGAGGTTTTTCTGTTCCAAATATGAAGGGATAGAATCCTCCTTCAAATGGATAAGCTCCTCACATCAAGGGGTTAGCTCCATAAGGTAAGGGATACATGTACTTTATCAAACCGTACTTATTCCCGAAAATTCTCGTCTAGAATCTTCTAGAATTAATCTCACATCAACTTTTTAACTTTACTTTCTCGCCTTTTTTAATTTTACAGGAGTCTGCACCTATAACACATAGAAAGTGCGGTTTTGGACTGCAAGATAGCTGAACATTAGGTGCGGGCCCGCAGGAAATGTATATAGAAAGTGCAATACTAAAGTTTAGGAGATTTTTAGGAACTTTTCTCTGATTTTCAAGGCTTGATATGAGGAACTGATATGTTAGACTTGCAAAAGGAGGAAGTATGAGTTATAATGAGCTCATACCCATAGCAGAATGTCAAGATGACAATTTTTAGTGTAACAGATTGCCCCCTAAAGTGCAAAGTCTGGAATAGATGAAACTGAAGTCTGTCATATATGAAGAGTGTAGTACTTTATCATTTCAAGGATCATCCTGTGGACACCCCAGTCGGAACCTGTAAAAACATTCAATGAAAAATATATATGTATACATATCATCGCTGAGGTAGGCATTCCCATACTCAGATCAAAACTAACTAGAACTAACTTAAATTGTTCTGATACAGGAATGATTTTGAATACATCACAGTATAGACATGTATAGACACAGTATGGATGCAACCATCTGTTTATAAATAGTCTACTATATGAATGATAACAAAATTTCTTGCAGCCTGGATGGTAGAAACTAGATCCAGGGTCTTGATTTCCGCATCTCGAACTAGTACGATTGTATCCATGCGATTAAATGTGTTGAAGTCGAACATGGTAGAAACCATGATTACTGCAGGTCAATAATGTAAGCTGTTAACAAGTGTGAGAGTAACACGATGTGTCAACGGCTCTCAAAGTACTCGGTACAATCCATGAAATGTGAATGAATGAGCTGTGAAGTCGAACATGTCACGGAATCATTCGATCGAAGGTCAGCCAGTGCAACTTGTCGTCGAGCGGCTTGCTCGTGAGCATGTTTGATTCAAGGTACGATGGTTTACGGATCAACTTCCTAGATAATGAGTTTGGCATCGTCGGTAGAAAGTGATCCTGCAGAAAGCCTTCGTCATAGATCAAGTTTTGAAAATATATTGGCAAGGATGACTCGGGATGGTCCAAAATGGATGACAAATATTTGCGGATGAATGGTTTGTTTGAACTGTCCTTTTGAACACATAACGACACTGCAGATGGCTTGGTGAAAATTGACCCAAAGCTAATACCCAGAAACTGGCTGAAGACTTTCAATGTGGTTTGATTAACTGTTAGGCAAAGGATTTCCCAACCCAGGTGAATGAAAGTGTCGTGTTCAAGAGTGGTTGACTGGATTTTTGAAAAATCAAAATACAACAAACACGCCCATTTTTCTCTCTTTTCCCCCACCATTTCTGGCAAGTACCTCTTTATTTTTGACAAGCTTGAGGAGGATAACATTTTCTTGTTTATAAGCTCATCCTTCGAATGAGTCCAACTTAGTTTAAAATTCGAACCCTAAGAAGGAGTGGTTCGTTCCTGTTGAAAATTAAATAGGTCCTTTACTGTTAAGTTTTAACGAGTCCAGTATAGGAGAAACTCGGTGTTTTTCAATTTTAGGGAGTCGGAAGAAAAAACTTAAGAAAACTCCATGGGTGTACTTTTTCGTAAATTTAGTCTCTCGAGCCCGAAAAAGGATAAAATAATGCGGGGGAGAACTCTATTGACCGTAATTAGTCAACGTATACCTTTTTCGTAAATAGTCCATTTCAGTCCGTAAAAGGGGTAAACTTATACTGAAGGGACGATCATTCATTTACTTTAACGAGTTCGAATAATCAAGTACTCGGAAATCTTTTCATATTTAGAGAGTCTGAAAAGGGCTTAAAAGAGGACTCCAGGATTTTTCTTTTTCGTAAATTTTTTGAAAGAGTCCAAAAAAGTGATAAAAGTATGCTCTTTGTTGAAAAACGATCAGTTCTCCTGAAAAATCCAATTTCTGCACAAAAACTTGAAACATTACACATACCTGTTTAAGATAAGTAAAAATGCTTTCAAAAATACCCTTTTTAAAGTGAAAAATAAACAAATTAAAAATTCATCTATTCGAAAAAACTTATAAAAAGGACTTTTTCAATTTCATTTTTACTATTCAGTTTCAGAGTGAAAAGTAAAAGCTTTTGGGTAAGAAAGTTCCTGTGAAGATTCTGGAAAATCCATCCGACGAAATCGAGAACCGTCAGTCCCAGGTAATCCACGACCTCTTAATCTTGTATTTCATCCGTTTACAATTCAATTTTAGGCTTTATATTTTATTTTTAGGGAAAAATATGGTTTAAAAATTCGCTCGCGAGGGTCCGCAGGTGAGACACATGGGACCTGCGGACCCCGACTTTTTTCTATATGGAAAAAAGTCATGGGTCCGCACTCATCACACAGAGCACGTGCATTTCTACGCACTGTGTATAAAGGCTAAGTGCGGTCCCTGCACGTTTAAATTTAAAACTCAAATTTCTCATTTGCCGCCCAAAAATTTCCAAATTAGATTGTTCTAACTTGTGTTTTTATGCATTGTAGGAGTAACAAGATGTTGATTTGGAGAGAATGCGAACATGAGGATGTGGATGACGCCGAAATGCTCCATTTTCCCACAATGCAAGCATTAAAAGCATGCGGTATATATAAATTTTGGGCCATCCAAGGCATGAGGGCACAGGTAGACCTCCTGACATGGCTGGTAAACAGGTGGAACGTGCAGGACCAGTGTTTCATTATTGGTGGCCACCGGCTCAAAATTGAGCTGGAGGATATTTATTTTCTGACTGGTTTGTCCAAAAGGGGCGAACAAGTTTCTCTGTTTGGGACTAGGCCAGGTGGCCAGTCTGTCGCTAGTCTTCAACTAGAATTATGTAATGATCAGGCAAACCCTAGGGACAAACGGATTGACATTAAAAAAATCATCCATCCCGAGCTGAAATTTATTGCATTTATTGTTACCAGACTGTGTGGGAGTGCTGCGCTGCATGTGGCTACCGGTTCCCAAATGCGTATTGCTGTGGACTGTTTTCGCGGCACCATTTTCAACTGGTGCGAAGCTGTGTTGGCCAATATAAAAGGCCAATTGACTAGAGCAAAGAATGGTAAGCTAAACAAATTTGGATATGGATCCATTGTCGTTACCTTTGCTCTAGAGAGGATCCCCATGCTAGCTCCGCAGAGTATTTCTGTTGATGCCGGTCGAGTTCGAGAACCTAGGATGACTCGTTGGGTCGCACTGATGGCCCGTCACAGTATTGAGGGATCTGAGATCGTTCGATTTCCTCCTTCATATTTTCGTTGGCTGGATCGCCAAATTTTTACCATAGAGGACTTTCCATACGCCGGGATAGATTTACGTGGCGACCGAGAGATGACTCTCCCTGCCGGGGAACAATGGGATGAATCAGGTAAAATGATTTTCAACAATTTCTAAGTTCTAATTTTTTTATTTTTTTATCGTCTTGAAGTTAATAACCAAAAATTTTTAATGCAGATGTGGGCCCACGGCGACCAACCAATCTCCAACCTTATGACAGAAAACAACCAGCTGCAGTTGGACCAGCCCCAGCCCCAGCGGGCTAAACAGCGGAAATCTTGTCTGACTTAGAGCATCATCTAGAGCGCCTGACTCTAGATATTCCAGAGACGGACATAGACGAGATTCCACTCAGACTATAGAGATACGTGATTGGCGTTCCAGGACCTTTTAGGAGGTTCCTATGTAGGGTGGCCCGAGCAATGGTCTCTTATCGTGATCACCATCAGTGATGGGATGATCGTTTGTAGACTCATATTTTGACTTTTTGTGTTATCATTCTACCGATCATAAGGTGTTTCCAACCTATGATCGAAGACGATGTATATTTTTTGAAAACTCTCCTATACTATGATATATCACTATTTATTGGCTATCTGTGTACATGTTATGAATGTTGTTTGTTTTACTGTTTTGATTATTGCAAATGTCGATTTATCATACTAGAAGCAACTGCATCTGCTAATGTATTTAAATGTCTTGGAATATATTGATATTCGATATAGCTACGTTTAATTGTAATACAACAAGTTCAGAATCCAACCTAACAATCAAACTCCGAATCCCAAAAGATATGGATTTAGACAATAACTCAATCACTGCACTATACTCGGCAATGTTATTAGTTGTTTGACCAAGGCTTACCCCATCCATGGAAACTAACTCGTCAAAGGGTGAATAAATAACCCAAGCTGCGGAAGAAATGTTCCATGTACTACAACAAGCACCATCAGCAAAACCAATGTAGGTTTGAAGAGACGTCGGCTTCTGCAATATCAAGAGTAAAACTCAGATAAGCAGGAATAGTGATAATAACACACTTCTAAACTAGGCACACTTTTCTAACCTAAAACACACCAGCAGTAAAGAAATCTAATCTAATAAAAAATCTCCACACCAAGTTTTAAGCATAATATCGCTTTAGATAAAGCCCATTTCTGGGTTTATCCAAAGGGACACCGTCAAAATCTATCAACTCATAGGCCCCTTTTGCTAACTTTCGTTTGATAATGAAAGGACCATGCCACATAGGCACGAATTTCCCAGCCCCTATTTTATCGTTGGCTTGATCATAAAGTAAGACTAGGTCTCCTTCTGAAAAATTTCGAGGGGTCACACTTCTATCATACTGAGCTTTAATTCGTTTAACATGAGCTTCATTTGCTATTGCAACATTTTGTCGATTCTCATCTAGTTGAGCCAAGTACAAGAAAATTTTCTCCTCTTCAGACGTAGCTGGGAGTAACTCTATGGCTAATTTTAGTGACGGAATTTCGCATTCAATCGGCAACACAACTTCCAAACCGTAAACGAGTTGAAAGGGAGTGAAACCAGTTGATGTTTTTACCGAGGTTCGATATGCCCAAAGTGCTGAAAATAACATGGAATGCCAATTCGTCTTGTGAATACCAATAATGCGTTTGATCATGGTGACTAAAACTTTATTGATGGCTTCAACCAGACCGTTGGCTTGTAGTTAATATGGAGTGGAAATATCGTGTCGCATGCCAAGTTGGTCTGTTAGTTCAGTCATCATGACATTCCGAAAATGACTTCCATGATCCGTAATAATAGCTTGAGGAACACCGAACCTAGTAATTATGTGATTAAATACAAAAGTTGCAGCAGTCTTGCCATCAACTAAAAATGTAGGCATTGCCTCGGCCCACTTAGTAAAATAATCTACTGCCAAGATAATATACGCATGCCCCCCGGCCGAGTGAGGGTTACATGTAATAAAATCAATACCCCATTTCGCGAAAGGACCAACAGCAATTATAGGGTGAAGAGGAGCGGGCGGCGCACGCATTTTACGATAAAAAATTTGACAATTGTGGCATTTCCGGACCACATAAATACAATCTTTAAATAATGATGGCCAGAAATAACCAGCGCGCAATATCTTTTGGGTAGTGGCATACCCAGACATATGACTGCCACATGCTCCAGAATGGCAATCATTTAAAACCTTTTCAGCTTCATCATGAGTAAGACAGCGTCGAAAAACAGAATCCGCTCCACGACGATAAAGTGTATCACCAATAATATTATACTGTTGGTATTGGAAACGTATTTTCCGTCGCTGAGATCGTGATATTTCGGGCTGAAAAGATTGGGTTTGGAGATAAACGATAATATCTCCATACCATGGATCAAGAGCACTGATAAGAAACAAAGATTCGTCCGCAATGGACTCCTCTGCCACTGTTTCAGTATCAATAGAGGGGAAATCACACATAAGTTCCGCAAAAACCAAAGATTTCTTTGCCTTGGATTTTTCAAATTCCAAGTCAAATTCCTGTAGGATGACTATCCATTTGGAATATTTGCCCCCTAGCAATTGTTTGGTCAAAATGTACATCATAGGGTTATAGTTAGAAATAACTGTGGTTTTGCGTAACAAAATGTAATGTCTAAATCTTTGGACAGCTTGTACAGCTGCCAAGGCCAATTTCTCCACATGTGTGTATTTGATCTCAGTCGGATGCAAATTTTGACTAAGATAGTAAATCACATGTTCATTGTGAGATTCATCTTCCTGAACTAATACCATCCCAATGGTGGAATGAGAAGCGGCGAGGTACAAAAAGTAATCCTGATTGTAATTGGGAGGATGCAATAACGGTGCATGGGTCAACGCGTGTTTAAGTGCATCAAAAAATCAATCAGCGATCTCATCCCAAAAGAATGGAATGTTTTGTTTCAACAATTGGGTAAAACCCTTTGTAAGCTCGGCATAGTTTGGAATGAATCGACGTAAAAAATTTGCTTTCCCCTGCAAACTTTGGAGTTGGCGTAAAGTCGAAGGAGGAGGAAATTTAACAATAGCTTCGACCTTCGACGGATCGACGCGAATGCCTGCTTTCGAAACAATAAATCCTAGTAATCGACCTGATTCTACACAAAAAACACATTTGTGTGGATTCAGCCTAATTCGATAATGCCTACATCTCATAAAGATATCTCATAAGTGAGTGAGATGATCGGCCCTACGCAATGAATGAGCAGGTAAATCATCGAGATAAGGCTGCACAATGTGCTTAATGTCATGAAATGCGTAAGACATTGCCCGTTGAAAAGTTGCTCCAACGTTCTTTAATCCAAAAGGTAGTTTACAGTAAGAAAACGTACCCCACGGACAAATAAAAGTTGTTTTCGGTTGATCAGCAGGGAGTACGTTTATTTGATTGTAACCGGAAAAGCCATCCATAAAGGAAAACATTTCACTGCCAGCACAATCATCGATTATTTGATCGATATAGGGGGTTGGATAATTGTCCTTAGGACAAGCTCGATTAATATCCCTATAATCGATACATACTCTTATTGTTCCTTGTTTTTTAGTCACAGGAACAATATTCGATACCCAATCCGTTAAGGGGATTGGATAAATGAATCCTGCACGAAGTAATTTTTCAACTTCTGCTTTGATAGCAGCAGCTTTTCTAGGATGAATTTGACGTAAACGTTGACGAACAAGTTTAGCATCCGGGTAAGTCTTAATTTCATGTACAACGATTGACGGATCAATTCCTGGCATTTCTTCATAGGACCAGGCAAACACATCACGGAATTCTTGAAATAGGGCTTTATAAATTTGAATTTCATCTTCCGTACAGCAAGCACCTATATGAATGTTTTCAATTATTCCTGGTTTTACTGAAATGTCAATGGGAACCGTTCGAGATATATTTTCCAAATTTAACTCAGAATCAAGATTTTGCAAAGGATTCTGTGGTTCTTTAACATATTCAGCAGTAAAAATTGAAGCGAAATCATCTTCAAAATGATCTATCTCAGGTAAAAACGAAGATCGATGATGTAGATCTTCCCATGGTAAATCGTCAACAGAAAAAAACTCACAAATTTGCTCATCGGTATGAATAAGTTCAGGAAATTTCGTTGTGGTCGAACTAGATATAGAAAGTGATTGCTCATGGATCCCATTCATTGGATCAGTTTCGGTTGAAAAGGGGTTGGAAAGTGACTGTACAGCCTGATACGCAATTTAAAATGGACTCAAAGGCATCATGCCATCAAATGAATCTAACTTGGAGTCGGAGGGTACGATCCAAGGATCATCAAACGTAACAGTGTCTGACGAAATCATGTGAATATTTGCAATAGAAGGCGATACGTTAGGAGGAGGAAAGGAAAAAGTTCCTAGTAAACCAAAATCTTTAATCAATCCTACTCCAACATCCTTATAAGGGATAGCCGCTTTACCAACGTGCTGGATTGTTTCTGTAGAGGCTGGGTCGGAAGAGAAATAAGTTAACTGATCTATTGTAACGATATTTCCTTGATATGGAAATTTTATGAGTCGAAAGACCGAAGAAACAACAGCAGTCATAGCAGAATACCAACTGCGACCTAGGAGAAGGTTGTAATCTAGAGGGGCATCAACCACTTCCACATCTAGATTTACTATTTTACCTTCGACCCCTATGGGTAAATCTTGCAAAATACCAAAAGGTTGAAAACCTCGACCATCAAAAGCCTTTAGAATTGTCGGTGATTGGTTAAGTGTAGGAGAACCAAGTGATTTCCAACACTGAATTGACATAATACACGTTGAAGCTCCCTCATCAATCACAGTCCGAAAAATGGGTCTGTTTTTTACTAACACTGGAATCTGGAAAGCCATTTGGTGAGGTAGACGAGGTGTACTATTTTCTAAATCGAACATTATAAGATTGGAATCCTGAATATCAATAGCTCCTATAGCAGACAAAAGCAATCTACGTTGTGCTGGGCATGATTGCAGCACTTCCAAAGCCGACATTGCTGAAGGGGAAATAGCTAAATCTTCAACAATGTTGTAATTTTGAGCTGCTCTCGCATGTGGATTGAAAGCTGATTTATGAAGAACACCTTTAGCAGGAATTTTGATTATTAAGTCTGGATTTTGTTTCTCGATATGTAGCAGACCAGAAATAGGAGGAGGTGTAGTTGATGCGTTTGTATTAGAAGGTTTGCTTCTTTACCATCAACAGGATTCTTACTACCATAATCTTGCGATCGCGTCGCAACCCTTACATGAGACATCATCATAATAGGTTCTTCATAAGTAGTCGAGGTAGAACCAATCATCTTACTATCCTGAATTGGAAAAGGATCCTTCAAGACAGCAGGTTGTTGCGATCCTTTAACGAATTTCGTAACTTCGGCTCGGTATGGGCATTCTTTCGTGAAATGATCCTCTTCACAAATGAAACAAGGATAGCGAGGTTTACGTTTTTCGTCATTGGATTCACTTTTATCAGTTTCCTCTTTCGAATTCTTTTTTTTTTTATTCTTCCCTTTCTTTTTACCACCGGATTTAGATTTGGTCGTAGATGTTTCTATGACGTGAATATCGGTAGAAACTTCGGGAGAAGATTCTCCTTTCGGGGAATCAGGTAAAGTTATAATAGGAGAAGAATTCTTCGAAGATTTCTTCTTGCTTTTAGAATTAACCATACCAATCATACCGTCAGCGGCATGAGACCCTGAAGGAGCAGCAGCTATTTGACCTTGTTTTGGAAGGTCTGGGATTTTTTCATGTAAAGTACCTGACTGCTTATAAACGAGGTCAAGGTACTGAGCTTGAGCAATTACTTTCTCTTCAGTAACAACACCAGCCTTGGCTACATCTTCAGTAATCTTGGGTAACAATGATTTAACAAACCATTTCGCCAAAATTTGATCCGGAATATAAACTTTCAACAAACATCTCCTACGTCGCCATTCATGGATATGATCAGAAATATACGTAGACGTGGATTGTTTCAGCGAAGTTCATAATTCCGTGCCATTGTTGTATCTGACTGGCAACTGAAAATGAGTCAAGAAGGCAGTTTCTAACTGACTAAAGTTATGAAAGGAGCCTCGTGGTAACTCGATGTACCATTTGGCTGCAAGACCAATAAGAGTTCTTTGGAAAAGACGTAAGCGAATCGAATCATCAATAATTGAATTAGACGCACACCAGAGGTGATAAGTCATGACGTGATTTGATGGATCCTCTCCTGACTTACCTTCGAATTTTGGTATATCACTGGGAAACTTATGTGGCATTGGCGGCCAGTTCTGATAATAAAAAATTGGATCATTCGTAAGGCGCGTCAAATCAAGTAAATCTAAAGTTGCTATAAATGGTAATTGACGGTTAGGATCACGAAAACCTTGAGTAGCCAAAGCAGTTCCAGGAGGTGGATACCCAGGATAGCTGGGAATCGGATTTGCATTAGGAATTGTGTAACCTTTCGGAAAACCAGGATTAATCGTACCAAACTGGGGTTGTTGAGGCTGTTGATAAGTATAGCCAGGGTACGGTTGATACTGATAGTTTGGATTTTGTGTATAGGGACCGAATCGTGGTTGTCCCTGGTACGGTTGATACGTGAATTGCGGTTGACTTGTGACAACTGTACTTGTACCGGTTTGTCCTGTAGGTATCTGAACCGAAGTTTGAACTGACGGTCTTGACTGAGGTACAGAGACTTGAGGGATTTGCACGGATACAGGGATAGCCGAACTCGGGGTTACAGATACTCCAGAAACAGGTGTTACAAGTTGGACAGTCGTTGCAGCGGTTGCAGCAGTTTGTGGCAGAGTCTGAGGTGAACTAGGCTCGGCCTGCTGAACTGAACTAGTTGCAGGAGTTTGAAGAGTTGGCTGGACAGGTTGCTGGGTTGAACCATAAATTAAAGGCTGTCCAGGCTGATAAGGTAACTGCACATTAGGCTGCATAGGCTGTTGATATTGGGATGGATCCCACACCCTCATTCTGGGGTATTGTCCCGCAGAAGGTTGAACATAAGGACCATAACCTGGTTGAATGTAGGGTTGATAATTAAGAGGTAAATTTCCAGCTCCTTGAATAGATGGTTGACCAGAAGGCTGTTGGTAACCTTGAATTGGATACTGACCTTGAGGTTGATAACCTTGAGGCACGTCCTGAGGCTGGGGTTGATAAGGACCCTGAGGAGCATATTGAGTTTGGGGTTGACCTTGAGGTATGTACTGTCCTAAAGGTTGATACCCTTGAGGTATGTACTATCCTTGGGGTTGTCCCCCAAAATAATATGATTCCACAGTTTGTCCTGGGAAAAAGGTACCTTGAGGTTGTGCCCCGGGTGGTAACTGCCTACCTTGAGGTTGCCCTCCAGGTGGTAACTGACTACCTTGAGGTTTCCCTCCAGGTGGTAACTGACTACTTGAAGGTTTCCCCCCAGGCGGTAACTAACTACCCTGAGGTTGCCCCCCAGGCGGTAACGGATTTCCTTGAGGTTGCCCCCTAGGCGGTAACTGACTGCCTTATGGTTGAGGATTGGGAACATTACCAGACATCATAAAAATTTTCTCTGCATTCGACGTTTCAATTTTAAGACCATTAAGACCAGATGATAACACGTTTTCAATGGGTTGAGGAGCCGCTCCCGAGAAAGTACCAGATAGAGCCTGGTATCCTGAAGGAATAGGAGGAACACCGTGTAAAAATGATTCCGGAGTCTGGGAAAACATCGATGACTCTCCTGCCATAATAGATGGCGGATAGTAACCTCTGGGTGTAGGATGAAATGGAACTCGAGGTGGATGAAAAGCAAGACCCGGATTTTCTAAAAATTTTGTTAAGGATAGATACCAAGCACTAGTTCGAATAGGGTTGTAGAAAATAGATTCACGCTCCCTAAGATTTAAAGATTGAGGGGAGTCGGGAAGAGATATATCTTCGTCTGGATTAGTAAGTTCTTCAATAGAAATAAGACCAGCTGGAAGATCGTCAGTGACGATATTTCTTACCCTAGGTGAACCAATATCGCTAGAAGTTGGTGAAATAAATCCTGAGGATGTTTCCAAAACAGAAGGTTCAGTTTCAGGTTCAGAGATTTCAGGTTCATCAACTAGTTCACTGGAAGGAGAAATATAACCAGTAACTTCAGAAACTGAAATCGGCTCTTGAATGTATTTTGTTGTAGGTGTTTGATAATCAGGATGAATTACAATGGATGAAGTTCCAATTTCTGTTGATCTAATCCTACTGCTGCTAGATGATACCAGAGCACGTAGCCCTTCAAGTTGACTTGGTGTATATTCAGGGGGTTTCCCTTGTAGTCTCCGGGATTGTCTTGGAAAGTCCGCCATGATTAAAAAATTAATTAACCACACGCAAACAAAGAAAATTTCAATGAAAACACCTAAAGTCTCTAAGAAACAAACAGTTGAATCATACGCTTAAAAAAATCTAAGAGTTCAAACCACACACAAACAGTAACTTTCCGTACTAAAAACACTAGTTGGTGATGAAATCCAACTTAGTAGAAATTTAATACGAAAAGGGCGGTTGGAACAGTTACCCCGACAACCTGCTTAATGAAACAAACCGGTGCAAGTTTCTCCACTATACCATCTCGAGTGAAGATAACCCTCCGGAGAGTCCAAGTGAGTCTAGCCGATGTCTGCTCCAGGTACAGTGGGATCTTCCCTCCACCGTCACCTTAGGAAAGAATCCTAAAGATTATGGCCTCTAAGGTTACCAACAGAAACAAATATACCTGGGGGAACAGTCTACGATCCGACACACACGCAAGGGCAGAGTAACAAAGCTCAATCCCCTTGAAGGCTCCTTGAAATAATCCAAGGTATGCCAACAAGTGACCCCTGGCTCCTCGATAATGGTTTATCCGAGGTTTACCGTTGTTAATACGTGTATATCTTCTATCGTTCCCAATGAGGAAGGATTGATTACCTCACTTTTTCAGATATGATCTCGTGCTTAACTCCTTTAGGAGGAGCTTCCCAGAGCATAGATGCAACAATTGGAATTTCTTCCTACCGCAAGATTTGTCTACTTGTTTGTTTATACTATCTTGGAGAGTTAATTACTCCCTACTCCAAGATACTAGCCTAAGCTATGTTGGTGATAAGAGCCCTAGAGAATAAAATATTGCTAGATTAATTTTAATTAAGCGTTACTTTTATGAGTTGTTTCTTAAGTCAATGGGTGCGGAAATGAAACTTTGGTGGTGTGAAGACTCGATTTCCAAAAACACTAAAAATGCACCTAAGAATGATAATCACTTCTTTTTCTTTCAATGAACTTCTATCTAAAGAAAGAGTTGGAGAATGCAATCCTTTTAATAAACAATTCTTCCTTTAAACATAAAGAATGATTGAAAGAGAATATTTTGTCTTTTCCAATAAATGATTAAATCTCACAACGAAATCCCTTTTCTTTCAAAACTTGTAACTACAAAAACAATTTTCCTTCAAAAGAGATCTACAAATTTCTAAAAAACACTCAAAACTACAAAACTAATTTTGAGATCTACTAACTTGCACTCAAAACTACAAAACTAATCTTGAGATCTAAAAAATTTTAAAACAATCTAAATGAATAAAAGCTTTAAAATTTTTTGAAGAATGCTTTACTTAGTTGTTCAGCAAACTAAGGTTCTATTCGTCCAGAACAACAAACAGATCAAAAACACTCAATTATGTTTTATAAAAATGAAATTCAAAAACCAATAAGAAAGTTCTTTTTCGAATATTTGCAAAGAAACAAGTAGCTCTATTTCTCAATAAAGGATGATTTCACAAGCAGGTCAGATTCAGCAAAAAGACAAGAAAAACCGATGTAATCTGAGGTATTTCAAAATTTCAAATGCTTCAAATTGCTACAAAGACCAAGTGAAATGCAATCCAAAATGCAAAGTCTTCTAGAAAATCATCAAAACATCAACACTGTTGGAATTCATTCATAGAAATTTTTTGACAGAAAGAGTAATCAATCTGGGCAGAAATCAAAAATACTAAATCAAAATAAAGACAAACTAAAGAAAGAAATCTAGAGTTTTCTTAAAATTTAAACAGGGTCCGCATGCTTCTAGAAGTACAAAGTGCGGTACCGCACTGTTTACTAATAGAAGATGCGAAACTGCCCGCACTGTCAAAAGAAGACAGAGTGCGGTCCCAGAAAAAATTAGAGAAAAACACTAAAGATTTGAAAATTTTCTAAAACAGAGAAAACCTAAACTACCTAGACAGATTTCTATCAATCAAAAACTAAGAAAAATGTTTCCTCGAATCAAAATAAAAGAGAACCAAAAAACACAACAAGTTCTTCCCCAGTATGGTCGCCAATTTGTTGGACGGATAAATCGTTCTTGTGGACAAGACCGATCTCCCTAGTACTAAAAGTATCTAGCAAAAAACAGCCAAATAGAATAATCTTTCTCTAAGCATATATGATATATGAAAAGCTCTATATAGGTGTTAAAAGACCTACCTTATGTCCAGTGCTTATTTGAAGTTGTTATTGTCCTTCGCACGCTTGAAGGAGTTTCGCTTGTAAACATGCAGTCACAAACAAGCAAAGTATTACATAGCACCTGTATATACATCCTCATAAACCATGCTTATCATAGTGATCAAGGAATCTATGAAATAAACCATTAACAAACAGCTTATTGAGAAAAATGAGTATATTTGTATTAATTTCAAAAGAAGGAAAACCTTACAACCTGAGCCTTGATGTTGCACAGGCCTTCCTGGGGTCCGAAGCAGGAGTCTCCTCTACTATGACAAGCTCTACACTCTTTCAATCAAGAAAAATAGAGGTATGTAATCTCTCCTCACAAAAGTCTTGTTTAACTGAGTCTGAATCTCAACAGCACTTATCTTCAAATATTCTAAAGCTTCAACTCCCTTTGAAGCTACCCAATGCCTCTTTTTATAATGGAAAAGAGGAGGTTTTTCTATTCCAAATATGAAGGGATAGAATCCTCCTTCAAAGGGATAAGCTCCTCACATCAAGGGGTTAGCTCCATAAGGTAAGGGATACATGTACCTTATCAAAGCGTACCTATTCCCGAAAATTCTCGTCTAGAATCTTCTAGAATTAATCTCAAATCAACTTTTTAACCTTATGTTCTCGCCTTTTTTAGTTTTACAGGAGTACGCACCTATAACACATAGAAAGTGTGGTTCTGGTCCACAGGATAGCTGAACATTAGGTGCGGGCCCGCAGGCAATGTATAGAGAAAGTGCGATACCAAAGTTTAGGAGATTTTTAGGAACTTTTCTCTGATTTTCAAGGCTTGATATGAAGAACTGATATGTTAGACTCTCAAAAGGAGGAAGTATGAGTTATAATGAGCTCATACTCATAGCAGAATATCGGGATGACAATTTTTAGTGTAACGGTGTATTGAGTGTATGTGGGATAAATTGTTGGAGGAGGTGAGTTGAATACCCTCACAGAGTAGAGTTCATTCTGAATTGGCCCAAGCCCAATATAGCTATGAGGTAAGAAACTTTCTTCTGGCAGTACAGTGTTGGAGGGAATTCATTTCTAATTTTTCTTCCATTGCAGCTCTGTTACATACATTGAAAAGTGTTAAGAAATTATTCCATTGGAGAGATATGAAAAAAAAAACATTTGATTCTTTAAAATAAATTACCAATTCAACACCGGTATTGGCTCTTCTAGTTCTTAGACAAGAATTTAAGATCCAAAAACATGCAAGTGATTATGCCATGGGAACAGCTCTCACGCAGTATGGTAAGCCTATTTCGTTTCATTATGAAATTTTTAATGGACTTGTGACTAACTATCCCGCCTATGAAAAAGATTTATATACAATGGTACAAAGTGTAAATAAATGGAAGCACTATTTGACGGGGAAAGAGACCATTATACATATTGACCTTTAGCCATTGCAGTGCTTACAATCACAGTCAAAGTTGCAACAATCAAGACATTTCATATGGATGGGATTTCTACAACAATTTCATTTGGTTATCAGGTATAAAAAAGGATTATACAATAAAGTAGTTGATATGCTCTCTAAGCCTCTTGTAAATTCATCTATTATACTCAAGCACAATTTAGTTATGCATGAAATTTACGTTAAACAATATGCATATGATAGTTATTTTCAAGATGTGTATGAAAGCTTGAGTTAACGAAAAAAAAATGAAGAGTTAGATTATCATGTGCATAATAGTTTGGTGTATCACTTGGGCAAGTTATGTATACCACAGGGAGAAAGGAACAATATCGTAAGGGAGGCGAATGCTTCATTTATTGCTAGAAATTTCAGTGTAGGCAAGATGGTAGCGAATCTCCAAAGGTATTGTTATTGGCCACGTATGATTGATAGTGTATCTCATTTTATTAGAGGATGTTATTTTTTGTGCAATAAGTAAGCCTAGTAATATGAAACTTGGATTGTACACTCCACTTTCGATCCTTCACATCCCTGGGACAGTATCTCAATGGATTTTGTAGGAAGTCTTCCAATGTCGAGGAAAGTTCATGATTAATTTTATGTTGTTGTATATAGGTTCAGCAAAATCTGCCTTTTGATGCCATGTAAAGAACAAATTATAGTTGAAAAAACAACTTGTCTTTTCTTTCAAAATTTATGGGTTCATTTTGGTCTTCCTACTTCTATTGTAAGTGATCGAGGTTCTTGTTTTGTTGGGAATTTATGGTCAAAATTATGGGACATGATGGACAAAAAGATGAAGAAGAGTACAACCTTTCGTCTGCAAAAATATGCCCAGACCCAAGTGGTTAACATGACAATTATTCATCTTCTTAGAGGTTATTGCAGCAAACATCCCAAGTTGTGGGATGAACAGTTGCATTACATTCATCATGCATACAATAAGAGAAAGCATTCTTGCACAAACACATCGCCATTTGAGGCATGTCTTGGGTATTTTTCAAGATCCCCTTTGGAATTCATATTTGAGAAAGATTTCGCTATAGATGATCATAGTGACATAGATAAGGCAAGGAAATTCAGTGAGAAAGTTCAGTTGGTACCTCACACAGTGCAAGAAAATCTTGAAAAGAGTCAAAGCAGCTACAAGGCAAGGCATGATAAACACAATGTTGATTACAAATTCCAGGTTGGAGATGAAGTTGGGTTATATATAAGCAAATAAATATTGCAAGGGGAAGGTAAAAAGCTTAAGCCAATCTGTTATGGTCCATTTAAAATTCTGGAAAAGATTGGTAGAAATGTATTTAAGCTATACTTTCCTCCTTATATGCAAATATATTTTGTCATTAATGTTGATAACTTGGGATTGTTTGAGCCTCCTTTGATTGATGATCAAGGAGAGCATGTTCAACTTCCATCAATAGATGAATTCTCACGAGAATATATTGATGAAATTTAGCAAGATCTCATACTTGATAGAAGAAAAAAAAACTTCAAAAAGAGGGAATGTTGAATACCTTAGAGTGGGACTCAAGGGACAAAGTCCTTCCAATGCAAAATGGACAGATATTGAAAGGGTGAGGGATTTTTACCCTCACCTACTGAAAAATTGATAGTATATTTTGGGGTCCAGAAGGTTTCTAGTGGGGAGGAATGATCAAAGGCTCAATATTTAGCTCAAAAATGTAAGTGCTAAGAAATTATCCAAACCAAAACGACTGCGTAGAGCTTTTCACCAGGATTCTGTCACAATTCCTTTCATCAAAATCCAACTCTGAATGAAGAAGTTAGGACTTGCTATCTGTTTTCCCAAACAAGTAAAAATTATGCAGAACAGTGACAGGCTGATGACATGGCATTCCAGTCTGTACTCTAGCTATATCGAGGAAATATTCTCCAATTTTAGACCAGTTCCACTATGACAAGCGTCACAGTCAAATTCACCAGTGAACTTTGGAAGTGAACTTTTTTTTACATCTAATCCTAAAGTTGAATGAGATTTATTTTTTAGGTTCGAGTAGTCCAACCAGAGATGAATGCATGGTGCATGTATAATCTACCAAGTGCGCCCTCTACTGTGGACCCATAACAACTTTGATATCTCTGAATTCATTCATTAATATTGTTATGGTCAGACACATTTTATTGGGTTGAAATAATGCTATTTTCGTAAGGTCTAATCCATACATTGTGGAAGACATATTTTACTATGGTGGATACATTTATATGTGGCAGAGACTTTATTATGTGGATAGACTCTAAACTAAGCAGATGGACATGTTAAGTACAAGTAGTGGATATATATATATATATATATCGTACATGCTTATGCTATCTGGCGGAGGTATTAACATAGCATAGGAGGCTTCTACATATGGCAGGAGCCACTATTTATAGAGGAGCCATTATTCATCAAAACAATGTGTTATGGATTCAGTTGTGATGGTTTGCTATGTGTTTATATGTTGTTGTTCAACGTTTAGTTTCCATGCTTTTGTGTTCATGAAATCCACTTAATCTCCACAATTTTGTTTGTTTATTAATCATAAGCACTTCCATAAACCCTTGTAAAAGAAGCAAACATAAGCACTTTTATTATAAATCTAAAACTGATATTATCACAACAATAACTAACAATCAAATTCAAATCATAAGAGGAGGGGTGAATCAGTAATTAGCATTAATTTCAAATTTTCGATACAATAATTTTTACTCATTATATTTAGAAATAATTCATGTAATCATTATCAACTAAATACATGAGAAGTAGAGTAAATCATTGACATACAAAAACACCATCAATATGGGAAAAACACAAACATGGAAATAGGGATTTAACATGGAAACTCAAAAGCAAAAAACCCCGAATATCTTTGGTAATATTTTGTAATCTAAGCTCCTATTGAGTTACATCAATTTTTTTGTAAGCACCCACTCATAGGATGCACTAAGCCCCTTCAAATTATAAAACCACAACATTCAAAGAGGCACTGACCTCTTATGAATGTAGATTGCAACTTGCTGAAGCCAATTGTCTTATTTTTCATACAATTTTCAAACTAAGTAATAGTGGCCGACCCTTATTACATAAAAAAAACCCACTCGTTTGTCTCTTACATCTCCTTCCTCTCTTCTCAGAAACCTCACTCTCTAGTGGTCTCCTCACTACATCATATTCTCTACTCTAGGAACTTAACTAGTCTATAAAATTAGTAGCTCTCAAAACTCAATTCTCCATATGTTCACAAACATGCTCACAACAACACCAACTCACACCCAGAGCACCCACAAAAAAATATACTTACCTTCCAACCTTTTCACATTCCATTCCATAGTTTTCTTCCTCTTTAGCACATGGGAAAATGATGTAGCCTCTGTGAACTACACAGATTCATTGTACTCTTGCAATGATGTAGCCTCTGTGAATTTTGAGAGTGGCCACAGTATATTTTCCGATGTTGAGATTTAATTATCAATCCACATGTATACTTAAACAGTTCCTCCATTAAATTGTGTCTATTAAAATAACATGGATCTCAAATATTTGAGAATGTTATTGTTATCACTGGAAAATCGGACAAGAAAAAGACATCATGAAATGTTAAGTAGAAGGATTTAGAGGGCTGAGAAATATTAGAGAACCTAGAAAATTTTAAAATCTCTTAGGTCAAGAGGCAAAATTATCAAATTGTGCACAGAAGACACATGAAAAGTGCACTCCGTGTTCATTTTTATTTCATAGCAGAGCAAGTTCGTGTGGCTTTCCCTCAAAAAGTCAGGCAGTCTTGGGTATGGCGAAAGGTCACTATTCGAGACCACTTTACACACTTCAATAAAAAGATTCTCCACTTGAGGCCACCCAAGGACAGCCACCTAGAGCCACCTTGAGACCTCATGTGAGCACAAAATGGAATCAATCACCACTCATGGGTCACAATCCACAACTGTACCAAGAGAGGGAAAAATATTTGAATTTTTCCTATAATTCCACCTTGAGAAGAACAAATGGAGAACACATTATTATGTTCGCCAAATTTCCCATGAGAAAAATAGTAGTGTGTTGTCCGAGTAGCAATAGAGTGAAGGGATTTAGTTGTTGGCCATTTGACACCTCAATCCCTAAGGAAAATTTCACCAAGTCTCTGAAATCTAATCGCTCGTCCGAGGAGAAGAGAGAGGCCTATAGACTAGCTCAAGGGGAAAGCCCTCCTTTCTTTGGGTATTAGAGCTCCATAGCTCTAAGGAATCACTGCAAGTGTGTAACGTTCTACCACTTATTTAATAATAGTAGCTAATAAGAGGGGATTAGTTCTACGTTCAAATTATTAGCCCATTTCACTGGATTATGCTTGTGTTTGTATTTTATTGTTTTTTTGTTTCCTCTTCTTTTTTATAGCATGTTATGTTCCATAAACTAGTTTTTCTACCTGTTAATATGTTTCCTTTAACCATCTAACAACCATTTTTTCCCTGTGACCATTTCTTTTAGGTTAGAAATCACTCCTACCAAGCACCGGTGTTTTATTACACTTGTGCACTAAATACATCAACGTAGGATTGGCTACTCCACTTATTTTTCCTCTTAAGCTAAGTGGTTGTGTTTTGCAGACCCTCTTTTCTGCTCAGGATTGCTACAAGACCAAATATCCTCCTCCTCATATTCTCTCATTCACCCTCTATGAAGAGATTCAGTTCAGGAGGTTTGGAATTTTTTTCTACTGGAAAACCGGACATGTTTAGTCCAGGCAGATGCAGATATTGCACACATCTATAGAGAAATTTCGCGTGGAAAATAGTGAACTATTTTTACATTAGTTTTAATTATTTTTTGCAAGTGTAAAGTGACTGGCAGCCCAGAATAAATCTTCCATCACTATGTTTTGGTTTCCCTTGACTGTTAGGACATGATTTTAGCTACACTTTAGTTTATCTATTTGCATAGCTTATTGTCACAAATTCAAAGTTTAATTAGGAAGAAAGTAAGTGGCTAAAATCCACCCATGATATCTGAATGAGCTTATTAGTGATAATAGACACCAAACACGTAGCTAATTATCAAGGAGTAAGTGGACCATATCCATACATGTTTATCTAGTTTCCATTTGTTTTTTCCTTGTCGTTGCATTAATTTTAGTTCAAAATTTTGCATTAGGAACTAGGAGTAGGATGAAATTATCTAAGAATGCAAGTAATCTCTATTTCCCTTTCACCTCTTTGTGACCCTGGGCATGCATATGAATTCTCTCTTTTGATATTTTTCCATCTCCCTTTAGTCCAACATTTACTCTAATAGGAAAAATTGTAAGCAGCCCATTATCCACGCATAATTTTCTTTTTGAAAGGAACAATCAAAACATAGTTTAAATAAGAGGGAGTGTAAAGGATGACCGCATATCCACATCCTAAAAGCTTTTTGATTGTACACTTTGTCACAAAAATAGGCACACCATAATTGAAGTAAGACTCCATAAAACTAACCATAATTGAAATCATTAAATCTCCCCATAGGGGCCACAAGATAATTAATAGCTCAGGTTAAGACCGTTGGGGGTAGGCATCCAATAGGCCACCACAATTATTTTACATTCTTGAAACATACAATTTGAATTTATAGGGAGCTTTAAATTTGTCTCTCTGCCCATGGAAAATAATACCTAAGTGCCACAGAGACCCGATTTACAGGGTGTTAAGCTTAGGCCCAGTGCGCGCAATACTATTTGGGGTTACCTGAACCATCTAGGGCTTGGTAATGGTAGCTAAATACCAAGAAGCTGAAGACTCAAATGCTCACGTGGGATGACAATACTTAGTGGCCAAATCTAGTGCATCCTTCCCTATAGGTGACAATGCACGCACCACAAGATCCTCTTTTCATTACCTTCGTCGATTCTTCAGCTACTAGAAAGCGTCACCAGTTATTTCAAGATTTCATCCCTAGTACCCACCGGAAGATCTCTTCGAAAGGCCTAGTTACAATTGAGAGAGTGAGGACTATCAGTTCTTCTAGTATTTTTGAGTATCATACGTAAAACAACAAAAACCATTTTTTGATTGACTGGTCACATAACATTAATCTAAAGGTAAATTAACCTTTTTTTTCACTCTGTTTTATGTATGTGATCACTTTTGCTTTGATATATAATCTCTCTCCTCTCAAGAAACTAAAAAATACTTCCAAAATCAAACCGAGTCGACACCTTAATGGACCTAATGGGACCTCTTTGATCTAGACGTTTTCTTGACCTCCTCCATTAGAGGGACGAGTTCAAGGTCTTTTTCCATTTAGGCATCAAAGAAGGAACACAACCACCCTTATCAATTCATCCTTTATCGGTGTGACTTAGTTAGGAAACCCTAAGGGTCATTGAACGTCACACCAGTGGAAACCCCCTCAGGTCACCACACACCACTCCTCCCACAACCCCTAGAGGGAAGAGGAGCACTAACCATTCAAGGAGCTAATAGAAGAAAAATCGTGTATGTCACAGACAAACCCCATACATAAAAAGAGCCTTATGTTTTCACAGTCTACAATGGCACTCAACACATAGTTACCTTTCCTAGCATATTTAAACTTATATGATCTATCAAAGTTAACAAATAACCCCATTGCACACAATCCCACCTGCCCCCCCATGTAAACGAATCTCCCTTTGGACATTCCAAAATTCGAACAGGAAGAAAGAAAAATACCCTAGAAATCATGTAATGAATTTCCACCTATGGTGTTCGTCAAACAATATTATTGACAATAGTATTCGATTAAGACTATTTCAGGGTACCTTAACCGGACTAGC
Source organism: Pinus albicaulis (assembly GCA_034641835.2). Lineage (NCBI taxonomy): Eukaryota > Viridiplantae > Streptophyta > Pinopsida > Pinales > Pinaceae > Pinus > Pinus albicaulis. The sequence goes on along the minus strand of CM076576.1, from coordinate 542,551,344 downwards.
CATGAAAAGGTATGTGGAGAAACCTTCTACTTCAGATCGAACCTTTAGCATCCTCGCTACTATGTTCCTCAAATATTTCTAGTTACCCATCCACCACGATTCACGAATGGATTTACTAACGCATTTTATACAAACTCCAGTTGTCCATATCTTGGACCATCTCCATGAATGGCACATGACGTTGAATTTTGTTTAAAGCCAAACTAGATGATCGAGTTTTACTAAACCTATTCTTGAAAAATGTCACAGCAGACATTTCGAAGGATGTGGAAACTCAAGGGCCTACTTTTGAAGAGGATTCCATTAGCAAATCCGATAAACTTGAGTTGATATACACTCAGCCAGGATACATCCATAACATCCTTCTTAATTCCCAATTCCTGCAAACTTATAAAGAAATGCCAGGCGCATCAAAAACTATAGATAGATTGATAGGGTCACTGACCCAAATTCACCTAAGAAGCAGATTCCCATACACCGATTATGCATATGATCCTAAAAATAACATCCCGCAACTAGGCTACAATCAGATTCATCATGCACCTCTACAGAACATGACCAATAGGGCATCATTGTACCATCATCAGCAAGGAGGATCATAGCCTCTTGCACAGGGAACATAGTACCCAGTTAGGAATGATGACAGAAGAGCTCCCTCCCCAACAGTCATTTACAAACCAAGGACAAGGACCTCAATATCCCCACTCCCCAGTACAAAACCCACCAATGCAAAATAATGCACTAGTGAATTTTGTGCAACCTTCCCGAGCCCAACTGCACTAGTCATACGATGAGGAGGATTAGAGTTATCCTCTTAACAAGGCAAGGAAAAAACCAAAAAATAATACAAGGGAAATCCTCGACAGGGGGGAGATAACCAACAACACCCTCCGCGATCTCAGGCTGGGGAAAACCCTAAACTAAATCAAAACTAGGATCCAAATAACTCCCAAGGGAAAAACAAGAGGGCTAAAATTCAGAACAACCACTCTTGCGCAATTTGTGGTGAGTATGGCCGTTACACTCATCACTACCCCAAGCTCCCTGAGCTAAAGAAGCTTAATGGTAATCAAGGACAAGGAGGACCCACACAGCAAACAACTGTAATGTAGGAGCTCACCCTGCACCAAGGGGCAGTTAGTACCCAACAACAACAAACGCCCCCCCCCCCCCCCAACAATTCTAAAAGAAACAACCATGAAATCTATATAAATCACGAGGAAATTTTCTTTCAAACATGGAATCAAAGTTATGATACCCCTCTAGACATTAGTTCATTAGGGTCTAGCATGAGTGCACCTACAACACAGTTGACTATATCAGAAATTCCTATTGAACCTTTGCTGAAATAACGGACCAAAAGGTGAGCACAACACCACTCCAAAGTGGCCCATAATTATAGCATTGTGGATGACTTAGCTCAGTCCCCGGCTGTCATGTTAGCTTTAGAAGTTCTGCAATATTTCCCAAAGAAACGGAAAGCATTAATTTCCACATTAGGCATAATCAACCCTACTAATTCATGCCTAATGGATTTCGACTTAGATAAAGCCACCCCCAGATTCTTTTTGTTATAAAATTATATATTATAGACCAATGGAACAAATAAAATATATGTGGAATACCCAAGTACACAAAACACATAAAACTAGAGAGAAATAGATATACGTGGTTCACCTAGTTTGGGCTACGTCCACCCCGAACAGCCAATCCTTCCCTTCTATTATCCAAAAAAATGAAAAGACACAACCTACAACAAATAAATTGTAATATCCTTTGTTCTCTCTCACAATCTCGCTATCTGTTTCTCTCTCTCAGAATACACATCCAATAAACAGCCCCAATACAATGCCCTCATACAAGCGAGGGGTTGCCTTCTAGGGAAAAAAAACTTATACTAAACATAACTTCTACCATATGATCATCTGCCTAATGAGCGGCCCATATTGCCTAGAAATTACTATACTTTTACAAGGCAATTTTGCATCTGTTTTTAGCTTCAGGGCTGCTGTCCCTAAAACCCCCCGTCAGGTGGGGCTCCATAAAGTCGTAGCCACCCCCCCTCGACCCCTCAAGCAGCGTTTAATTTTGGGCAATGTTTCTACTCCATTAAGGTACGGGGGTCCAAAGCTGTGATAAAAAATAAACAAGATAATCAGGCTCCATACCCAACAATCTCCCACTTGGACACTGATTGTAACAACTCCACCGTTGCTTCATTTTCTGGACAATGACTCCTCTTTGGACCTGGTTGTTTCTCATCTTCATTTCATCCTTGAATACAAATTGAAACTGAGCATATTCTCAGTTTCTCCCTGGTTACAACTTTTGTTAGCATATCTATAGGATTCTAGCTAGTGTGTATCTTTTCCAGCTTCAACTATCCATCTTCCAATACTGACCGTATAAAATGGTACTTGAGCTATATGTGTTTAGTCCTGGAATGAAATGTTGAGTTCTCCACAAGATGAATGGCACTTTGGCTATCACTGTATAATGTGCCCATATCATGCTTCTTACCCAATTCATCCATAAACCTTTGTAACCAAATCATTTCTTTACTAGCCTCTCTAGCAACAACATACTCTACTTCTATTCTTAAAAGTGCAACAACACTTTGGATTTTTCAAAAACCAACTGACAGTTGTTCCATCTACAGTAAATACATGTCCTGTAGTGCTCCTCCTATTATCTCTGTCCCTTGCCATATCTGCATCAAAATATCCTTGTAGAGAAATGTTTGAACCACCAAAGCATAATGCTTGATTTGTCATACCTCTCAAATATCTGAGAATCCATTTCACTGCCATCCAATGTTCTTTTCCTAGATTGTTCATGTACCTGCTTACAACTCCCACTGCATGTGCAATATTAGGCCTTGTGTAGACCATTGCATACATTAAGCTTCCAATTGTTGATGCATATAGAACTTTATACATATAGTCCATTTCTTATTGGGTCTTGTGGTACATCTCCTTACTAAGTTTGAAATGGCTAGCAAGAGGTGTACTAACTGGTTTTGCATTCTGCATATTAAATCTTTTGAACACCTTTTGTATGTACTCATTCTAAGACAGTGTTAATTTTCGATTTTTCCTATATCTAGTTATTCTCATACCGAGCATTTGTTTTGCAGCTCCCAAATCCTTCATTGCAAAATAATTTGCCAATTTTCTTTTGAGCACATTTATTTCCTGCATGTTAAACCCTGCAACAAACATGCCATCTACATACAATAACAATATAATTAGTTGCCATCATTTTTCTTTTTCATATAAACACAATGATCAGAGTGACATCTAGTATAACCTTGTTCAGACATAAACCTATCAAATTTTAGATATCACTACCTTGGAGCGTGTTTTAAGCCATACGAGCTCTTCTTTAACCTCCACACTAATTTTTCTTTCCCTTTGACATCATATCCTTGTGGTTGATCCATATAGAGCTCTTCCTCCAAATCTCCATGGAGAAATGTTGTCTTTACATCTAACTGTTCAAGCTATAAATATTCTTCTACTACAAGACTTAAAATAGTTCTGATGGAAGTCATCTTAACAATAGGAGAAAATATTTCATCAAAATCAATACCTTTCTTCTATACAAACCCCTTCACCACAAGTCTAGCTTTGTACCTCTGTTTTCCTCCATCTTCTTCCTTTAGACTATAAAACCATTTATTCTTCAATGTCGTTCTACTTGCAGGAAACCTGACTAAGTCCCAAGTCTGGTTATGTATTAACGATTCCATCTCTTATTCCATGGCTAGCTCCCACTTCTTCCTGGTTTCAACCTACATTTCTTCTTCATAACATTCAGGTTCACCAGAATCAGTCAACAATAAATAATATAATGAATGAGAGTATCATTCAGGGGGTCTACTTATCCTGGTAGATCTTCCAACACCACTTTCAGGTGTTTGAGGTGCCTGTTGCTGTTGTGGTGGTTGTTGTTTTTGTGGCTATTGATTATTATTATTTTCAGGCACCTTTAACTTTTTTGTGATCTCATCAAGAATTGTGTATTCTTTGTTTTCCTTTTCTTGTTTATTTTCCTGCAACTGATTCTTATAAAACACCTTTTCATTGAATATTACATCTCTGCTCCTAATGATTTTTTTATTTTCATATTCATATAAGGAATAACCGAAGATAGAACAAAGCTTGAGGCAAAATCAAAGAAATGTACCTTTATTGGACAAAGGCCTTACAACCAAAAGGCTTTAAAAAGAGTAGTCTACCTTTTTACATGTCCATGCTTCCTCTGGAATACCACCATCCAAGGAACTTGAAGGCCCTTTGTTTATTAGATAAACAGTAGTATCTACAGCATCTGCCCAAAATTGTAAAGGAAATCCTTCATGCAATCTCATGCACCTTCCACGCTCCATGATTATTCTATTCATCCTTTCTGACACACCATTTTCTTATGGTGTTCTTTGAATTTTCTTCTCTCTATGAATTCCATGCTCTGAACAATACCTATCAAAATATTTGCTGCAATATTCACCTCCATTGTCTGATCTGAGACACTTCAACTTCTTTCCTTTCTCAATCTCAACTAAAGATTTCCGTTTCTTGAAAGTATCAAATATATTAGATTCATTCTGAATACAATAAATCCAATTTTTTCTAGTTGCATCATCAATAAAAGTAACATAATAATGAGAGCCACCGAGAGATGATACCTGAGCAAGTCCCCATACATATGGATGCACGAACTCTAATTTTTCGCTCTTATTTTCTTTCCCAACTCAGAGAAGCCTGACTCTCTTATGTTTTCCATATATGAAATTCTCACAAATCTAAATCAACATTCTTCAAAACCGGCAACAAATTTCTTGAGTGAAGAATCTTCATCCCCTTATCACTCATGTGTTTGAGCCTGTGATGCCATAATGTTGCATCTAATCCTTTGGAAGTTAAATCATTAACAGAGTTATAAATACCATTGCATAAATACAATGTAACAACCTTTTCGCCTTTTTCTATTACCAGGGCTCCTTTGGTGACCTTCCAAGTTTTATCTATGAAATTTGTCACACAACCTTCACCGTCTAATTGCCCTGTTGAAATCATATTTTTCGTCAGATATGGAACATGCCTTACCTCCTTTAATAGCCATTGGTTTCCATTCTATTGTTTTACAAGAACTTTACCCATTCCAACAATTTTACAGGATTTATCATTACCCAAAAGGACTTGTCCAAAATCTTCTGGAACATAGTCATGAAAATATTTCTTATCAGGTGTGGCATGGAATGAAGCCCCTGAATCTACTACCCAGGAATCAGTAATGTTTTTGAAATAAATAATCAAAGCATCTTGTAACACATCACCTATCACATTTTCTTCATGATTGTTTTATTGTTGCGTGTCTCCTTCTTCTCCCTTCCGAGATCTACAATATTTCTTTAGGTTTCCCTTATTTTCACAAATCCGACATAGTATCTTTGATAAATAGACTTGGACCTACATTTCCTTGATTTACTACTATATGTTGAGCTCTTTCCACTTTCCATTTTTCTTCCCCTAGAATCTTCACTCAAAGCATTACCCAATGTCTCACCAGAGCTTTTCCATCGCATTTCCTTGCTAAGGATAGCACCGACAACATCATCAAACTTTAAAGTAATAGATCTAGAGAGAGAGTTACTAATGGCCATAACTAAACCATTCCAGATTTCTGGCAATCAACACAGAAATAAAAGAGCCCTAACTTCATCATCAAATTTTACCCCTACAGAACTTAACTGACTGGTAATTATATTGAAATCATTTCAATGGTTTGCAACAAATCCAACTTTCTACATCTTCATACTAAATAAACATTTCATAAGAAATACCTTGTTTGAGGCTAAGGTCTTTTCATATAATTTCACCGACTACTTAATCAAACCCTCTATTGTTGTTTCCTTCGAAATATTGAAGGCTACCGATGTCGTGAGGTACAATCGTACTATTCCGAGTGCCTTTCTATCGAGAATCTCCTATTCTGCATCTGTCATAGGCATCGGCTTCCTTGGTTTTCCACTCAATGGTAGGTAGAGATATTTCTGATACAAATAATCTTCCATCTATATCTTCCACAGCGGAAAGTTTTGGCCGTTAAATTTCTTGACCCTAAAATTACCATCTTCTGCCATTGCTCCCACTCAAACCAAGAACCCTCCTTTCCTGTAATTTTATCTGTCAAATAGAACTTTGGCTCTAATACCAACTGTTAGAAAATTATATATTACAGAGGAATGGAACAAATAAAATATATGTGGAAAACACAAGCACATAAAACACATAAAACCAGAGAGACACAGATATACATGGTTCACCCAGTTTGGGCTATGTCCACCCCAGAACAGCCAATCCTTCCTTTCTAATATCCAGAAAAATGAAGAGACACAACCTACAGTAGATCTGTTGCAATATCCTTTATTCTCTCTCACAGTCTCCCTATCTGTTTCTCGCACTGAAAATACACATCCAATACACAGCTGCAATACAATGCCCTCATACAAGCGAGGGGTGACCTTCTAGGGAAAAAAACCTAAACTAAACATAACTTCTACCGTCATATCATCCACCTAATGAACATGCCAGATTGATTAGAAATTACTATACTTTTACAAGGAAATTTTACATATGTTTTTAGCTTCGGGGGCATTGCCCTTGAAACCCCTCATTGTAGCCTTCCCCCCCAGACCTCCGAGGAAACGTTTAATTTTTGGCAGCATTGCTGCCCCATTAAGGTATGGGGGTCCAATGATGTGATACAAAATAAACAAGATAATCGGGCTCCACACCCAACACTTTCATTGGTCACATTCCAGATACCAATGTCAGTCCATAACATAACTATCCACCGATGTATCATTGACGAGGGTGCATCCACATGGATCATGTCAAAAAGCATTTGGCGTAAGTTAGGATATCTAGATATGAAGCCATCGAACATCACACTCAGAGCATATAACAGACAACCTTTTCCTCCCGTCAGCCCCTATCAAAATGTCCCGGTCTTCTTGGCCAACAAGGTAGTTCTTATAGACATTGAGGTTTTAGAAGTTGAACTGGATTACAATATACTCCTTGGGCAGAGTTATATGTATGCCATGTTTGACATAGAATCTTCCATATTTGGAATCATAATGTTCCCTCATGAAGATTTTGTTAGTGTCAATCTATTCATACTGCCATCAGTCATCAAAATTTCTCTTTTGTATTTTCATATTAGGAGTCCCATACCAATAAATTTCACCATTCCGCTAGGTCATGGATTAATTGATGGGAGTGATTTTTCTTTAGTTTTCCCTCATGTGAAACTTGATGATTCTCCTCTTTAGGGTCTTTAGTCATGAGTCACTTTCATTCTCAAAATCATGTCAGTAGGTCATAGGATGGGTCTCATTAGGTTCTAGGATCTCACCATGGTCAAATTAATGAGTCAACTGTCAATAAATATCAGCAAGGTCATGAGGAAGTCAATAAACTCAAAGTCACAGCACCTGGAAAGATCAAAGAAATATTTCATTCAGTTTGATGTAATTTTCACCTGAAAACCATGTTTTGAGGTGAAAACATGATACTTTACCTTTATTATCATTAATTATGTAATTTAATGTCAGCATATGTAATAAGTCACATTTCAGAAGCTGCTATGTCCACAAAGTCATCACCCTATATTTCAGAGAGATTTTCCATAGCATGCACAACATCAAATCATGTTCTAAGTATGTCTAGCAAAAAGAGCCCAGAAAGAGCTTTCAAACGGTATATTACACTCTCAAAATTGACTTCTGGATTGAAATTTATGCCTAAGTGAATAAAGTCCCCTATAACCTAAAACCTCCCTTTTCCCATTCCCATCCTACACTTTATTTCATAAATTTTTTAATTTTTTCCTTTATAAAATCCCTTTTTCCCCTTATGATTACAAAATTGCATTATTAAATATTTTAAAACATATGCGATTAAACCAGTTTCCCTGCACACCTTTTAACTATAGTAAAGTTAAAATTTTTATTATAAGACCCCGTCGTTCCTTCCCTTTCCGATCGCATCGCAACATTCAAACGATGCGCCCCGATTGGCCCTTATGTTAACACAGGCTCTGATGTGATTGTATGGCCAGCCCGCGATGGAAACCTACCGATGTTAACCCTACCATCGATCCGATCGATGATTCGACGAACCATACGCAATCGACATTTTCAAAAGACTCCCCCCCCCCGATTGACACCCTCTAACCATACCTCCGCTTTCGATCTCATCACCCGATCCGATCGCCCATAGCCAATCGGATCATCGTGATCGGTGATTGTATATAAAATTGTCCCTTTTCCCCCTCCAATATCCCGATCCCGATTGACCCTCGGGCCCACCACATTATATACCGCCCCATTCTTAATAAAATGGCTGCCTCCCTTTGTAAAACTTAAAATTTTATTTTATTTTTTTATACAAAGGACTCCCACCCACATCACTTAACCCCATCGCATCGAGAAAATCTTGTGGTATAGTACATTTCTGCCCACTCCCAAGCTAATTCCAATTGCGATTATAATCCCTGAGTCACACCTTAAGGTCCCTCCCTTTCTTTCAAATCAAATCAACTTTTTCCTTCGTATTTGCGCTCAACTTATTTTTTGATTAGTCTGAAAGGATCTCCCATTACTCTTTTGGCAACAAAATGTTTCTTAAGTATTTACCCCTCTCCCTGCTTCGACCCCATGCTATTAATCTTTCGAGCCTTTCCAATCAAATCGGAGGTTTTTGGGTCTTGTTTTAAATATATCCAAACCTCCCGATCACCGATTGTGAAGACACCATCACAACGTATCACTCCATTGCATATTGTAACTCCTTTTCCCATCGATTCTGATTCCGATTGTGATGCGGACCCCACCTCCTCTCCCTTCTTTCCTATTCACTCAAAATGAGTATTTCCCTTCGCTAAAGGCATAAATTAATTTTATTTTATTTCAACATCATTTTATTAAAAGGTTAGTTTTATTCAAACAAAAATGGAAAGAAATAGTCAAAGGACTGAGAGTTAATATGAGACAAAGATTGTTACAGCAGCAACAAAGTAGGAAATCTTTTTTTCGGATTGCCTATTTTTCTTTCATCCAGTGCAACAGAAAAAATTTTAGATGTCCCAAAATGTATAGTTGTTCCTTATTTTTAGGGGGAGATTGTTGTATTTATTTTCTATGATTGCACTTCAGTTCTTGAGCTGTAAAAACTACTCCTCTTTCTGTGTATCTATGTTCCCACAAATATTGTCTATTTAATGTAATTGTAAATCATTTGTAAAGCATTCTGTAACTCAGAAGTAGGGGAATAGTGTGGAGAAGAGTGCTCTATGCTGCACTACACATTTTGATAGCGAATTAATAAGAGATGCAGCTCTGAGTTGTGGGATCCATGTGGTATGAGTTTTAGCATTTGTTTCTCTCTTTGTGTTCATATGTAAAAGTGTTATGTGTTCCATTCATTCATAAACATTATTGGTTGAATGCTTTCAAGATAGAAAGGTAGAATCCATTTTTATGCTCTGCCTTGGGAAATCATTCATACTCTGTGTTTTCCTCTGTTTGAAAATGATCGAATTTTATACCCTTTTCAGCTCCTCACAAGTCTTCCCATTCCATCCTTATTTAAACTTAATTCCTAAAATATCCTTCTTACCTTGCCCCATGAAATACCCTGTGTCCTAATTTGATTCCTAGATTCAAACTATACCATTTTATCCCATACATCCCTGAAAAAATTCATTCATTTATTAAACTTTTTCCCATTTATATTCCTAGCCTAAAATCAGTCCATTATTTTATGTTGTTGAATATCCTTTTCATGGAGAGATCCCTCTCCTGACCTTGTAGGGCTAGCTACAAGGTTGAGCTTGGTTTAGATGTTACCTTGTTTTTCCCTTTTTGAGCCTAGGGTTTAGATCAGGAGCTAACATTTCTAGCGACTCTGCTGGGGAACCGATCTGACTGTCTTCAAGCTTGCACTCTCCGCGCTCATTGACTATGTTATTCTGTTTGAAGAAGATCATATTAAGGCCATGTGACTAAAGAAGTATTGAAAACCTTTGGCTAAGGTTAAACCTTGGTTATATAAAACGCGACGGTTCTTTACAAATATCTGTTGAAAGTAAAAGGATTTTGTTTTGTTGCCAACGGGCTAATAATAGTGGGACATAGCCAATCATCTAACTTGAGGAGTTAAAGCACCGAACCACATTAAAAACCCGAGTTAAAAGCGCAGTTAATTTAGCACTGGTAGTTTGAAGGAAACCAGGCACTATTTGTCTTCACCTTTTGTGGGGGGGGGGGGGGGGGGGGGGGGGGGGGGGGGGGGGGGTGGGGGTGGGGTGGGGGTCTGGGGTGGGGTGGGGTGGGGTGGGGTGGGGTGGGGGGGGCGCCGCGTTCCAGTACAATGCAGTACTGCTTCATTTTCACGCATTTATCGTAGCTTGCTTTCGCATTTTCCGTGCGCCGCTGATGTGTCAACGTAACTCTACTTTCAACGTCTTGCTTCATGCAACATGCACCATACTTTGAATTTGTAAAGAAATTCATGAAACATCAAAATACATGCAAGGCCTTAATTGGATAAGAAATCTAACCATCTGTTAGCAAACAATTTCAATGGCGCATCTTTTAGCTGCACTTCATCATGTGAATCATCTTGACCTTCATCGATTATGGAATCTTCTTTTCCATTATTGTCGTTATCTCTTTCCACCTCCTTCAAATGTTTTGGATGACTTGTTGGATACAAAGTCCAACACTTGTCCACAAGGTGACCTTTCTTATGGCAATGAGTAATAAACAATTGCATCTTATTTTCAACATCATTTTCCTTGTCCAATGGGCCTTTGAGTTTTTGCCTCATTTATTTAGAAAGTTTCAATGTGCATGGATACCTTCTTCCAACATCTATAAACATTATGATTATTCAAACCACAAAAGGAACATGTGCAAGTTCTTTTATATATCTTATGTGAATATTTACTATGTTTATCATAATCAAAAGCAATTTGATTAAAGGCAAATTTATACCTTGAACATTCACCATTGTGGCCTTCTTGAGGAGGTGAATTTGATGACGTAGTGGCTCTCCTCTGAATACTAGCAATGAATGAACAATGAATAGATAGAGCTTTCAACATCCTCTTCTTTTACATTCTCATTAGTTGCATGTTTATTAACATCTTCTTGCAAAGTGGGTGTCAAACTTTTCCATTCATCATGAACACAAACTTCTGAAGCTTGAGGTAATGAACAAGAAATAAAATTCCTTCTTGGAACAGCTTCATGTGCTTCCTTGGCTTTGGAGCATTCTCCATCATGTTTTCCATGGTTAAGACCCAAATAATTAGGCCCTTCCTCAACAACATTTGGCTCAACTATGCCTTGTACATGTTTTCCTTTAACCCTTTACTTTGATAGCACATTTTCATCAAAAAATTGGACTTTATTCCTCTAGTGTGTCTCTCAAAAGCACGTACACATTCATTTTGAGAGGAAATTGAAGACAAAAACCAATAGCTAATTCTTCTAGCATGGACCTTAATGTATCAAGACTTAGCAACCTTATTTGCATAATTTTTTCTAGCATGGACCTTAATGTCATAGCCTTCTTTTGCCTAAAATGAAAGCAAATTTCCTTGCAATTTGGCTTGCAACATTCATAATTCATGCTCATGGAACATGATTGTGTTGCAATTGTGATAACATCTGTTGTGTGCAGAATCTAATAAAAAATGATCGAAATTGACATTTTTGCTCTGTTTTTTTGAAGATTTAAGGAAAATTACACCAAGTAGCTTCCAACTTCATATGACCATCATGTCAAACTCATCTCAGGATATTGTTCAAGTAAGAGCCACTTAAGCAAGAAATCTAGTATACATGACTCCAATTTCAATTAGTAGCAATGACAGTTCTCTAAGTATGGTGCAAACATTGCTCCAGATCCTCAATGGGGCATGTTTGATGACAATAATTTGGGGAGTGAGAGAGGGATATGGTAGGAGAAAAAATTCAAGGAATCCACGAGAAATTGAAAAATATATAACTAGAATAAGGTGGAAGACATCTGTAACCTAAGAGAGAAACCTGTGAGGAAATGGGTGAAGTTGGTATTACACACCCAATTGGACAACCTCGAGGAGAAAACATTTCTCCCACTTTATTTTTTGGCATAACCTAGTAAGTGTTCTTCACTAGCATGTATTTTGTCAAGGCCTTGACCTATTTTGCATTCAACTCCATCCACCAGGTTGTAGAGGATTCCTCTAGCGTGACTTTCAAAAGCACGTACACATTCATTTTGAGAGGAAATTGAAGACAGAAACCAATAGCTAATTCTTCTAACTAACCTTGACTAAAATGAGCTAAATTGTACTTTGATACCAACTTGATTTGAATATGGACAAACTAGTTTTATTGGGCTATCTCCCTCATTAGTTAAATAAAAATGTGTTTAGGATCTTCTAAAGTTAGCCAATTGGGAAGGGGTTTGTGTCAAGCTTTAAGTGTATTTTGTGAGAAATTTATGAGTTAATTAGCTTTTAAAAACTCATGTGTACAAATAAAATGCAAATTTTTTATTTAGGAAATTTTTTTCCCTCAATCTAGATTCCGATCATTGGACATGTAAGAGGAAGAAAGAGGGAATTCACTTTTCAAATTCTATATTCTTTTTTGTCTTCCTATATTCTTTATCAACCTCTTCTAGTGATTCTTGAAAGGTGGATACTTAAATCCTTCCTAAAAGTTTGAGCTCTAAAATGAGAAGACATACAAGGTCATTTTAAGTCATTCTTAGATAATGAAAATGATTTTTCCAAGTCTCATGTTGCTTCTCATGTTATTTTATAAACCTTGAGTGGAAAGAAAAATAGGAGGGCAAAAATGTAAGAAATATAAAACATAATGAAACACAACGTAAGAAATAGAGAACATAATGAAACACGCACATACATATATCTCTAGACAATCAACACAATTATTTTCCTATGAATCCTTATGGGAGACAAGCAACCCTAAAAAGTAATGATGCTCTAGGTAGCTTAGAATCCTATTTGTTTTCAAAATAAGGATGCACTCCCATTTTATTCTCATGATTAGGTTGTAATCATGAGGCTCTTGCTCAAGAGTGGACCGTCCCAAAATCTTGTGACGTCTTGTCTTCCCATTTATGGTAAAGAAATAAAATAGTTCTATCAATTCCACCTTGCAACTCTAAGAGACATTGAATTAAATTTCATCTCAAGACAGGGCTTTGAGAGGACACTCTCAAAGCCAACCTTCGTTATGGCTTTGAAACACATGGTAAGTATCAAGACTTAGCAACTTTATTTGCATAATTTTTTCTAGCATGGACCTTAATGTCATAGCCTTCTTTTGCCTAAATGAATGCAAATTTCCTTGACATTTGGCTTGCGAAATTCATAATTCATGCTCATGGAACATGATTGTGTTGCAATTGTGATAACATTTGCTGTATGCAGAAGCTAATAAAAAATGATCGAAAATGACATTTTTGCTAGATGTTTTTTTTGAAGATTTAAGCAAAATTACACCAAGTAGCTTCCAACCTCATATGACCATCATGTCAAACTCATCTTAGGATATTGTCCAAGTAAGAGCCACTTAAGCAAGCAATCTAGTATACATGACTCCAATTTCAATTAGCAGCAATTGGACAACCTCGAGGAGAAAACATTTCTCCCACTTTATTTGTTGGCATGACCTAGTAAGTGTTATTCACTAGCATGTATTTTGTAAAGGCCTTTCAACCTAGTTCCCATTCAACTCCATCCACCAGGTTGTAGAGGATTCCAAGCATAATTTCATAAAAAGTAAGTTGGGGATGATCACATTGACTTGCTTGATGACATGTCTATGAAGATTAACTACCTTGAACTATTTTTTTGCGTAGGGAAAGAGACACATTCCCATGTCTGAGCATGAAAACGTTCTTTGATATTGTTAATGCCTCTGGTGTTTACTTCTACAAGTTCTATAGGCAGAGTCTGTAAAGGGCCAGGTAGCCTCTGGATCTCATCTTTTATGAAAGGTGACATATCTAGTAAATGCCCCTACAATCAATCTCTGGAATGGATCTAAATAGAAGTTCTTCATTTTAATATCCGTAAAACACAACAACTTTAAGGTAAACTATGTACATGTGTCATTTCTTCCACAAACTAAAGTGTATAAGTAGTAAATTTTATACCAAGTGTGCTCCCACCGTGTAAAGCGCAATTTGGTGAACTTATCATTTTTATAATATCTTTTTCGATTAAATTTAGTTTCACACATGATCAATTATTGCTTTGAAAGTTGTGTTCTACATAATTTGTGTACACTAAATTACGAATTTATTTTTTGAAATCTATTTTGTGTAAATATCGACCAATAGATATATATCATGGAGGATGAAAGACGAAGATTAGCCGAATCCCATATGGAGGTTCATGGATTGGAGGATGTTCACGGTATTTAAATATAATCTTAAATCTCCATACATGTGTGTACATATGGAATTGATTTTTTTATTAACTTTGTGAGTGAAATTAGTTGTTAATAAGTTTCATATTTTAATTTTTATGAGGTAAGAGGAGAAGGGTGTCTACTCCATCCATGGAGCGTGGCCAAGGTTCAACTGGTCGAGGTATGAGTGGTAGCAAGTTGCGGGAAGGGGGTGATATTTATTCTCCTGAAGGCCAATCAACGGCTGCTGATTCTCAACAAGGTCACTGTGGGTCTGGTTCTCAGCAACGTCATTATGGGTCTGGTTCTCAGGAGGGTCATGTTGGAGAAGATTTTAACCAACAACATCAAGGTTGCCATCAATTTCAATATTTTTTCATTAAATTTGTACAACTTTTTTTACACGTGTTTTTCTAATAACGAAATTATATATATATTGATGAAGAGGCCGAAAATGTCCGAGCTAGTGGTCAAAATAGACGCAGGGCAGCTCGCTACATTCAAGAAGAAGGTTGTCAACCCAGCACAACTTATCCGGCTGAGATTACTGATATACCATGGGAAACCAACATGGCAGAATGCACCTTACAAAGGTGTGAAAGCCTTCATGCAAAATTGCAAAGAGATCTCATGGCTTTGTCTCTACTTGCTGAGAGTAGACAAAGCCTTGAAATAGTTACACATTCATTGGGTGAAATGGTAAATGTGTACAGAAATTTGGGGCCAACGACTGATTCGTTTGTAGAACTGATGAGAAAGAGAAAAGAAACAGTGATAGGTCCCGATAAATGGCAGGACATAAAACAAAAAGTTACAAGAGCAAAGGCCAAGTCAATGTTTAATTATAAGGAAGGGCCAAAAAGAAAAATGTTGAAGGTGCAGTATTTCAAGCACCCAGACAAAGCTAGTTATTTGTATGATCGACATCTTGCGGCCTTTGGAAGGCTTCCATGGAACGATGAGGTTCTTGTTTATTTTGCACAAATGTTTTATGCAGAATTTTTTTTGGGTATGAAACCCGACTACAATGACCTTCCTTCAGAATTTTTTGGCCCGGGGAGAGGTCGATTATGTCAACGTAAGGGCGCTAAGCGAGATGTGGAGTTGCCTCGCCCTGAGCCGCCATTGGTGAGTCGACCGTTTCGAGTCGAAACCCTGCGATCAGAGATGGATGCGACTTCTCAAATAAGTCGAGAAGCAAGAGATGTTATGATCGACAATGTTCATAGCGAATTGAGTGGAGTCGATCTTTGTTTAAATCGACAAAGAGCACGTGAAAATGCACGTGCCAATTTTTTTTATCGTACAGATGAGGAGATTTACAACATGAATGTTGAAGATCTCCGAACATATGCAATAAATTGTCGCAATGGTCTGCAAGACCTAATTTTCATGAGGAAGAGGGCACCGGAACGGTATGTGTTAGTGACCTTAGGGTTTGAAATTATTTTTACATATACATGTGTACAATTTGTAATAAATACATGTGTATGTACATGTATACATTTAGTTGTATGTGTACATTAATCTAACAAAAATGTATGATTATATGTTAAAACACCATTTGCAGTTCTCAGGCATGATGCGTGATGAAAATGTTAATATTACGTTCAGGACCTCCGGTTCAAACGATGCAGATGGGTCTGACCATCATGATATGTTGGCACATGTATGTTACTGTTTTTTAAGTGACTCTAAAATAAATAATTGTTGCCACACATGTACATGTATGTATATATATAATTTGATAAAATGTTTTAACAGGTACCGATTCCGTCTGATGTTTTTGGGATGGCAGTACCTTCTTCTTCTTTAGGAGATATACCTTCTACTTCATTGGGAGATGAGCCACAAGTATGGACAATTTTTCACAAGTTTAAAATTTATGTTTAAAAGTTATATATATATATATATACATTCTACCTCAAAAAGTTCCATTAAAAATTGAGATATATATATATATATATATATAGAAATCTATATTTTGAGTTATTTAAAATTTTTTGAATTTGGGTTCCTATACAAGATTTCTTTAATCCGGGGACTCTAGCGACGGAGATAGGAACATCCACAACATTTGAACAAGTTGTCTTTAGTTCCTTTTTTTAATATTATTGAAAATAAGTTTATATATGTACATGTGCATTTTCATTTGAAAGTTTTTAATATATATATATATATATATATATATATATAACTGTACATGTATATTGTACAGTTTACCACTGCAGATGTTCCTATGGGAGAACCTGTTCATCAAATGGAGAGGGAACCTTACGAGGTATTGCATGATTTTTTTGTTATATTTTGTTTTTTACATGAAGTTCTAGATATATATATATATATTCTCATTCATTTTTAAAACTTCAAATTTTAATGTTCAAGTACATGTGCATTGTGTATGTAGGTTTCCTATTCACAAGATAGGGCATGGACTGAGACCCAGACGCTAGATTCTCCATTTGATGGACATGATTTACAGTAGATTTGATTTCAAAATTTAGATGGTTTTAAAATTTGTTAACCTTGATACAGTTCGATACTTGTGAGATTTACAATTTTTGGACATATTTTATTACATTGTTATTATATAATTTGTTTTATTTAATTTTTGGATGGTTTTAGTACTTTTGGCATGCGAATGTGAAGTAATGTTGTCATCTGAACTACATTTGGCATGTGATATTTAATGTTAAATGTTTTTGTTGCACAATATATAATCAAAAGGGTTTTAAAACTTAAAGTTTTGGATGGTTTCAATCGACAACTTAAAGTTTTGTATGGTTTCAACCTACATTTGCACATGTGGTAAATTGAAATGTTACTTGTAACAAAACAATCCCCATTGATTTCATTGTATATGTTGATTTCTGATTTGATATAATTGCATGTATGATGGTACATTACTTGTAAAGTCATTGGATTAATAGTGTTCATTGATTTCAGTGTAAGCGCAAAAAATTATTGACAATGTAGAACGATTTTTGTGTTATAATAATTAAACCGAATAATATTGGAGAGCAAGAGAGACAAGGTATGGTCTTTACTACAAGAGTTCGAGCTAAATATTTAAATGGTTTATGATTTATGATTTTTACTTTCTTTTTAATATAATCGATACAGAAAGATGACAAAACTAATAAGGGTGACAATAAGAATAGAAGAAGAAAATAGTTTAAGATTGATCACAATAAATGCTATTTGTAATTGATTACATTCTAATTATTCACATTCTATCATTCAATATTATTACATTGTTACTTTGCATTCAAAAATTTTATTTGATCATTTTCCATTATTAAAGTTATTCTACAATATTTATCATCTCAACAAATTGAGGTAACTAAGAAAATTTAAAATTAAAATGACTTGATAAATCTCGAACATATTTAGCATATTTAAAATGGTTATATTAATATTAGATGTATTTACATATTATTGATAAAATTAATCATATGTTTCTCATATTATCGATAGTTTTTCCTTGGTTGCACACGACTGAAACCAACCTAGATCCATTTTAACTACGGATCTATCAAGCGCCGAGAGGGATCAAATATCTCGAGGTGCAAACCTTTCCTCAAGTTTTGCACTCAAAAAAGAGGTTTGCACCTCTAGATATTTGATCCCTCTCGGCGCTTGATAGATCCATAGTTATGATGGATCTAAGAAAATAAATTTCTAAAAATAAGTAAGGGAAAAGCAGCACAGGGAACAATTAGGAGTAGATTTAGGTCATAGGGAACAATTAGGAGTAAATTTAGGAACATGTGATAGTTGGGTGAGATAAAATCATATTTTAATAAAATAATGGGAATTTGTAGGAGAGACAAATAGTGGATATGACATGTATTTTGGTGAATAATCAAATTTATGGAATTAAACAATTAATTATTTTTGTATGTGAAAACAAGATTCACACCTAATCCTCACCTAAAAGACTAAATTAAACACATTATTATTAAGGGGACGAGGAGCTTTCTAGGTTTTGAGCTCCCCATTGT
The DNA here is from genome assembly GCA_034641835.2 of Pinus albicaulis. Lineage (NCBI taxonomy): Eukaryota > Viridiplantae > Streptophyta > Pinopsida > Pinales > Pinaceae > Pinus > Pinus albicaulis. The sequence goes on along the minus strand of CM076576.1, from coordinate 542,532,834 downwards.
TAGATGAGTGTCGTAATGGAATTCCATGTATTTTTGTGAGAACTTATGATATTGTGATATTTTAATTACGAAATAGTGATCTTGAGTACATGCTGGATAATGTAGTAGATAGGAACTTTTTGATAAGGGGAGATTAGGGAAGTGACCAAATTCCTATCAGTGAAGAAATTTTTCTTCACCTTCCTATAACTCCATTGTAGCTTTGGGGGCCAAAGGTAAGAAGAGTACCTTGGAATTTCTTGGGTGAAAAACCAAGTAGATCACCAAATTTGGTCTAGTGCATTGGAATTCATTAAAGAATTGGTCATTGGAGCTGCTTCAAGCTAGGAGTGAGCATCGTCACCAACCTACATTAAATATTTTACACTCCCTAGGGCGAATGATACTTTAAATTGATTGACATTCTAAGACTTTCGAATTTTTCCGAATGCCAAATGATCTTACAAAGCTAGTATTTATAATATCCTAGTAGGTCATTCGGTGACAACTTTTACCGGAAACTTGAAACAAAGAGAATCTATCCTTGGCTAGGACATCATGTAAGATGTCCGCCATAAACAATAAAATTGTACTTAAACGCTGAGATTCGGGCAAGTGGGGACAACCACTTGTTATCTCGTCCCTTGGAGGCTAGGCCATATGGGGACCGAATCTGACCTTACAAAATAAAGTGAAATAATTTATTATCGTTTGAATATATACAAGAATAATTAATTTCATTCTAGAAGAAGGAAATATATATATATATATATATATATATATATATATATATATATATATATATATATATATATATATATATATATGTATCTGATATATATAACATTTTTCATCAATGCACATGTATAGAAAAACTACTTTCAGTTGATACTAGAGCACATGCTTGTACCCAAACAATTTGTAACATATGCAAACCACAAATAACATAAGCAACTCAATTTTTAGTTGAGTACTGGAAGTTTTATAACATATTTAATCCAAAGATAATAAATTATTGGACACTTCACTCAAAAACATCTTTATCTCTAGATCTTTATCTCTATCTCTTAATTGACTTTATAGCACTACTCATATTTTTTATCACCTCTTCATTCATTTTTTTATTATCTTTGGTTGATTTTCTAATACCCAATAGTGTCGTCGCTTCTTTTAATTTCCTTGATGATAGGAGACCTTTCAACATTTGAGCCTGAACTGTCACTTGCTCATTTAAGAAATACTCTTCAAAAATGCGATTGACACGATATCGTATAACATGGTCAGGTTTTTTATCTCCATATGTGTGAGTGTCAACATTTTCTAACATCTCATTATCGATAGTGATTTCATCTGTACATATTCAAAAAAATAGTACATATTCAATAAATCACTAAATTAATAAATATGTCAATAAATATTAGGAAAATTTTAAATATATCAATAGATCATACTATTTACATTTACATACCTGCTTCAATTTCTGCTTGAGGTTGATTTTCTTCTTCAATATTTTGAGGAGTATCTCTGTCTGTTTACATTAAACAAAATATTTTTCAAACTAGTTCATCAAATAAAAATTAAGCTTCACATTTTACATTGGGAAAATTTTAAAAATATAAATAGATTATAATATTTACATTTACATACCTGCTTCAATTTCTGCTTGAGGTTGATTTTCTTCTTCAATATTTTGAGGAATATCTCTGTCTGTTTACATTAAACAAAATATTTTTCAAACTAGTTCATCAAATAAAAATTAAGCTTCACATTTTACATTGGGAAATTTTTAAAAATATATCAATAGATCATAATATTTACATTTACATACCTGCTTCAATTTCTGCTTGAGGTTGATTTTCCTCTTCAATATTTGAGAGGGCTTCTAAATTTCTTTTGCGATATTGTCTCGTTTCTTCTCTACGTGCCTCAGGGTCTCTTTTTCGATCATATTTTCTCGCACAAGTTTTTCGATTTCCCATGATAATAGGGTACGAAGTTCAAAAAATTTCCTTCAAAAAATTAGACAATAACTCAATTACAAAAAATATCACAAAAGATTTAATTTAAAAATATTCAGTGTAAATTTTTTGTAAAAAATACATACTCCAATCCAAAACACACACTTTAAAAAATTCGAGAGAAAAATGTTTTATAAAAATGAAACGAAGCTCAAAAGATTTACTTCAACTCAAAACACGTACGTACCTCCAAGAAATGTCTTCCAAAAAAATTCTTGAAACCCAAAATTGTAAAATCAATTTGCTTCCAAGAAATGCTCTTAAACCCAAACTTTGGAGAAAAGTTTTTGAACCCAAACCAAGATCTTTGTAAAATAAATGGTTTGGTATTTTGTCATTTTTTTTGTTTCCTTTGAGTTTATTTTCTTTTGTTACATATTTTTTCCTGGATTTAATGGGGTGGGGAAGTTATGGAAGACCTTAACAACACGTAGTGTGTGTTTAGGGATGAGGCAAAGTCTCTAAGTGTAGTGGGAAAAGGCGAATGACGTATGTATGGAGGAATTTACTAGTTTATGAAGAAAGACGAAAGAGGTATGTGTGTGGGAACGTAACTTGTTTTTTACTCAATTGTATGGTTTCATGCATATTTGAAGTGAACTAATTTGTTGTTTCATCATTATTTCATGTATGCTTGTTGAAATTTAGTTCAATATAGATCAAGAAAAGTGAAGGACCATTAGAGAAACTACTGAATATATGTGTGATGTAAGGCACCATAGCAAAGGTATAATTGAATGCATATTATATTATTTGAGATTTATTATGTGCGTTTAGGGTTGATGCAAAGTCTACAAGTGTAGTGGGAAAACATGAATGAGGTATATGTATGGAGGAATCAAGTTGTTTCTGGTAAAAGGCGAAAGAGGAATGCACGGGGAAACTCGTTTATTGGTAAACTATATGGTTTCATGCCCATTTTAATTGAACTAATTTGTAGTTTCATATTTATATCATGCATGTTTGTTGACATTTTGTACAGTACCGATCCAGAATGCCGAAGGACCACTAGTGAAACTGCCAAATATTTTGTTGTGATTCAAAGCACCATAACAAAGGTATAATTGAATGCATATTATATTATTTTGGATTTATTTATATAATGAGTGCTATGTAAATGGAGGTAAAGGAAGGTGGAGGAGCATTGTTAAAATTACAAAAATATTTTTGTGTGAGAGTCTTGCAGAAGTCCACATGTGTAGTGGGAATAGGAAAATGAGGTATGTATGGGGAAATTTACTTCTGTTTGGAAAAATGAAAAAGAGGTATGTATTAGGGTGCATAAGATTACTCATAAGATTTTCAGTCTTCATTTAAGATTCTCATAAAATATTTTAATATTTGCTTCATATTTCTCATAATATTTCATGTGTTTTTAATATTTTTTAGAATATTTCTAGTATCTATTTAAAACTTATATGTTTTTTTTTTTTTTTTGTGTTCAGGATCCCCTTCGTTGGCCATGGATGCTTTTTGCAGTTGCAGTGCAAGGCCTATTTCTTATTTGAGTTTTTATGGTTTGCTTTGGTTATTTTGGTCCCATTTTTCTATTGTCGGTCATTATTTTTCTATTGTTATTTTATTTTGTTTTTTAAATGTTGTGGGTCTTGTTTGTTTGTATTGTCATTTTATTTTTCTATTGTTGTTTTATTTTATTTTTTAATGTTGTGGCTATTATATCATTGTATATGTGAGCATGGCCATGCTAACTTATGGTTTGGGATTTTGTTATTTTTTTTGTTTCTTTTGAGTTTATTTTCTTTTGTTACATATTTTTTCCTGGATTTAATGGTGTGGGGAATTTATGGAAGACTTTAACAACACATAGTGTGGGTTTAGGGATGAGGCAAAGTCTCTAAGTGTAGTGGGCAAAGGCGACTGATGTATGTATGGATGAATTTAATTCTTTATGAAGAAAGACGAAAGAGGTATGAATGTGGGAACTTAACTTGTTTGTTACTCAATTGTATGGTTTCATGCATATTTGAATTGGAATTCATTTGTTGTTTCATCATCATACCATGGATGCTTGTTGAAATTTAGTTAAATATAGATCAAGAAAATTGAAGAACTGTTAAAGAAACTACTGAATATGTGTGATGTCAGGCACCATAGAAAAGGTATTATTGAATGCATATTATATTTTTTGGGATTTATTATGTGCGTTTAGGGTTGATGCAAAGTCATTTGTGTAGTGGGCTAACACGAATGAAGTATATGTATGGAGGAATCAAGTTGCTTCTAGCAAAAGGCGAAAGAGGTATGCATGGGGAAACTTATTTGTTGGTAAATTATATGGTTTCATGCCCATTTTAATTGAACTAATTTGTTGTCTCATATTTATATCATGCATGTTTGTTGACATTTTGTACAGTATCGACCTAGAATGTCGAAGGACCACTAGTGAAACTACCACATATATTGGTGTGATTCGAGGTACCATAACAAAGGTATAATTGAATGCATATTATATTATTTGGGATTTATTTATATAACGAGTACTATGCAAATGGAGATAAAGGAAGGTGGAGGAGAATTGATAAAAGTACAAAAATATTTTTGTGTGAGAGTCTTGCAGATGTGTAGGAGTTTGCATGTATAGTGGGAATAGGAAAATGAGGTATGTATGGGGAAATTTACTTCTATATGGGAAAATGCAAGAGAGGTATGTATTTGGGTGTATAATATTACTCATAAGATTTTCAGTCTTCATTTAAGATTCTCATAAAATATTTTAATATCTGTTTCATATTTCTCATAATATTTCATGTGTTTTCTATATTTTTTAGAATATTTTCCAGTATCTATTTATTTATTTATTTATTTAATTTTATTTTTTTTTGGTGCAGGGTCCCCTTCGTTGGCCATGGATGCTTTTTGTAGTTGCAGTGCAAAGCCTATTTCTTATTTGAGTTTTTATGGTCTGCTTTTGTTATTTTGGTTGCATTTTTCTAGTGTTGGTCATTATTGTTTCTATTGTTATTTCATTTTGTTTTCTAAATGTTATGGGTATTGTATCTTTGCATTTTCGTTGGATTTTTCTATTTGTTTTGTTCTTTTTTTTTATGTTGTGGTTGTTATATCATTGTATATGTGAGCATGGCCATGCTAACTTATGGTTTGGTATTTTGTTATTTTTTTGTTTCCTTTGAGTTTATTTTCTTTTGTTACATATTTTTTCTGGATTTAATGGGGTGTGAAAATTATGGAAGACTTTAACAACACTGTGTGTGGGTTTAGGGATGATGCAAAGTCTACAAGTGTAGTGGGCAAAGGCGAATGAAGTATGTATGGAGGAATTTACTAGTTTATGAAGAAAGACGAAAGAGGTATGTGTGTGGGAATGTAACTTGTTTGTTATTCAATTGTATGGTTTCATGCATATTTTAAGTGAAATAATTTGTTGTTTCATCATTATTTGATGTATGCTTGTTGAAATTTAGTTCAATATAGATCAAGAAATGTGAAGGGCCGTTAGAGAAACTACTGAATATATGTGTGATGTAAGGCACCATAGCAAAGGTATAACTGAATTCATATTATATTATTTGGGATTTATTATGTGCGTTTAGGGTTGATGCAAAGTCTACAAGTGTAGTGGGAAAATACGAATGAGGTATATGTATGGAGGAATCAAGTTGTTTCTGGCAAAAGGCGAAAGAGGAATGCACGGGGAAACTCATTTGTTGGTAAACTATATGGTTTCATGCCCATTTTAATTGAACTAATTTGTAGTTTCATATTTATATCATGCATGTTTGTTGACATTTTGTGTTGAAAATGCAACAAGATGATGGAGCTTAGTGAAATGAAGTCACCTTCACTAAGTGGGCCCGCAGGCTATTTTGGCGCAAAGTCTATTTTTAGACTATGTCTATTTTTAGACATATGGAGCATGGTCTAGGAGTTGCAGTATGCTATTCTTGGATGATTGGTCGAGTTGGTAAAAATAGATGGACCTGTATTTTTAGACATACAGGTCGAAGTCTATTTTTAGACTGCCTGTCTAAAAATAGGTCAGTCAAATATTATTAGCCCTTAATAATATTTGGACTCTAAACTTCAGTTTATTCTCTTACAGCACTTCAGTTGGAGCTACGGATGTGGCTCATGCATCTGACAGAAGGAATTACGCTATTCCTAGGGGTTTGGTGAGCTCATGCATGGTTGAATTCAGTTAGAACTCAAGTGGCGGAGTTTGGTGGAGTTGATGAGACAGTTGGTGGAGTTGTGTTCAGTTTAACTTAGTTGAACTAGGTGTGTTTAGTTTAACTAGCTAATACACTAGTGATGAGTTGAGTGAATTAAATATTATTTAATTCACTAATTATTAACTCATTATTCAACTCAAGAACACATCAGTTTACTATAGTGCATGGACAGTTCAGTGAAGACCAGTGGAAGAGTTAGATGAAAGGGTGAGTTTACTATTAGTTGCGACATGAGTTGTGCATGAGATTTGCACAAGCATTGGAGGAGATTTCCCATGAGGATTGCACAGTTGAAGCCAAGGATATTCGAACTTGGATCTCTCATTCAACCAACTTGGATTGCGCAGTAGAGGCAGGCAATTAGTGGATGAGTTTTGAACCTGTGACTTGTTCAAAACTGAGCTAGTTTGTGTGTAACTTTTGGAGATAGTACTAAGTACTTGTGAGGAGTATTGTACTGATATTGTTACATGTTCTCTTCTATTATAATATACAAAATAGCTGGGGGTTTTCAGCTATAAGCTTTCCCCATTACATATTTTGTTTATGTGCGCATGCGACTGTTTCTATTTCCGCAAATTGTTGATCAATTGTAGAAGAGGTTATGTGTTATGCATGAATTCGAATTAGTGTGTGACCAGGATAATCTCAGTGGATAAATCTTCATTATTCAACAAATTTCTACATGGTATCGGAGCAAATTGATCATCGGGATCTATTACAGTGATTACAATTTTATTTCGGTAGACAGAGTCTGTAACGGGCTAGGTAGCCTCTGGATCCATCCTTTCTCTGAAAGGTGATATATCCAGTAAATGCCCTTACAGTCGATCTCTGTGCTAGAAATAATTTGTTCTCACAGATCCAGAAGCAGTTGAGTTTTTTTGAGTTTGGAATTCGAATTTTGCAGCAGTTTGTTTTCTTGGTGCCAGAGTTGAAAATGTCTTTCAACGGTTTGCGACTCGAATATGCCCTTGAAGGCAGTTCGAATTATGTTGCATGGAAAGATCGGATGGAGGCGGTATTAGAAGATAATGGGCTGAAGGAGTTCGTAGATATGGATGTCCAAAAGCCTACTGATCCTGCTGAAGTTGAGGCTTGGCAAAAGAAGATGGCGAAATGTCGAAGGATTCTGTTGGAGGGCGTGAAGGATCACATTGTATCCAGCCTGCATGGAAAAGCTTCTCCATATTTGATGTGGAAAGCGTTGACAAATCTATTCCAGAGTAAGAGCGACCAAAGGAAGCTGGCGCTCAAGGATAAGCTCAGAAACATTAAGATGGAGAAAGGCGACAGTATCGCCAAATACCTCACGAAGTTCACTCAATGCAGAGATGAGATGGGAAGTGTGGGGGTGACTGTCGAAGACGAGGACATGGTCGACCTGGCTCTCCTTGGTCTTCCGAAGGCTTGGCACTCATATCAAGATAGTGTCAATGGTCGGGAGAAGCTGCCGGGATGGGAGCGCCTTTGGGCGGATCTCATGCAGAAGGAGATAAGGAGGACTACTCGAGATGGATCTTCATCAAAGGGAGCTGATGAAGAAAATTGCGCTTTGGTGGCCAAAGCAAAGAAGGGGAAGGGTAAGAAACCTTCTCATTCCGGTGCAAAGGGCAAGAAGCAGGATATGGCGAAAGTGAAGTGTTTTCACTGCCATGATCACGGACATTATGCTACCAATTGTCCAAAGAAGAAGAAAAACAAGCAAGCGAGAAGATCTGCAGATGGAGAGGCTTTGGCTTCACAGTTCAAGCTTGACTTTTCACTGATCGCATGCTTGGTTTCAAGTGTGATGGGATCGATGTGGTTCTTGGACAGCGGTGCGTCATTTCACATGACCGGAGATCGAGATCTGTTTTCAGATCTGGAGGAAAAAGATCTTGGAGTGCACATCGAGATGGGCGATGATGGTAGATACAGTGCAATCGGTATCGGTACCATTTCCTTTGAGAGGGAGTCTGGTAAACCCTTTGTATTGAAGGAAGTTTTGCATGTTCTAGGATTGATGAAGAATCTGATCTCTGTGGCGATGTTGGAAGACAAGGGGTATGATGTGGTCTTCAGCGAAGGAAAAGCTTTCCTGCGCAGTAAGACAACTGGAGAGACCCAGAAGATAGGGGTTCGAGTCAAGAACCTTTATCAGTTGCAAGTAGATGGTTGCGCAGCAATGGCATGCAAGGCGGAAGGAGTGGTGAGCCGGGATGATGGCGAGCTGTGGCACCGGAGATTGGGCCACCTTCACCATGGAGCTTTGAAGATACTGCAGCAGATTTCTACTGGGCTTCCTAAGGGCACTCTTGCGCAGTCAGATCAATGCAAGGGGTGTACCTTGGGAAAATATGTGAAAGCCACCTTTCACGAGAAGGATAGTCGCGCCACGACGATCCTTGAGAGAGTTCACACAGACGTGTGTGGTCCTTTCTCAGTAGCTTCGACAGCAAAGCACAAGTACTACGTGATCTTTGTTGATGATTTCTCTCGAAAGTGTTGGATCTTCTTCATGCAGAAGAAGAGCGAGACATACTCTAAGTTATGTGAGTTCAAAGCACTGGTCGAGAAGGAATCGGGGAAGAAGGTGAAGGCTCTCAGGAGCGACAATGGTGGTGAATTCATCTCGGCTGAATTCAAAGAATTTTGCAGCGCAGAAGGGATTCGGAGAGAGCTCATCGCACCCCATAACCCACAGCAGAACGGGGTGGCTGAGCGGAAGAACAGAACGATCGTGGGTGCTGCACGGGCGATGTTGCATGATCAGGGCCTACCCCTTCACTTGTGGGCTGAGGCATGCAATGCAGCAGTGTATGTGCAGAACCGTTGTCCTCACAAGGTTCTTGGCATGAGTACACCGGAGGAGGCTTATTCTGGCAAGAGGCCTGATATTTCCCATTTGCGGATTTTTGGTTCTACTGTCTACATGCATGTGACGAAGGATGCGAGAAGGAAGCTGGATCCAACTGCTGAGGTTGGAATATTTGTGGGGTACACTGATACACCTCACAACTATCGTGTGTATGTGCCAGACAGTCGCAAGACTGTTGTGCGACGGGATATAAAATTTCAGGAGGAGAAAGCCATGCAGTGTTCGCTTGAGAGGGAGCTACACTTGCATGCAGATGAGGAGCTGTTGGTTCCTAAGGAGGAGCTTCCGGATGTGGATCAGCCACAAGAGGAGGTTCAGGAGGTGGAAGAAACCACCCAGGCAGCGCCAACCATCAGAGGGCGCATGCGCACTACAGAAGCTGAGCGACTGGCTCGGGATGCAGAGAAGGTTGTGGGACCACCTACAGCACAGCGCAGACAGAGACAGTCACCGGATCGGTACACTGGATACATGGCTCTTATGAGTCAATGTGTTGTGACAGAGCCATCCTCTTTTGAGGAAGCTGTGGAGGAACCCGCATGGGTTGATGCCATGATCGAAGAATATGATTCGATCATCAGGAACAGTGCATAGGAGATTGTCCCAAGACCGGTTGGGAAATCAGTTGTAGGTTCGCGATGGATCTACAAGGTGAAGCAGGCGGCTGACGGGAGTGTGGAGAAGTACAAAGCGAGATTTGTCGCCCGTGGCTTCTCACAGATCGAGGGGATTGACTATGAGGAGACTTTTGCACCTGTCGCAAGGTACTCTTCCATACGGACGATCCTGGCTCTCTCAGCGCAGATGGGGTGGCACATTCATCAGATGGATGTGAAGACTGCGTTCCTCAATGGAGTTATTGAGGAAGAGGTGTACATAGAGCAGCCTGAAGGTTTTGAGATCTTCAGCAGTGAGTCGCATGTGTGCCGACTCAAGAGAGCACTGTATGGGCTGAAGCAAGCACCTGGTGCTTGGTACACTCGGATAGACAGCTACTTCACCGGGCTTGGATTCTCCAAGAGTGAGGCGGATCCAAACCTGTACCAGATTGTGGTGGAGGGGAAGCTGTTGATCATCGTACTGTATGTAGATGATCTGATTTTGACTGGCGATGAGCAGTTAATACTTTCATGCAAGGAGGATCTTGCACGAGAGTTTGAGATGAAGGACCTGGGCATCCTTCATTATTTCCTGGGATTGGAGATTTGGCAGCGCAGCGGAGGACTGTTTGTTTCTCAGGGCAAGTATGCCCGGGAGATTCTGGAGAGGTTCAACATGCAAGGCTGCAAGCCTGTTGACACTCCTCTTCCTGGTGGTTGGAGGAAGGATGATGCTACTTCAGCGGAGGTAGTGGATGCCACTGTCTATCGACAGTTGGTGGGGTCGCTTATGTATCTGGTCAATACACGACCCGATATATGCTATGCTGTTAACCAGCTTTCGCAAGCTATGGTTAAGCCTACCAAGCTCTTCTGGAAGGCAGGCAAGCATGTATTGCGTTATCTTAGTGGCACATCGAGATATGGTCTGTGGTACAGACAGGAGGATGGAGCGAAGCTTTGCGGCTTCACTGATGCAGATTGGGCAGGGAACCCAACGGACCGAAAGAGCACATTTGGAGGAGTTTTCAGTATCGGGTCGACAGCAGTTTCCTGGTACAGCAGGAAACAGAGATCTGTGGCACTCAGTTCAGCAGAGGCCAAGTACATGGTAGCAATCTTGGTTGCATGCGAGGCTATTTGGATGAGGAAGATCCTCGTCGGATTGTTCGGGTCGCACTTGGAGCCTACTGTGATTTATTGTGATAACCAGAGTTGCATTAAACTCTCGGATAATCCAGTATTTCATGATAGATCCAAACACATCGACATCGGAGTACCATCATATCGGAGTGCATTAGATGTGTACGTGAGAAATCATGTTACTTTCATATATTCCCACGGAGGATTAGGATGCTGACATCTTGACGAAGGCGCTCACCAGGAGCAAGTTCGAATTCCACAGAGGCAGGATAGGGGTTGCGGATAATCCATATCTTGTTGAGAGGGAGTGATGAAAATGCAACAAGATGATGGAGCTTAGTGAAATGAAGTCGCCTTCACTAAGTGGGCCCGCAGGCTATTTTTGGCGCAAAGTCTATTTTTAGACTATGTCTATTTTTAGACATATGGAGCATGGTCTAGGAGTTGTAGTATGCTATTCTTGGATGATTGGTCGAGTTGGTAAAAATGGATGGACCTCTATTTTTAGACATACAGGTCGAAGTCTATTTTTAGACTGCTTGTCTAAAAATAGGTCAGTCAAATATTATTAGCCCTTAATAATATTTGGACTCTAAACTTCAGTTTATTCTCTTACAGCACTTCAGTTGGAGCTACGGATGTGGCTCATGCATCTGACAGAAGGAATTACGCTATTCCTAGTGGTTTGGTGAGCTCATGCATGGTTGAATTCAGTTATAACTCAAGTGGCGGAGTTTGGTGGAGTTGATGAGACAGTTGGTGGAGTTGTGTTCGGTTTAACTTAGTTGAACTAGTTGTGTTTAGTTTAACTAGTTAATACACTAGTGATGAGTTGAGTGAATTAAATATTATTTAATTCACTAATTATTAACTCATTATTCAACTCAAGAACACATCAGTTTACTACAGTGCATGGACAGTTCAGTGAAGACCAGTGGAAGAGTTAGATGAAAGGGTGAGTTTTGCTATTAGTTGCGACATGAGTTGTGCATGAGATTTGCACAAGCATTGGAGGAGATTTCCCATGAGGATTGCGCAGTTGAAGCCAAGGAGATTCGAACTTGGATCTCTCATTCAACCAACTTGGATTGCGCAGTAGAGGCAGGCAATTAGTGGATGAGTTTTGAACCTGTGACTTGTTCAAAACTGAGCTAGTTTGTGTGTAACTTTTGGAGACAATACTGAGTACTTGTGAGGAGTATTGTATTGAGATTGTTACATGTTCTCTTCTATTATAATATACAAAATAGCTGGGGGTTTTCAGCTATAAGCTTTCCCCATTACATATTGTGTTTATGTGCGCATGCGACTGTTTCTATTTCTGCAAATTGTTGATCAATTGTAGAAGCGGTTATGTGTTATGCATGAATTCGAATTAGTGTATGATCAGGATAATCTCAGTGGATAAATCTTCATTATTCAGCAAATTTCTACATTTTGTATAGTACCGATCCAGAATGCTGAAGGACCACTAGTGAAACTGCCAAATATTTTGGTGTGATTCGAGGTACCATAACAAAGGTATAATTGAATGCATATTATATTATTTTGGATTTATTTATATAACGAGTGCTATGTAAATGGAGGTAAAGGATGGTGGAGGAGCATTGATAAAAGTACAAAAATATTTTTGTGTGATAGTCTTGTAGATGTGTAGGAGTTCGCATGTGTAGTGGGAATAAGAAAATGAGGTATGTATGGGGAAATTTACTTCTATATGGGAAAATGTAAAAGAGGTATGTATTAGGGTGCATAAGATTACTCATAAGATTTTCAGTCTTCATTTAAGATTCTCATAAAATATTTTAATATTTGCTTCATATTTCTCATAATATTTCATGTGTTTTTAATATTTTTTAGAATATTTTTTAGTATCTATTTAAAACTTATTTGTTTTTTTCATGTGTAGGGTCCCCTTCGTTGGCCATGGATGCTTTTTACAGTTGTAGTGAAAAGCCTATTTCTTATTTGAGTTTTTATGGTTTGCTTTTGTTATTTTGGTCCCATTTTTCTATTGTCGGTCATTATTGTTTCTATTGTTATTTTATTTTGTTTTCTAAATGTTGTGGGTCTTGTATTTTTGTATTTTTCTATTGTCGTTTTATTTTCTTTTTTTAATGTTGTGGCTGTTATATTGTTGTATATGTGAGCATGGCCATGCTAACTTATGGTTTGGTATTTTGTTATTTTTTTGTTTTCTTTGAGTTTATTTTCTTTTGTTACATATTTTTTCCTAGATTTATTGGGGTGGGGAAATTATGGAAGACCTTAACAACACATAGTGTGGGTTTAGGGATGAGGCAAAGTCTCTAAGTGTAGTGGGCAAAGGCGACTGATGTATGTATGGAGGAATTTACTTGTTTATGAAGAAATACGAAAGAGGTATGTATGTGGGAACTTAACTTGTTTGTTACTCAATTGTATGGTTTCATGCATATTTGAATTGGAACTCATTTGTTGTTTCATCATTATACCATGTATGCTTGTTGAAATTTAGTTCAATATAGATCAAGAAATTGAAGGATTGTTAGAGAAACCACTGAATATGTGTGATGTGAGGCACCGTAGCAAAGGTATTATTGAATGCATATTATATTATTTGGGATTTATTATGTGCGTTTAGGGTTGATGCAAAGTCATTCGTGTAGTGGGCTAACATGAATGAGGTATATGTATGGAGGAATCAAGTTGCTTCTGGCAAAAGGTGAAAGAGGTATGCATGGGGAAACTTATTTGTTGGTAAATTATATGGTTTCATGCCCATTTTAATTGAACTAATTTTTTGTCTCATATTTATATCATGCATGTTTGTTGACATTTTGTACAGTATCGATCTAGAATGCCGAAGGACCACTAGTGAAACTACCACATATATTGGTGTGATTCGAGGCACCATAACAAAGGTATAATTGAATGCATATTATATTATTTGGGATTTATTTATATAACGAGTACTATGCAAATGGAGATAAAGGAAGGTGGGGGAGCATTGATAAAAGTACAAAAATATTTTTGTGTGATAGTTTTGCAAATGTGTAGGAGTTCGCATGTGTAGTGGGAATAGGAAAATGAGGTATGTATGGGGAAATTTACTTCTATATGGGAAAATGCAAAAGCGGTATGTATTAGGGTGCATAATTTTACTCATAAGATTTTCAGTCTTCATTTAAGATTCTCATAAAATATTTTAATATATGTTTCATATTTCTCATAATATTTCATGTGTTTTTAATATTTTTTAGAATATTTTTCAATATCTATTTAAAACTTATTTGTTTTTTTGTGTGCAGGGTCCCCTTCGTTGGCCATGGATGCTTTTTGGAGTTGCAGTGCAAAGCCTATTTCTCATTTGAGTTTTATGATCTTCTTTTGTTATTTTGGTTGCATTTTTCTATTGTTGGTCATTATTGTTTCTATTGTTATTTCATTTTGCTTTCTAAATGTCATGGGTCTTGTATCTTTGCATTTTTGTTGTATTTTTCTATTGTTGTTTTATTTTGTTTTTTTGATGTTGTGGTTGTTATATCATTGTATATGTGACCATGGCCATGCTAGCTTATGGTTTGATATTTTGTTATTTTTGTGTTTCCTTTGAGTTTATTTTCTTTTGTTACATATTTTTTCCTGGATTTAATGGGGTGGGGAAATTATGGAAGACCTTAACAACACTGTGTGTGGGTTTAGGGATGATGCAAATTCTACAAGTGTAGTGGTCAAAGGTGAATGAGGTATGTATGGAGGAATTTACTATTTTATGAAGAAAGACGAAAGAGGTATGTGTGTAGGAACGTAACTTGTTTGTTACTCAATTGTATGGTTTCATGCATATTTTAAGTGAACTCATTTGTTGTTTCATCATTATTTCATGTATGCTTGTTGAAATTTAGTTTAATATAGATCAAGAAAAGTAAAGGATCGGTATGTATGGAGGAATTTACTAGTTTATGAAGAAAGACGAAAGAGGTATGTGTGTGGGAACATAACTTGTTTGTTACTCAATTGTATGGTTTCATGCATATTTTAAGTGAAATCATTTGTTGTTTCATCATTATTTCATGTATGCTTGTTGAAATTTAGTTTAATATAGATCAAGAAAAGTGAAGGACCGTTAGAGAAACTACTGAATATATGTGTGATGTCAGGCACCATAGCAAAGGTATAATTGAATGCATATTATATTATTTGGGATTTATAATGTGTGTTTAGGGTTGATGCAAAGTCTACAAGTGTAGTGGGCAAACAGGAATGAGGTATACGTATGGAGGAATCACGTTGTTTCTGGCAAAAGGCGAAAGAAAACTCGTTTGTTGGTAAATTATATGTTTTCATGCCCATTTTAATTGAACTAATTTGTAGTTTCATATTTATATCATGCATGTTTGTTGACATTTTGTGCACTACTGATCCAGAATGTCGAAGGACCACTAGTGAAACTACCAAATATTTTGGTGTGATTCGAGCCACCATAACAAATGTATAATTGAATGCATATTATATTGTTTTAGATTTATTTATATAATGAGTGCTTTGGAAATGGATGTAAAGGAAGGTGGAGGAGCATTGATAAAAGCACAAAAATATTTTTGTGTGTGAGTCTTGCAGATGTGTAGAAGTCCACGTGTAGTGGGAATAAGAAAATGAGGTATGTATGGGAAAATTTACTTCTATATGGGAAAAGGCAAAAGAGGTATGTATTAGGGTGCATAAGATTACTCATAAGATTTTCAGTCTTCGTTTAAGATTCTCATAAAATATTTTAATATTTGTTTTATATTTCTCATAATATTTCATGTGTTTCTAATATTTTTTAGAATATTTTCTTGTATCTATTTAAAACTTATTTGTGTTTTTTGTGTGCAGGGTCACCTTTGTTGGCCATGGATGCTTTTTGCAATTGGAGTGCGAAGCCTATTTCTTATTTGAGTTTTTATGGTTTGCTTTTGTTATTTTGGTCCCATTTTTCTATTGTCGGTCATTATTGTTTCTGTTGTTATTTCATTTTGTTTTCTAAATGTTGTGGATCTTGTATCTTTGTATTTTCGTTGTATTTTTCTATTATTGTTTTATTTTCTTTTTTTAATGTTGTGGCTGTTATATCATTGTATATGTGAGCATGGCCATGCTAACTTATGGTTTGGTATTTTGTTATATTTTTGTTTCCTTTGAGTTTATTTTCTTTTGTTACATATTTTTTCCTAGATTTAATGGGGTGGGGAAATTATGGAAGACCTTAATAACACATAGTGTGGCTTTAGGGATAAGGAAAAGTCTACAAGTGTAGTGGGCAAAAGCGAATGAGGTATGTATGGAGGAATTTACTAGTTTATGAAGAAAGACAAAAGAGGTATGTATGTGGGAACTTAACTTGTTTGTTACTCAATTGTTTGGTGTCATGCATATTTGAATTGGAACTCATTTGTTGTTTCATCATTATATTATGTAGTGTAGTGGGCAAAAGCGAATGAGGTATGTATGGAGGAATTTACTAGTTTATGAAGAAAGACAAAAGAGGTATGTATGTGGGAGCTTAACTTGTTTGTTACTCAATTGTATGGTGTCATGCATATTTGAATTGGAACTCATTTGTTGTTTCATCATTATATTATGTATTCTTATTGAAATTTAGTTCAATATAGATCAAGAAAATTGAAGGACCATTAGAGAAACTACTTAATATATGTGTGATGTGAGGCACCATAGCAAAGGTATTATTGAATGCATATTATATTTTTTGGGATTTATTATGTGCGTTTAGGGTTGATGCAAAGTCTACACGTGCAGTGGGCTAACCCCAATGAGGTATATATATGGAGGAATCAAGTTGTTTCTGGCAAAAGGCGAAGGAGGTATGCATGGGGAAACTTATTTGTTGGTAAATTATATGGTTTCATGCCCATTTTAATTGAACTAATTTGTTGTCTCATATTTATACCATGCATGTTTGTTGACATTTTGTACAGTATCAATCTAGAATGCCAAAGGACCACTAGTGAAACTACCAAATATATTGGTGTGATTCGAGGCACCATAACAAAGGTATAATTGAATGCATACTATATTATTTGGGATTTATTAATATAACGAGCACTATGCAAATGGAGGTAAACGAAGGTGGAGGAGCATTGATAAAAGTACAAAAATATTTTTGTTTGAGAGTCTTGTAGATGTGTAGGAGTCCGCATGTGTAGTGGGAATAGGAAAATGAGATATGTATGGGGAAATTTTCTTTTATATGGGAAAATGCAAAAGAGGTATGTATTAGGGTGCATAAGATTACTCATAAGATTTTTAGTCTTCATTTAAGATTCTCATAAAATATTTTAATATCTGTTTCATATTTCTCATAATATTTCATGTGTTTTTAATATTTTTTAGAATATTTTCTAGTATCTATTTAAAACTTATTTGTTTTTTTTTGTGTGTAGGGTCCCCTTCGTTGGCCATGGATGCTTTTTGCAGTTGCAATGCAAAGTCTATTTCTTATTTGAGTTTCTATCGTTTTCTTTTATTATTTTGGTTGCATTTTTCTATTGTTGGTCATTATTGTTTCTATTGTTATTTTATTTTGTTTTCTTAATGTTGTGGGTTTTGTATCTCTCCATTTTCGTTGTATTTTTCTATTGTTGTTTTTCTAATGTTGTGGTTGTTATATCATTGTATATGGGAGCATGGTCATGCTAACTTGTGGTTTGGTATTTTGTTATTTTTGTGTTTTCTTTGAGTTTATTTTCTTTTGTTACATATTTTTTCCTGGATTTAATGGGGTGGGGAAATTATGGAAGACCTTAACAACACATTGTGTGGATTTAGGGATGATGGAAAGTCTACAAGTGTAGTGGGCAAAGGCGAATGAGGTAAGTATGGAGGAATTTTCTAGTTTATGAAGCAAGACGAAAGAGGTATGTATGAGTGAACTTAACTTGTTTGTTACTCAATTGTATGGTTTCATGCATATTTTAATTGAACTCATTTGTTGTTTCATCATTATATCATGTATGCTTGTTGAAATTTAGTCAATATAGATCAAGAAAAGTGAAGGACTGTTAGAGAAACTACTGAATATATGTGTGATGTGAGGCACTAAAGCAAAGGTATAATTGAATGCATATTATATTATTTGGGACTTATTATGTTTGTTTAGGGTTGATGCAAAGTCTACAAGTGTAGTAGGAAAACACAAATGAGGTATATGTATGGAGGAATCAAGTTGTTTCTGGCAAAAGGCAAAAGAGGTATGCAAGGGGAAACTTGTTTTTGGTAAATTATATGGTTTCATGCCCATTTTAATTGAACGAATTTGTTGTTTCATATTTATATCATGCATGTTTGTTGACATTTTGTCAGTACTGATCCAGAATGTCTAATGACCACTAGTGAAACTACCAAATATATTGGGGTGATTCGAGGCACCATAACAAAGGTATAATTGAATGCATATTATATTATTTGGGATTTATTTATATAATGAGTACTATGCAAATGGAGGTAAGGAAAGGTGGAGAAGCATTGATAAAAGTACAAAAATATTTTTGTGTGAGTCTTGGAGATGTGTAGGAGTCTGCATGTATGGGGAAGTTTACTTCTATATGGGAAAATGAAAAAGAGGTATGTATTAGGGAACTTACTTTTTTGTTATTAAATTCTCTGGTTTTGATGCCCTTTTAAATTTAACTCATTTGTTGATTCATTATTATATCATGTGTGTTTGTTGAAATTTAGATGCAATACATGTCAAGAGAGGTGAAGGACGATTGGTCAAACTACTAAATGTATTTTTATGATGTGAGGAACCATAGAAAGGAAGGACTACTACAAGACCTAGGTTGAGATATTTGATGATATATGAGTTCATCCAAAATCAAGGTAGACAAGAGAAAAGGCTACGAATGGTATACTTCAACTAGTACTAAAGCACAAGCCTTAAAGAAATCCCCAATTTGAAGGATTAACTTCTAGGGTTCCCACTTCGTGTGAAGGTTAGGGCATCAATTTTATGGAGAATTCACCATGGGAATTCCATTAAATTCTCTAATGGAATTCCCACAAAGTCCTAGAGAGGCCTCTTTATCCTTAAAGGGATGGGGGAAAAGAGGTAAAATAAGTTGAAAGAAGTAAAATTTTTCAATGAAATTTTATCACCAAGGACTTAAGACCCAATCCTTGCCTATTGGGAGAATTGGAGTCAAGGATAAACCAGGAAATGGCAACTCGCTCTTCGAGGCCTAAAGAAGCAACTTCGCTATCTATGGATGCAATCACATGAGAAATTTAAACTTTTATACATCGATGAAACTTATTATGGAGTTTCTAGGATGCAAATGAAAATAATCGTTTAGGAACATTCATTCATTCATCATCTTATGAGTAACACATGCAAACTTTTCCATTAGTTTTAATGCCTTGAATATTTTTTCATGAACTAGGGCACATTAATAACCATAAGACAAATTCCATGCATTAGACATTCATTTGATAAAAAATATAGCATTTGAGAGCATTTACAAGACAATGAAGAATGTATCCATCCACAAGAATGCGAAAGAAAAGCTCCAAGAAAGATAGCAAAAATAACCAAACATAAAAAATCATCTAATTCGTCCAAATTCATGCTCAAATTACAGGTCCGAAATTCTCTAATGAGAGATCAAAATCCAAAGTTTCATGGATGAAATGAGGCTAGGCCTCACCTATTTATATATGTGTTAAGAGTTCAAAAATGAAAAGACAAAGCCTCTCCAATGCCTAAAATGTCTAGTAACCCACCCATTGTTACAAGCCAAACATGATAGCTCAAAAAGTAAATCTAATAAACCTTTTTGGGGCCACGCAAGGTTGATGTGAAGGCATAGAAGTGCAACATTGAAGCCTCATGTACTAAGGATGAGAGTGAAGGCCTAAAAATAACAAATAAGAGGGGGATGCCCTCCAAATGCTGCAAAACATCTCCAGACCCCAATTTGGGCTTTGTGGGCTCCAAATGCGTGGGTTTCCAAATGGCTCAAGATCAAGTCAATGCTCCATCAATGAAGGCTAGAAGATGACACATGCCCTCCCATGTCTCCCAAGGAAAGACAAAACCTCCTTTGGGCCTTGGATCAACTACCAAGTATTGGGTGCAATGAGTAGCTAGACGGGTAACATGGTCCAAGTTGTTGGAAATACTAAGAGGAAACAAAGATTTTTAGGTGGAAAATACCCTAGTAATTGTCTTCTCTCTTTAAAAGAAACATTAATTACATCAATATTTCAGCTACAACTGAGGGATGCGTCAACCCCTAATTCACAGGCCACAACCTGTAGGACACGACTAAACCCTAATATCTTGCTGTAACTAGTAGGATGCACCAACACCCTATAGATCAGGCCACAACCTGATGAGTGCCCCAGCACTCTGTTTTCCAGCTGTTATCGGAAAGAATGCTTCACTGCCCTGTTAGTTTATCAACCACAACTGAATGGACGCCACAACGCTCTATGCAAGCCACAACTTGCCCTAGCACCACCCTGACACCCTGAAGTGTTCTCAGGCCACATCTTGAGGGTGAGTCCTATCACCCAGAAGAGTCGGTAGATCACGTTTCACAATTTTTAGACTGGATCCCCTATACTCTGTAGAATAGTTGTAAGAAAGATGTAGAATAAATGTCGAATCTTGGTAGTCGCTGATCACTGTTCCCACAAACTAATCACTACACAATGCTACACATCAAGCTATCACTTTTTAACTGCACCTCATTGTCACTACACACTGTATATCACTGTCACTACAAATTATTGCACAATTGTTGGCTATCACTGCATGTCACTCCTCATGAATGAATAGTCATCAATGCACAAACACTGCTATCGTCACGCTGCACACGATGCTACAACCATTTGGCATTGCTATGAAATGATGGTACAAACCAAGGTGCCTCAAGTCATCCCTATGACCTTCTACCATTGCTCTCAAGCACTGTCCACGAAGAGCTACGAGCATATGTCTAAACACTATTGATCAGCTGGTCAAAACCTGATATCTATCTTTACGTCAATTTGTTGTGCAAATGGATGATATTGCATTCAAGGACTTGCTAGCCTGCAAGGTTACAGTTGTGTCATTGTACACTCTTTAGGTCATCACTACAAAAGCCTATGTCATCATAGTCTATGTCAAGTCAAAATCAAACTATTATGTCATAACTAAGGTCAGGTCTTCAAGAACTATATCAAATAATGGTACTACTGCAGTGCTTGTATGTCACATGTTTTTCCTAGAATAGTCATTGACATATTTTATTTAATGTTACTCCTATAATCAAGTGTTATTGGCTTATCATAAGGTTGAGTCCAGTTAGTCAAGGTATACGCTAAGTTATTACGTCATATTACTAAGTCCCATCAAGATCTAGAATTCAATTCACTGTTAAGGTCATTGTACAATATGTCAAGCTGTCAAGTCAATTGTCATGTCAAGGTCATGTAATTGTTTCACTATGTGTCAAGTCAAGGTCTATGTCACTTGCTGTCACATTACATATAGTCACATTACTTATCAAAAGTTATGTCAAGGTGTCAAGTCAATCAAGTCTATATGTTAAGTCAGAATGCCACATCAAGGATTTATTATCACAAGGTTAAAGTCTCACTATTTGGGAAGTCGACACACTATTGCTAACCAAGTTTACAGTCAAGTCTAGGGTTGCAACAAGGTAATTTAAGACTGCTTGTGACAACGTTGTAATAAAGGATTCTTACCATAGCTTCAAAATCTATAACCTGCCACAAATACTCACTGCCAAGTTATGTTAAGTCAATTCGCACTAAGCATATCTTAATACCCTATATTACAAAAGTCATATAGTATTTGAATCAAGTTCTCTGCATGGCTTAGTCCAAATGTGCTATTGCTTCATACATTATTACTGTCATCAAATGCTGTAAAAATCATTGAGGTGCTATTCCTTGATACATTATTACTGTCATCAAATGTTGTAAAAATCACTGACATGGGAATCGTTTTCCATACAATAAGAGTGTCCTTATCATATACCACAAACATAATCATATAATAAATGTTCTGTCACACAAGTCATTGTTTGTCTATGTTTATCACATTCAAAGCTCACTGTAGAAGATTACTATAAGTACAGTCATACAGTCATATTACTTTTCGGTTGTATAATCCATTACACGATTAATGATCAAGGAACTACTTTGCATTTAAGAGCATATCCACTAATTGTAATGTGAATTCCTTCCTTTATTCACTTTTCCAGGACTTTTTAGGTCGATTTCTTGACAATCAATGAACAAGTATATATATATATACCATTGCTGTATTTTCCCTACTCCGGATCAGACTTAAGAAATCAAGTGTTTCAAACTTTCAACAATGTTTTGAACAAGTCACTTTGCAGAATTTCAAGCTACTCACATTTCAAAGATGAGCATACGAAATCTTCTTTGTTCTAGGAAATGGTATAAGACTGAGATCAAGACTTCGCTGCCCTGTAGCAGCCTTTTATCTTTAAGTCTTTTCCTTCAACAAAAGAAAATTCCCAAAACAGGTCTGCGGCCCAGCCCTAGCAGAGGGGCCAAAATTCATCAATCAAACAACAGAAAAAAACTTTAACCTTACCTCTTATTCGCTGTCCTATTTGCCTCAAAAGAGAGATCCGAACTGTTGCCCAAAAATCCGAACTGTTTTCCTTAGAAAAATTTCACTGTCTCAGAAATAAGGTCGAATAATTTCAGATCAAAGGTCATAAGTTGATGTGATTTAGTGATGAATGTGAATGTCTTTTATAGTGTTAAGAGGAGGGCTTCTTAAGAGAGTCGTTGAGGTAACTTAGGAAAGCTAAGCACCTTTTAGGAATGTAAATATTACTAATTTGTTATAACTTTAGTCGGTTTGCATTATATATCAAGTTGGCCTTAAGCAAAGCAAAGTCCATACGATGAAAAGTTGAACTCATTTAAGGAGTTCTTGGATTGATTGGATACTTTTCTAATCATTATGATGCTAGATGTTTCTTTTATATGGTTTATGTAAATTATCCAACAATTTAGAGCCACCCCTATACAATAAAATAACAGCTTTCTTTTATATGGTTTATGGAAATTATCCAACAATTTAGAGCCACCTCTATGTAATAAAATAACAGCTTTCTTTTATATGGTTTATGTAAATTATCCAACAATTTAGAGCCACCCCTATGCAATAAAATAACAACTTACGTACAAATATGTTTTTAAAACCCTGGCGGTTTCCCTAGCTGTTTAAAAGAGAGAGGGTTTAGGGAAATTTAATTTAGTTTTAAGGTTGATTAGCACACTTACAAACTAGCTCCTTAACTTACAAACTAGCTCCTTAAATTCTAAGGAAGGATCTTGATGCAATAAAGGGGGATTCTCTAGGGCATCCACTTGTAAAACCCTAGCTACTATTCTTGTGAAGAGAGAAATTAATTATAAGGTATGCATGCTAGGAGTCTCCTTATACGCTATTAAGAAGACAATTCTACATGCAATAATGAAGCAATTTTTCACCAATGATAAGCATTTAGACATGGAGCAATAAAAACCCTATTTAAAGCATTTAAAGCATGCAAAATATCAATAATTAGTAATAAACTTACTAAATATTCCACAATAGCTCTTCTTTCAATCCCGGAATAGTGTCTCCAAGAAAAAATCACATCCAAGTATAAGTCACATCCATAAAATGCCCACGTAGCAAATAAGAAAACAAGTCACTCTTTTTTTTAGAGAGGCCGAATTTACACATGTGATGATGAAAATAGAAGTGAGGGAATGGATTTGTTTATATGAACCTTCCTCCACTCACTAAAATTACTAATGACAAGTTCATTTTTGAGTGTTCTACAAGAAAGAGGGTACATGCCAACCTCTTAGCTCAAAAACAAGACAAATGTGTCATAAAAGCCTACACACATGGGAATAAATGCTCAAATAGTGTGATGTCACCCTCCAAACGAGCTTAATAAGCCCTCAAGTGTGAGGTAAGGGATAAGGAGTGCTCCATACTCCATGAAGTGCTTGATGGATCATGTGCAAGCCATCAAAAGTCTCCATGCCAATATGTCGTGCCCAAAAGTGCCCTATGACATCAAAAGTCTTCATGCCAATATGTCATGCCCAAAAGTGCCGTATGACATCAAAATATCTCAAAGCATTGGGCCTCTAAGGTGATGTACAAGTGCTTCCATCCATCATCTTAAGGATGGCCATCATCATTTAGGCTCTGAATCAAGTGATGCCCATCATCATTTAGGCTCTGAATTAAGTGATGCCCATCAAATAGTGTCAAGGCCATCGTGGAGGCATCATGGGTCCACTATGCACATTATCAATATCTCCAACACTGAGCTTTAAGGGCTTAAAGTTTCGACATCTCGGGGTTCCTCCGAGTGTCAAGCATCTTATGAAGTCCTCAAATAGCCCAACATTCTTTCCTAGTGGGGAATGTTGCACCAACAAAGTCAATCTCTCCCTCTTTGCACTAGATAGTATAGCTTCTACTCCTGCGTTGAGGAGGTGGGAAATCACCTCAAGAAGCCTCTGCTGTTGTGAATGTGGACAGCTTGAAAAAACCCCATCAAGATCAAATGTAAATCAATCAATCATTAGGTAACTAAACCATAGATGAATCATAGTGGCTCATACTTAAAGTTATGGGCACAATCAATACTTCACACAAATATCACCATCAAATCTTTAACTAGACCTAGACCAAGTCCCATATAGGTGTTTACTCTCTTATGTTTGGGCTGGCTAGATGGATAATCCTATTAGGTGTTTCCAACCCCTAAGGGGAAGTGATAGGTCCTAGGTCAACCCACCAATATTGGTGCATGGGTATATGGTGGTGTAATGGAGTGGGAAAGATTTCAGGGCCAAGGGCCATAGCGAAGTGACAAACTAATGGTGGTCCAACATCATGGGTATATAGATGCAAGGGGGGAGCAATCATGGAGGCAATAGTTATCCCTTTCCTTATCTTTCTTTTTACACCCCTCTAGTGTGTAATGGAGTGGGAAAGATTTCAGGGCCAAGGGCCATAGCGAAGTGACCAACTAATGGTGGTCCAACATCCTGGGTATATAGATGCAAGGGGGGAGAAATCATGGAGGCATTAGTTATCCCTTTCCTTATCTTTCTTTTTACACCCCTCTAGTGTGCCTTTTACTTCTTTATCATGAATTTTTGATATGGATGCATGGCTCAGGAGCCCAAGCTTGCATTTGAGAGATTTAGCATTTATTTCTCATTATGGCTGCGACAATACGAGGTTCCTTTTATGTGAGGAGCATCAAGTGCTCTAGGAATTAGATGATGGCTAATGAGGGGGGGTAGAGCTCATGTTAAAAATTTTCCCGCACGCTAATTTTTGTCCCATTCATTTTTGCGGGTTTCTTTGCTTACATCATTCTTTTAGCTGCATCAACTTCTAGGGAAATGTTCTCTAGCCCAAACACAAGGATAAGGATGAAAGTGCGCCTGAAGAATGGATATGAAAGTATGGAATATCACAAGCATGCTACTTCAATCAATACCTCCTTAGTATTGTCCCTCTTATAATCCTAAGGCCTTAGAGAAGGTCCCACTAGACTGGGATCAAAGACTAGCCACCTAGGTGAAGTGAGGGAACACAAATACAGTCAAGATCAATTTATCATTCAGATCACCCTTTGATTCATATTAGTAGCTTCAAAATAATAAGCAAAAGCACATGATTACAAAATGTTAAAAGACCTTGTCGATGGATGACCCACCTTCCTTCAAGAAGAAATTTTAGATGGGAGAGAGAAATATGACTAGTGTATATATGTGGAGGTTCCATGGCATCATGTCAAGTGTTGGTTGGTCTCCTCTCCAAGGAGGAGAAAAAATTCAACTATGGGTTACCCACTTTTTGGTGGATAACAGGGCTCTCACTTGTTATGATAGTTGGTACTAGTAGATTAAACTAATGCTACAAATGCTTGATGTAGATCAGATCTATTGGTGTAGCTTGATAAGAAACACTTTTACATCTTGCGTACAAGATTTGTAACCTCCTTTCAAGTTTTATGCATATAGGGCTAGCTTAGAACAAACATATTTGAAATTGGAATAAATTCAAGGGCTAAGCATATCCTAAATAATACTATTGTAGAGCACTGCAAATGTGGATTCCTTTTTAGAGTTGTATGTCTTGTAGCAACCTTACATGTTTCATGTCAAGAGGAACACTGTTTTGAGACAATCTTCTATGTTGCGACTATAATAAGCTTGGGTGGCCCACACTACAAAAACCTTCAACATAAGATTACAACAAATAAGCCCCAATTAATGTTTCGTTTATATAGTGAGACCTCAAATAGATTAGGGCTTTCCTTTCAAAGTTATGAATACAAGCAGTTCCAACACACATTCATAGATGTCTTTGTTGATTTTTGTGTAGCTTGGGAGGTACTCCAAGCCCTAGTGTTCAAGGGTTGGAGGTCAAAGCGCCACAAATGGGCTTGTGGGCTTCAGATCCAAGCTTGGGGGTTTTGCACCCATCATGATTTGGGCCAAAACCATGATGAATTTACGACATATGATGAATGAGGATGACATATGATGGATGAGGATGATAGTGCTCGGCGATATGATTCCAATGCAACGAGAATCATTTGATTCAGAGTTATGAATTTTTGAAGTCAATGTTGGGGTTTGCACATGATGGTCTAGGTAGGCTTGATGATATTAAGCCTTGAGACAACTGTACAAAGCCCTAGAGTGACGTTTTGGAGAAGCCCTTCCTATGTGTATAAATGGAGGGTGTTGGAGGTCACTTAGAAGCATCCGAGAGGGCAACACAAGAGCTCTCAAGAATTCGGTCAAGGGAGAGGGAACTTTTGAACTAGCCGCATCAAAGAGGGCAGAAAAGGACAACGTGGAGGAGCCAAGAGGACAACGTGGGACTTCTGGCTGTTGTATGTGACAGCGAAGGTGGTTAAAGGTTGTTTAAAGGCAGATATTAAGTGTTGTTCAAGGGATGAGTAACTGGGCTAAAGGGCCGAAGCAAGGAGAGGCTGGTTCAGGCTGCGTGGAGGTGGATTGGGTGCAGAACACTTGGAGGAAGGGCAACGTATGTTGTTGTAGGTAGGCCGCAGACCCTACCTTGTCTTTGGAGGGTAGCGTGGAGCATTTTAAGGGCTGTCTATGCCCAGGACAATAGCTAGGGGTGCCAACATTCCTCCAAGAGTAGGCCGCAACCAAGGAGAGATGTTTTGGTGGTTGATTGGGGGCTATTACAACAGATGGATGTGCCCTAACCAGTCACCAGTATAACAATCAACGTAGACTTGGACAACAATGTAGATGAGTGTTGGATCTGTGTTTTGGGTCAGTTTGGATCAGTTTGAGAAGGTAGCTTGTGGAAGTCAAGGAGGGGCAGATCTGGTGATTAGATGCCCTACTCTAGTGACATATTCCTCTGTGATTGGGAACATGTTGAAAAGAGATAGCTCACAACACCCATGCAAGTGGGTATTCTTTTGCAACAGACTTGCAGTAGAAGGTTGTTGTGCATTAGGTCAAAGTGTTGACTATTGCTTAGGATCAATTGATGGGCTGCTTGTAGGAGGCCTTAGGAGTTGTTTGGAGGTGCCCACATGGATTTTTGGGAGGCCTACCAAGCAACCAAGGTGATAGAAGGAACATCAGATTGGAAGGAAAGTGGACAACAACAAGGAGAGTTGTAGATGGACCCGTGTATGATGGATTGATGGTGTCCTAGGCAACGACACATGAGGTGCCTAGATTTGCGCAATAGATCCTCTATTGTAGGGAAAAGGGCGGATTGGTGGATTTTGTGGGTAGCCATGTGTAAGGGTCTCCAAGGTGTGTGGATTCCCTAACTAGGAGTAGATGCTACAACGTGGACTTGGTCTCTCGTGGATTGTTGGAGGGCAGCGTGAGAGAAGACCAACTGTGGACGAGATTGGGAACTTATGGTCTGCTGAAGGACAACGTGATAATTTCCATGTTGGAGTTGAAGTGCAACACCTTGTTGGACAAAGGTGACTGCTAGCCTGGCAGTTGTTGAGGAGCTCAAGGGTCTGATCAGCCAGGAGCAAGATTGTGGAGCCTGAGACATGTGTGTGGAGAAGGAATTTTACAGCAGATGATGGGAAGTCCTCCTAGCCCGTGTTCATTGTGGGAAATGGACATCTTGCAGTGATAGGTGGCAACCCTCCATGCCCTAAGTTGGTCTTCATTGTTGCAACACAAGAAGACCATAGTGGGTTGAAGTTGTTGAGTAGCTGAGGAGCAACAGTGGGAAAATTGAGATTTATTCATAAGTGGAGCTGTGAACAACTCGACAGGAGTCTCGATGTGTCATGCCCTTGATGGAAAAAGGGATAACTAGAGAGAATATTGGACAACCGAGATTCAGTGGCCAGATGGACTTGGAGCATTGATAGAGGCAAGAGCTGTAGATCGGGAGTTGAAGGACCAGGAAGGTACAAGGTACGACTAAGAGGAGTTGTTAGAGCATGCTATAGCTAGATGGTCAGAGTAGCTTGGCTTGTACTAGTGGGTGCATGAGGGCAATTATCCCTGGTACAAGAGCCCTAGAATATTGTATTATATGTTGTTAATATAACGAAGTTGGGTTGAAAAATTAAAAAGCTGTGTATATTTGTGTATATGTGATTTACTACTTCATGTTTCTGCTGTGTAAAGTAGTTTAGTGGTTGAGACTCTTGGTTTGGTAGCGTCAAAGATTTAAGACTCTAACCTAGACCTAAGGTCATGGAAATTCAACAATCTTTTTGCTAGGACAAGTGGGTTCAATTCATCACCCATTAATGTTCTCTTCTTTTTCAGTGTCTTGTTGAATTTTGCCTCCATTTTTTCTTGGTCTTGTTGAATTTTTCTTCCATTTTGCATTATTTTTTGTTCTTGCCCCTGATTTTTTTGTGTTTGAGAATTTGAGATGATGGAGGATTTGGAGTTAACACCTTCAAAATTCTTAAAAGTTCCTTACAAAACTGCTCTTCCACTGCCAACTATGACTTATCTCAAGATGTTGATGTTTGGGATATTGTAGCCCTCTTCTGGTTTATTTTTTATGTTATTTTTGTAGGTTTTGATTCCAAAATGACCTAGAACTCACCCAAGTGAGGTGATGCATGAACAAAATCTTCTTCTTTTTAACTTTCGAGAACACAAGGCCCAATTGTAGACCTAGAGAGATATGATTCCAAATTTTCCTAGAACTCACAACTGAGGTGATGCATGAACACAATCTTCTTCTTTTTAACTTTCGAGAACACAAGGCCCAATTGTAGACCTAGAGAGATATGATTCCAAAATGACATAGAACTCACCCAATTGTAGACGTAGAGAGATATGATTCCAAAATGACCCAGAACTCACGCAATTGAGGTGATGCATGAACAAAAACTTATTATTTTTAACTTTCGAGAACATGAGGCACAATTCTAGAGAGATATATTACACCTGGAGAATTGTTAATGAAGCAGATGAAGCTACTAAAAAATTTGCGAGAGAGAGATTAGTGTAGTATAAGCACAGGTAGATAGTGAGTTCTTTTACATTGCAAAACACATGAATGCTTTACCATGAAATGTTCATTTCAATTATAATGATGCTCCTCCCTCAGCGATTTAAGGTTTTGTGATTTTTTGTCTTCCTATAAAGTGTACTTAGTTTTGCATAAGAATTTTGGCTTGTGTTTAAGATTTCTCATGACATATTTCAATATCTGTTTAATTTTTTTCATGGGATCTTGGGAGTTTTTAGAATTTTTCATAAAATTTTATGTTCTCTATTCAATATTTTATGATATGTTTTTTGTTGGGTTTTGTTTATGGGGAAATATGATATGGTTTTTGTTGGGTTTGGTTTGTGGGAAATTAATACAGGTCTTAATAACCATGTCGTGGATATACAACTAATGCACATCCCACAAGGGTAGTGGGTGAATGCACCCATGTAGTATGTATAGTTCTATTTGTGTTAATTTAAATTAGAAATATCTTACGTTATTTGTCATTTTATTTAAATATTGAGTGCAACACAATGTAGAGAAAGTAGTGTGGAGGAAAAGCACAGGTAGGTAGTGAGTTCTTTTACATTGCAAAACACATGAATGCTTTACCATGAAATGTTCATTTCAATTATAATGATGCTCCTCCCTCATAGTGAGTTCTTTTACGTTGCAAAACACATGAATTCTTTACCATGAAATGTTCATTTCAATTATAATGATGCTCCTCCCTCGGCAATTTAAGGTTTGTGATTTTTTTGTCTTCGTATAAAGTGTACTTAGTTTTGCATAAGAATTTTGCTTGTGTTTAAGATTTCTCATGACATATTTCAATATTATAATGATGCTCCTCCCTCAATGATTTAAGGTTTGTGATTTTTTGTCTTCGTATAAAGTGTACTTAGTTTTGCATAAGAATTTTGGCTTGTGTTTAAGATTTCTCATGACATATTTCAATATCAAGTTTGTGTTTTTTTGTCTTCGTATAAAGTGTGCTTAGTTTTGCATAAGAATTTTGGCTCGTGTTTAAGATTTCTCATGACATATTTCAATATCTGTTTAATTTTTTTCATGGGATCTTGGGAGTTTTTAGAAATTTTCATAAAATTTTATGTTCTCTATTTAATATTTTATGATATGGTTTTTGTTGGGTTTTGGTTATGGGGAAATATGATATGGTTTATGTTGGGTTTGGTTTGTGTGAAATTAATACAGGTCTTAATAACCCATGTCATGGATATATACAACTAATGCACACCCCACAAGTGTATTGGGTGAATGCACCCATGTAGTATGTATAGTTCTATTTGTATTAATTTAAATTAGAAATATCTTACATTATTTGTCATTTTATTTAAATATTGAGTGCAACACAATGCAGAGAAAGTAGTGTGGAGGAAAACTGATGAAACTACTTGAAATTTTTATGTCAGAAACACTATTATAATGCAAAGGTAGAGGTAGAGGTGAGTTCTCTTTTGGTCAATCCACGCGATTTTCTATGAAATCCTAATCATGATGGCCTCTATTTCATATTCTCATAAGACATTTTCTGTGTATTTAATATTCTCATAAGATTTGATGGTCTCAATTTAATTTATCTCTATTTTTTGGTGTGCAGGATGTCCCTAATTGGCCATGGATGCTTTTGGGGCTTGTAGAGGAGAGTCCATGTCTGTTATTTCTCTTTGTTTATTTTGTTTTTGTTATTTATGTTTGTTTTTGCTATCCTTTGTATCTTTTTCTATTGCCTATTGTTCTTTCGTTTTTCTATGATTATTGTTGTTTTTTTGTTGCATTTGTGAGCATGGCCATGCTAATTTCTGGTTTCGTTGTTTTGTTTTTTGTGTTTGCTTTCTCTTGAATTTCTTACTTTTGTTTCATGGTTTTTGTTTGGGACTTAATGGATGGGGAAATTAAGGCAGGTGAAAATTTCATGGATGCAATGAGCAAAGGTGAAGGAGGTATGTATGAGAGAATTTACTTGTTTATTGCTACATAATTTTATGGTTCTATGTTGTTTTAAATGAACTCTTTTGGTGCTTCGTATATCATGTGTGTTCATGTAAATTTACAGGGTAAAGGAAAGTAATTGGAATCTTCGGGCATAAGCAAATCTTGCCTCTAATTGAGTAGCATTTATAGATATGGATGAAACAAAAACAAATTTTTAAACCTAGTTATAAACATACTAGTATAACTAGTTTTCATTTACAATTAGGAGGGTAAAGGAAAGTAATTGGAATCTTCGGGCATAAGCAAATATTGCTTCTAATTGAGTAGTATTTATAGATATGGATGAAACAAAACAAATTTTTAAACCTAGTTATAAACATACTAGTATAAGTAGTTTTCATTTACAATTAGGAGGGGAACTAGGCATTTTTTGTCATTGGAAGGTGTGGGTTTCTCACTTGTATTTCAATCTCAACAATTTCTTTAAAACATGAGGCATTTGTCCTTTCATCTCCATAACATGTACAACTTTGTTCATATTACTTAGATGGTTGCTTCATGTTACTTAGATTCTTCTCTAGCTCCCAAATACACATCTCACTTCTCTTCTTCAGACTTCACCTCTCAATCTTGGATAAGGAGCCAAAAACATCATGGACTCCTTCCATCACCCTATCTTAGAGGAATGCATGTTTGACAAGATCTTACCATAGTAAGACAATAAAATGAGCAGAAGAAATTTGGCCTCTCTAGAATTCTGGGAAAGAGTGTGTCCAACTTTGGTATGTGCAAAGTTTAGAGACAAGCATGGACTTTAACCTCATTCCAACAACTCCCTTTAGACCTCATCCTACATACATACACTTCTCACTTCTCTTCTTCAGACTTCACCTCTCAATCTTGGATAAGGAGGCAAAAACATCATGGACTCCTTCCATCACCCTATCTTAGAGGAATGCATGTTTGACAAGATCTTACCATAGTAAGACAATAAAATGAGCAGAAGAAATTTGGCCTCTCTAGAATTCTGGGAAAGAGTGTGTCCAACTTAGGTATGTGCAAGGTTTAGATACAAGCATGGACTTTAACCTCATTCCAACAACTCCCTTTAGACCTTATCCTACATACATATTTTTGTGATTCTTCAATTCTTTAATCAACTCCAGTTGGGCCTTAATTCACACACAAAGGTCTTGTCTTGGGACAAGGCCTCAAACCACATTCTACATACATTTTTTTTGCCATTATTCAATCAACTTCAGTTAGGCCTTGGTCCACACATTAAGTTTTCTTAAGACCAAGCCTCAAAAAACCTAGGAACACAATCTAGATAAAACCAAGACAAGGTCTCTAATTAGACAAAAAGGAGATGAAAGTGAGTCTAAAAATTTATAAGAGACAAGGTCTTAGACAAAAAGGAGATGAAAGCGAGTTTTAAAAGAAACAAATGCATTTGAAGATTGAATCCATGGCTTTCTCTTCATTCTCAACACCTTATTTACTTGGGAACTTGTTATGGTTCCTCCATCTTAACACTCCCCACAATAATGGGACTTCTAGCACCTCATTCTTGCTTCTAAGGGTGAAACAATTTTTTATCCTTCTTTTCTAGTTAAGATTCATCATTGTCAATCATCCTTCTTTGAGGTAGAAGTCCCAAACATATTTAACTAGACAACAAGGAGATAAAAGCAACAAAAGCATGAGAAGATTGAATGCATGACTTCATCTCCATTCTTACTTCCCATGATTCTTCCATTTTTCCAACCACAAATTTAGGTTGGTATGCTTATAACAATTGCAAGTCTTGCTACTACCGTTTCATATCTGTGAAAATTTCTTAAACTTAAGAAACCCTATTGTTAAATCATGATTTACTTCTACTTACATAAGTTATTAATATGAATATTCAACATTAACATCGAAGTAAATACAATTAATAGCCTACACATACAGATCAAATACTGAATAACATGCTCATAGACAAAGTGACACACAAGCATTTTCTGGACAAATGTTGCCAAAAAAACCCAATGCGGGAAAACTAGTGTTGCTAGCTTCTAGAGGGTTTTATTATTATGCAGATTCTAAGTAAAACAATCCTGGGCACCAAACTGGTTAACCCGATAGAGAAATAAAAACGACAGCAATACCTTTATCCCAGAGACAGAAAAATATGACTAATTCACACCCTCAAACGGGATTTACAGAACTCAGCGCCTTTCTGGCCTATGGAAATCCTAGTGCTGCTCTAAAGCCCTCTGCGTCAGCCTTCCTGGCCTGCGTCAGCCTCTTTGCTGCTTAGGAAGGGCTTGCGTCACCCTAGAAAGGGTTGCACTACCCCTACGCTGCCCTAACTGGGCCTCCGTCAGCCTTCCTTGGCTCTTGCTGCCTTTGCCCTGCCCCTGCTGGGCTCTTGGCTGGACAACGTAGTTGCTGCCTCTGCGCTGCTCTGGTATGCTCCTCCTTTGCCATCGTTGTACTCTTGGCTTGGGACTAGACCATCCCCCTCCCCAATACTACCCCTCGCTGCAGCTGAGACACTTCTGAATTCTTAGCAAACCACACCCTAGAATCTCAGCTTAGCTTCAGTGCTCTGCTAGTGTGTGTGTGTTCTCCAACTGACCCCAAGCTCTCTTCTTATACTTCTCTCATTGGAAAACCAACGGCCGTGATCTAATCTCTAATTGACGGCTAAGATCAGAAGCTACGTGATCTGTGTCACTTAAGTCATTCACATCACATGTTTAATTTAATTAACTTTAATCTTTTAATTTTCCTAAGTTAGACTTAGGGTCCTTAATTAAAAAGATTAATTAATTAAATATCTCTTAAACTGGATGGAATTCTTCAAAACGCTTTCTGGGTCTCAGAGATCTCATGTACTCCAGCTCCTCCACAAAGTTTGGGAGCTATAGCACATCCGGTCTACCCCAACACCCCAAAATCTCAACAATATCAATATGTTGGACATTCTTTTGTTTTTGGATGTTACGTCCATAATAATTGCAAGTCTTGATACTTTGGCAACATATCATTATGTTGGGATTCTGTTCCACATTAATAATCTCCCATATTCATTTTTTGGTTATATAGAAGCTTTTTTTTTAAAGATTCGGTAGATTTTTCATTAATATAAAGAGCTTGTTTCAGGTCCAGAATTCGTACACAAGTCTTCATTTTTAAGGGTTACACTGCTTTCTGAAGCCCAAATTATAGCTAGCCTATTCTTATGGCTACTTTTGCCTATAGTTCAAAATATATGCCTACTATATACCTTACAAAAACTGCCTAACAAGAGATTGAATCTACATAACATCAATAAAAATCAGATTATGATAATTATCTGGCAAAGGAGGCTAGTCTTCATTTTCAAGGGTTACACAATCAGATTATGATAATTATTTGGCAAAGGA
The DNA here is from genome assembly GCA_034641835.2 of Pinus albicaulis. Lineage (NCBI taxonomy): Eukaryota > Viridiplantae > Streptophyta > Pinopsida > Pinales > Pinaceae > Pinus > Pinus albicaulis. The sequence continues at coordinate 542,498,102 of CM076576.1, read as the reverse complement.
GCTCAGTCTTCATTTTCAAGGGTTACATTGCTTTGTGAAGCCCAAACTATAGCTAGCCTGTTCTTATGGCTATTTTTGCCTATAGTTCCAAAAATATGCCTAACAAGAGATTGAATCTACATAACATCAATAAAAATCAGATTATGATAATTATCTGGCTAAGGAGGTTGATGCTTCAACTGATGCATCTTAGTTCTGAGTGTTTTATTCTCTGTTTGCTCCATCTTCTCTGTGGGATGCGCTGTCATTTTTCTGCTGAGGCTCCACACTGGTTCATGCTTCCTCCTTGGCAGATTGAACACCGCTGGTTGAGTTTCCTTTAATTTCAACCACCTTTTTGCCCATAATTTCCAATTAGGTGCGAACCTTTGCCCGAAACATCTCCAATTTTCTTTGTAACAATACAAACTTGGTATTCATTAACAAATGAAAGGTTTCCCTCTACTTTTCTTACACAGTTCCTTTGTATCTCCAATTTTCTTTGCAACAATACAAACTTGGTATTCATTAACAAATGAAAGGTTTCCCTCTACTTTTCTTCCGCAATTCCTTTGTAATTCAATGCTGGCAACAGACTCTCAAGTGTCTCCAATAATTTTTTCAGGAGCTTGTTCAATTGTGCTTGTTCCTCTCGAACTCGACTGGTTCAATTGTGCTTGTTCCTCCTCTCGATCTCTGCCATGGTGCAACTATGTTGTTTTGCACTCTTGACTCGATGGAATAACAAACACCTCTGCCCTCGTATGAAGTTGCTTCGCAATGGAAAGGGTGATCAAAGTAGAACTGCAGTGAGCCATATGTAACCTTGAATGCTCCTATCCCTTCGTTCTAAAGCATTAAATTGGAATGTTGCCAAATCCATCATACTATCCTATTTGATTGCTTGGTTTAACGATCGAAGGATACATTAACTTCAAACTATGTCGGATTTAATGCAGTAGCAAAGACGAGGCACTGATCGCTTGTGTAGCGCTTCCATTCCTCTTATAAATTAATATACAAGGCCACCTCTGCCCCGCATGCATTTGCCACTCAATAACAGATTTTAAGCTGGAAATGATATGGATTCATTCCCTTTGATTTGCATTGCTGGATATTAAATGTTGGCCGCCCTTCCATCCCTGCGATCATCATATGGTTGATTTTAATTGGTTTTTCCAGGAGAGATGTGACTCCTTGCTTCTTCCTATTGCTATTTTGGCCGTTCTTTTGTGTACGACCTTTAAAAGCATATTTTATGCCTTTCATTTTTGCGAATGATTCATCGAAGAGCGACATTTAATATTCGGTGATCAACTTCTAGGATCACTTGCTCCATGTTGGTACCTCGGTTCACCAGTGAGTCTGCATTTTCATCCAAATTTATATAAACATGATAAAAATAAGTTTTGTTCAAATCTCAATACTTGCAATGCAATTCTTTGAAAAATAGGGGAAAGAGCTTGATTTTGTGGTCCTCTAGCTTTCCGCACCTAATGAATCACTATCATAGAGTCTCCAAACATTGATATTTTGGAAATTTTAGGGGAAAGAGCTTTATTTTTTGGTCCTTCTAGCTTTCCATACTTGACGAATCACTATCGTAGAGTCTCCAAACACTGAGATTTTGGAAATTCTTTTCAATTTCTATTTCCAAGCCCTGCTAAAGCGCTAGGAATTCAGCTCGACTAATGGATGCTATACCCAGGCCCTGTTACCATTCAAACCAGCAAGGGACCTAAAAGGGAAAATGGCAACTGCTAGGTCAAGCGCAACAATGGAGACTTAGATCACTATCACCACAGCTAAGACTCCCTACCCTTTACGGGTTTTCACCGATTGGAGGAGATTCGATATTAGGAAGTCACTTATAAAGGATGGATCAAAAAATAGATATGAAGTGACCTTAGTGACCCCTTTCCCTAGAATAAGATTAAGAATGGAGCTTGGTTGCTCCTTAAGCAAAGTACAAGATTTTCTATGAAAGGAGGTGGGGACTCGAGGTGACTTGAAAAGGAGTTTCATGATCCTAAAGTTCTTATAGAACTCAGATTCCCGAGTTGTCCTTGATGAATTGTCTTTGATAAGAAATGCACCACACGGGGCCAAGTGGACCCAACCTAGGTTAAGGGGAGGGAGTTTAGCAATCGATGATAATCTTAACCTAAACAAGGCATGGGAAATTATCAAAACAATAATTTTCACATAAAGGTGTAAGTTTGATCTTGTGAGGTGCCAGCATTGGGAACACTAGGGTAAAGTTGGATCTCATACCTAGGGCTTGGGATATCTCGCAATCCCACCATCAAAATTTCTTCAAATTTGGAGGAGACCTTGAAGACACATCAACGCAGTAGGGGCTAGGAGATTGCACTTATTCTAGGGCTACTTTGTCGGTAAATTGATGTCCTAGGTGACCCAACATGGCTAGACCTAGAAAAGAGAGAAAAAGGTGAAGAAATAGGTTTCAAAGTGACCGCCTTTTGATGGATCGGTGCCTAATTCCTCTTGGGGATATGTTGTCAAGGAGAACTGTGAAGATGGATCTCATTTCTTGTTCAAGGAGGCTCTCAAAATCAACTTCGTCCAATGTTAGGGTAAGAGAAGAAAAGTGACCTTAAAAGCGTTTATACTTCGTTGCAAATGGAGAAGGCTTTTCGAGATGACTTTGATCTCTAGGACAATTCGTTCATCGAACATGGCCCATACATAGAGATAAGATATATAGAAACATAATTCCACATTGATGTCGTAAATGCATGCAACAATTAGCCCTAAAATAGTGAAAATCTCATGATCAATATATGTAGCAAAGTAAGAAAAAATAGCATCAAAAGTGTACTTACATGTAAGAGAATATTTCTAACCATTAACACATTTGCAATATAAGAAGCTCCAAGATAAGAAGACCCAATCCATACATCAAAATTCATCCATGATCCAAAAATATCCCCCAAGAAGAAATGTGAAGTTCTTAAGAGAGAGAATGATCCAAGTCAAGTCATGATACAAAATGAGTTCAGTGACTCTTATTTATACACTCATTAGGAAGAAGAAATGTGAAGTTCTTAAGAGAGAGAATGATCCAAGTCAAGTCATGATACAAAATGAATTCATGTGACTCTTATTTATACACTCATTAGGAGTTCGAATTACTGCGAAGTTCTTAAGAGAGAGAATGATCCAAGTCAAGTCATGATACAAAATGAATTCATGTGACTCTTATTTATACACTCATTAGGAGTTCGAATTACCTAATTGGACCTACATTAGCCCCTAAAATAAAATATTGTGTAAATTAACTAATTTTTGGTGTCAAGCCCGCCAAACTAGCTCACAAATAAAATAATAAGCCTCTTAAGAGGTCAAATAATAATCTATGCATGTCGTAGGGCCCAATAAAATAATAAGTCTGTCAAGAGGTCAAATAATAATCTATGCATGTCGTAGGGCCCTCCAAGAGGCCTGATGAGGTCCATAAGTGCCATAATGATGAATAGGACCCTCAAAAGTGATGGACAAGGGGGTGGCCCCTTGTTCTCCAAACAATGAACCTGTGGTGCTCCCAATGGGTGTGGGGGGCACACCAATGACCTCATGGGTCTCCAAGTAAGTTGAAGGTGTCTGTAGACCATCTGTAAGGGCTCAAATGATGGAATGAATGATGCCACATCAACGTACAAGTTCTGGATCACTTGTCAAGCATATGGTGCAACTATGGGGCCGACTGGGGATGGTGTACCAGGTGCATCTTCCTCGTCCAATAGGTGGATCTCGAGCAATCTCTGAACATCTCTGGGGATCCATGGAGTGTTGTTTACTGTTGTGGAGGTCCATGTCTCTCTACACACACCCTACATGTGCCAATGTAGCCCTCTGGAGAGCCAGGATCCCATATAGGGAGACCAAACTCAGGATGGGAACCATCTGCAATCTTGCATAAGATCCAATGCATCCCTTAACCTTCTAGCACAACAAGTCATTAAAGTAATCGGGTAACAGAGCTTAGAAACCATGGACAACAAGTGGACACTTCATAATGGCATGCCCTTCCATAGTGGGATTTGGCATGTGCTAATCTCTCCAAAATCCAAAGGGGGTTAGCCAAATACCTTATTAGGTGGTTTCTTCCTTTAGAGGGGATAATATGTCCAAGGTACATCCCTCAAATGGTGGTGCCATGTGATAAAGAGGTGAATGGAATAGGGAATGAGAGGGGCAATCTTAGGCCACATATCGGGTACAAGGGTAGCTAAAAGAAGGGAAGCCCACACCTGGGTATATAATGTATAGGAGGGAGCAATCATGGTACATGAGGTGCCCCGACCTTGATTTTTCCACCCTTTTTTTATATGCCTTTTGTCTTTTATGATTTTTCTTTGATTAATTGCTCGGGGCTCAAAGGATAAAAGCATGATGTGTAAGATATAGCAGTGGATACTCCCTTTTTGGTGGGGCGGTTCATTGCCCTCTAGGGGTTGGGACAATCATGAGTTCCTGAATGATAAAGGAGGCTCATCTAGGGCCTATGGAACCAGGGTGATGGCCATGGGTATGGGGTAGAGCTCATGCATTGGCTTTTGCCCACGTGCTAAATAAGTTTGTTCCGACCATCTTTTGCATCTTTTGCATCTTGTGGTACATTTTCCTGTTGAGTGTGGCCATTTATGCTTTTACTTTTCTTTTCAGATGCTTCAACCTCTAGGGTATCATTCCAAGCATGACCCAAGGCGGGGGCAAGGGAATGGGGAGGCTAACCCTATGTGGACCAGGTGGGAGATATTATGAATAGCGCTATAGTGAGTGGAAGGGGAGTGATATATGTGGATAAGAGAGCCGGACCACGCAACCAAAGTTGGGGTTTCCCAAGTAGTACCACCCTAAAATCAAATGGTCAGTAAAGGAGATCCCACAGGACTAAAATCCAAGGGTAACATCCAAAAAAAGAGGTCAATGGGACAAAAGCACAAACTAAGCCCATTTTTTTTGCCGAATCTCCCTATTAATCGATGCCCAGAAGTGTCCATGATAAGTAAACCCAATAACTCAATTACCAAATGACAAGACATACCTACCTTTGGGTTCAGGAGGCCCACCTTCAAACATACGATCAATACATATGGGTGAGGGACCAAATGGCTAGCTCAGGTGGCAGAGAAATGGCACAACGAGCTAGTTGATGGCTGCAAGGGGCTGCCGGGTAAGGACCATCATGGAGAAAAAAGTTCTCCTAGGGATATCACCCACAAAGTGGTGGGTAACAGGCCCCAAGCATATTGATTCTCTGTTTGTTCATCGGGCCTCGGAGCAAAGGATAAGTCCCTCCCGCCCCTGCCTCCCCTATATAGAAGCTTTTGAAAACATGAAGATTTCAAATTTTATGTGCGCTGATTTTGAACTGAGTTACTGGATCTGCCCTTCCCACATGAAGAGTCCAAAATTGGTAAACATAAAAATCAAAGTCCTGGTGTCTCCACAAGCTTATTTGTAACCAAAAAATGGATCAAGAAGGTGAGTATTAATTGGAACAAAATTCCAACATGGTGATGCATTGGTTGCCCATGGATCTGATCCTTATCCCCCAAGGTCCATCTTGGAGGCATTTCCCATGGAGAAGGAAACGGATCCTGTCTTGTGAAACTGATCCAATTTTTTTTTCTTTGATTTGAGTCAACTATTTTGCTTGAAAGGACCAAATGTCCTAACAACTAAAACCCCACTCATCCTTTCCGAAGACTGATTCCCTATTGCAGAGTACAAAAGATTGGGACTGCAGATCATTTCATCTGTCATATACAGACTGCAGGAAAGTTTGGAAGATTGATGCTCCTGGATCAGTGTCTGTCATCTACAGATTACTGCTTGGGAGTCTGAAGACTGAAGTTCTGTGATCTATCACATATCGATAGAAGCACTTCAAAATTTATAAGATCATTAATATGTTCTGATAAATGCTATGAAGTTTACAAAGGATCTTATAAATCTAATAGGTCTTGATACATGATATGAATTTTAAAAAGGATCTTATAAATCTTATAGCCCCGACTCTATTTATACTATGGGTATGTAAGTTTATTGTATGTCTACAATCAGTGGCATGGTGGTTGAAAGCCAAAGATGTAACCCAATTGATTGAATTTTTTGATCTAGTGTACTTTCCCTTGAAACAATGTTGTTCTCCTTTTAACTCAATACTTACATATATCTACAATTCAAACCCAAGTGACATAGAAAAAAGAGCTTATGCAGTCCAAATTGTAACATGTATAAGCAACAGTGTATGGTAACCGTCCATCAAATCATTCTCACTGTTACTGGAAACAGGCTTTGCCGTATACCTTATAATTGAGGTTGTTAAAGATTATCAAAATTCCTTTTGGAGTGTTGCATCTGGTAGAAATCTCAAAAATTTATGTACGGAAGTTGCAATTAGTTCTGGAAATTAAAAGGACGCATGAGCAATGTATGCGATATATAGATATATTTCTCTGTAACTCGTTCCACCCAGGTGTTGCTTCTGTACTCTGTATAAGAAACACTGAAAAATGTGCTGCATTGTGATGATTTGAAATGATGGTAATGCTTGTATAAGAATCCACATGTGCAGGTGTTCACCTCAGATTTACTGCTATTAAGACATTTTATGATTTATGTAAGAATAAATCAAAGCACAACATGATATGCAAGAAATATATGATATATTAGATGCATTGTCATTAACTTGTCAATGAATGTCTGAGTAGGTCTGCAATCAGCCATTGATATTATAGTTGGGTCTGGGGACTCAAATCTAATATACCACAGGAACTAAATTACTTCATTCAGGTAATGTATCAGAGGTTTTTCCAATTTGTCCCCTCCAATTTTCAATACAGTCAGAGCCACTGTAACTTTGCACTTTAGCGCCTCACTATATGAATATCAACAACCCTTCCATTTCAAGAAGTTTGTCCTTGCCACATTGTAGTGTGGAAATAATGCAAGGTCTTGTAATGAATTCTGGACCTTTGTTGATAGGTGTTCACCTTCAGATTGGCATACTTTGTCAATGTACGTTTATGTAGGTTCTAATATTTTACAATTTTATGTAAATATTTCGGCTTTAGTTTCAATGAATATAAGGACATCATGACAACTTAGTGCATGCAAGCATTTGCACATTCTCTGCAGGATATTGCAAGGAAAAAATGCTGATTTGGCTATAAATTAATGGAATATTGAGGTGATACTTTTATGTCATTGTCAACCTCTGGTGTTTAAATTAACCATAAATTGTGAGCTCGTTACTTGGATCAACTTTAGCATCAATCATGAAGTCAATTCTTCTTTGCTTAGGAAATGCAACAATCAACTTTGTCAACATTGTTGATGGGGTCTTTACACGTTCCCTCACTTCTTGTGGGGGAGTTCAAACTGAACAAGTGTACTCTCAAACTTTTTTTTTGTCAGAATAATAGAAGTAAATCTGGATAAATAAGCCTATGATTGCAGGAAAATGACCTTTGACGAGGTTGTTTCACAGAACGGACTTTACCGTATAGTTCTTTCACAGAATGATCATTGAAAGACATATACATTGCATTGAAAGTAGCCTCATGATAATGTATTATCATATCTTTGTCCTATCTTTGTCCTATAAGATGATGGCTAAGAGACTTTAAATATCAAATATACTCGATCTTAATTGGTTTTAAGTGGCTGTTTTGGAAGTAAATTGTAACAGAACTAAATCCAATGTGCCAGATCAAATCACTTTCTCAAATCTTAGATTTTCCAATGTGCTGGATTAAATCACTTTATCAAAATTTTCATTGTGCCAGATTAACCACTTTCTCAAATTTTTAAATGTGCTAGATTAAACCGCTTTCTCAAATTTTCCATTTTTTGCTTTTTCTTGTTTCTTATAGCAATTTGCATTTGATGCTTTCAACCATTGGGGTTTAATTGAAGTTGGACAAGTAATTTCCTTTCCTGGGGTGAGGCTTTGTTGCAGGTTTCTTACTTTAATATTTATTGAAAATAATGATGGTAAGAAAATAATCTCCTGAACTTCTATGATTTTGTCATTGTATGTACAAGAAAGATGAAATTTATCTGAAACAATCTGAAGATGTAAAATCTGAAACCTGAGGTTATGCACAACCCTGGCTATACTTGGTGAAATCTAGTGCTAAATGAAATATATCATTTACAATATGCCTGTTGTTATGTAAACTGCGTACAAGGATTTGTTTTAGAACAATATCATTGTCATCACCTTTGCATCGATGTTACATAGGCTCCCGTATGTTCTTCCCCAAGCTTTTTTTGCACTGGTGATTTTTGTGCTGTAGGGTTCCTTTAAATGTTCGAAGCATTGTTCCCCTGTCTAAAAGACTTGTAATCTGTTTATTAATTGCAAATGTTTCTTGTCTGCAGCTACAACATATGTACAAGTTGTTTGCTGTGAGCATCGCTGTCTGAAGTACTTTACAAATGTAAAAGCTTTGAGAGAACATGTTCAACAGAATTACAGCCATGTTTGTTGTGAAGTTTGTGGGAGTCAACAATTGAAGAAACAAATCAAAATGTACATGTAAACATGTGTGTTATGTCATGTAAACTGTGTCCAAAGTTTGTCTCAGAACAATATCATTGTCATCACCTTTGATGATACATAGGCTCCCGTATGTACCTCACCAAGCTTTTTTTGTACTGGTAATTTTTGTGCTGTAGGGTTCCTTTAAATGTTTCAATCATTGTTCCCTTGGCTAAAAGAGTTGTAATCTGTTTATTAATTGCAAATGTTTCTTGTCTGCTCCTACAACATATGTACAGTTTGTACATGTTATTTGCTGTGAGCATGGCTGTTTGAAGTACTTTACAAATGTAAAAGCTTCTAGAGAACATGTGCAACAGAATTACAACCATGTTTGTTGTGAAGTTTGTGGGAGTCAACAATTGAAGAAACAGATCAAAAGGTACAGCGCATTCATGAAAGCCAAACATGCGTGGAGAGGATAAAATGCCACTTCAACAACCGCTTGCAAAGCTTTACTAAAGTATGTTATTGATAATTTTAATAATTTTTTGGTATGCAAATGCAAATTTCATTTTTTATTTGGTATGATGTGGTAATCTAACTAATTTTCTCTCTAGAAATCAAATCTCAATCAATATATCAGAGCAGTGCACCTTTTAAGACCATTTAAGTGTAGATTTCATGATTGTGAAATGAGGTTCACGCGTAAGGCTCTGAGAGACAATCATGAGAAGACAGGAAGACATTGCTATGTACAAGTGAGCCTAGCAACAACATTTTTTTCTTTTTTATTTTCTCCATATGTTCTACAGTATTGTGTAGGGTTCCTTTAAATGTTTGAAGCATTGAATTAATATTTCAAAGTGTCACTTTTTACTCATTCAAAGTATATGAATTAATGTTGATTAAGGATAACAAAAATGATAATTATTTTGCTAGATTTCAAGTCTCTGAGCCAGACGTCACTATGTTCAAATGCCTTGGAGCTGGACAAGCTGCAACTCTCAAAATGTTTGAGACAATTGATAGGAAGCCAGAGATTGATATATATGAAACAAATGGATTGGTAGTTGAGGATATTCAGGGTGATATTGAGCTTAAAGATGTACACTTTGGGTATCCAGCAAGGCCTGATGTTCAATATTTTTTGGCTTCTCATTGGAAATATCCAGAGGTGCCACTGTACCTTTAGTTGGAGAGAGTGGAAGTGGAAAGTCATCAGTTATAAGTCTTATAGAGAGATTCTATAATTCACACGCTGGTGAAGTGCTTATAGACTGTGTCAATATCAAACAGTTTCAACTTAAATGGACAAGGCAAAAAAATGGACTGGTAAGCCAGGAACCTGCTCCCTTTGCAACCACTATTAAGGAGAATATTGCACATGGTAAAGACAGAGCTACACTGAAGGAAATACAGGCTATTGCAGAGCTTGCCAATGCGGCAAAATTTGTTACCAAGATGCCTCAGGTTTGTAGAAATAGATCCTTGATTATTCACAATTTTTAATGTTCCTCACTGTGAAATGCATTTCTTTTGCAAATAGATTTTGTGTAGTTGACATTTGTGGTTGCTATTCCAGGGTTTTGATACAATGGTAGGAGAGCATGGTACGCAATTATCTGGAGGACAAAAGCAAAGGATTGCATTACGAGGGCTATCTTAAAATATCACCGAACTCTCCTCCTCGATGAAACTACCAGTGCCTTAGATGCCTGAGTCTGAAAGAGTGGTTCAAGAAGCTCTTTAGAATTATGATAAACAGAAGAACAGTTATACATCTGCAGGAAATGCATCAATCAAAAGAACACTATGGAAATGATCCTGATCAAATGGAAATACATTTGGATGATTCCAATACCATTGGCAGGGTTATTAGTCGAAAGTAATCTCTTAGACGATCTATAAGCAGTGGATCATCGGAAATTGGTGGTAGTTGTAACTCTCTTTTCTTTTCATTTTCCTTCCTTGGTGGAGTTGGTCTCCAGGAAGATGTTCAAGTAGGCAAAATCAAGCCAAAAAAGGGCTTCATGAATTGGTTTTCGTACAAAAATCAGGGAGACGTGCAGGATGGTTAGTTAAAACATGGAAAAAATGTTCCTGTTTTACGCCTAGCATCTCTCAACAAGCCAGAGACTCCAGTGTTAATACTGGGATCCATTGCAGCAGTTGTTCATGGGGTTACATTTCCTATATTTTGTTTCTTGCTTTCGAGTATTATTGCCAGTTTTTACAAACCTACACATAAGCTTCGAAAAGTTGCCAGATTCTTGGCACTTACGTAGATACTAGATATAGTTTTGGCAGCAACGTGCCTCCTCATGGGACCAACGCAGATGCACTGTTTTGCTGTAGCTGGTGGCAGGCTTGTGCGACGTATACGATCATTGACATTTAGCAAGATTGTTTACCAGGAGATTGGATGGTTTGGTGATACGGAAAATTGAAGGTCGGTAGATGGACAAGCCACTTACTGTTTTGTTAATTGGAGGAAAACATTCCAAAGAGTAAACAGGAAATTTGTATTCTCCTTGGGCTAGACAATGGACATTAGATATATCATATTGGTGATTATCCTAACTATATGATTATCAACAAATGCTGCGACAGTGCGTAGTATGGTGGGTGATGCTTTGTCACTTGTTGTTCAGAACATTTCAACAATCACTACTGGTATTGTTATAGCTTTGTCAGCAAACTGAAAGTTGGCACTTTCGATATTAGCTCTCCGATCGCTGCTAGGTCTTCAAGGTTGGGTTCCAGTGAAGTTCCTGCAGGGATTTTCTGCTGATGCAAAGGTTAGGAATGTCATTAGCTCTGAAAAGAGTGTACAGAATGCATATTGCTACACATGGTTTACAAATCCTATGAGAACAAGTTCATAACTTTTCAACAATCACTACTGGTATTGTTATAGCTTTTTCAGCAAACTGAAAGTTGGCACTTTTGATATTAGCTCTCCGATCGCTGCTAGGTCTTCAAGGTTGGGTTCCAGTGAAGTTCCTGCAGGGCTTTTCTGCTGATGCAGAGGTTAGGAATGTCATTCGCTCTGAAAAGAGTGTACAAAATGCATATTGCTACACATGGTTTACAAATCATATGAGAACAAGTTCAACATTTCAACAATCACTACTGCTATTGTTATAGCTTTTTCAGCAAACTGAAAGTTGGCACTTTTGATATTAGCTCTCCGATCGCTGCTAGGTCTTCAAGGTTGAGTTCCAGTGAAGTTCCTGCAGGGCTTTTCTGCTGATGCAAAGGTTAGGAATGTCATTCGCTCTGAAAAGAGTGTACAGAATGCATATTGCTACACATGGTTTACAAATCATATGACAATATGTATAATTGGACAATTTTTTCAATTGTGATTCATGGTTTAATAATACAAATCGGACTGTCAACTGTAGACTAGGAGGATTCTCCCCTTTCATAAAGAGCTTTAACAATTTTGGGATGTTTTTTTTTTGGTTTGTTCGTTTTTTTTTTTTTTTTTTAATGTATCTAGAGAAATCCGCAGGGTCCCTAGGGGAGAAGTGTAACACTGGGTCAAATCCCCAGGCTATCACTGTAACCCCTAGGGTCCCTAGGGGAGAACACAAGGCCCGCACACACCCTTCCCCCTTCCCAGGGTATCGACCGAGGTCAGGAATTGAACTCGTGACCTGCTTAACCGCACGAACGTCTGCTGACCACTAGGCCAAGCCCCACGGGCTAACAATTTTGGGATGTTATTACTACTAGAAAGGGATCATATTCCAGGTGATGTATGAGGAATCCAGTCAGGTTGCAAATGCTGCTGTTGGAAGCATTCGAACCGTTGCCTCCTTTTCTGCTGAGGACAAGGTGATGAGCCTCGACAACGAAAAATGATCTGCTCCCTTGAAAGGTGGAATTTGACAGGGAATTATAAGTGCACTTGGTCGACAATCAGCTTTTGGGTAGGGGCTCGGATGGTTGAACATGGGGAAACAACCTTTCACAAAGTTTTCAGGGTAAGGACTACTTATTATTAGTTTGCTTATTTGAAAATTTGATGAATAAGAGTACAAGATGGCTAGTGTTACTAGATCTATAAAAACTGTATATTCGTAAGTTTATTTCTTCGAACCCCAATTGAAGGTCTTTCATTTAACTGCAATGATTTATTCGCTAAGAAATGTGTTTTCATTTGGTTTCAAATACTTGATATGTCACAGTCTCGTTCCATTTCTAAGCACATAGAATGTTTGTTGCAGGTACATAGAAAACCAAGTATATTGTGCTGATACCAGCAGCTAATTTCACTTATATGGTTCTGTCAGAGACTGGTATCTGTCAAAGACGCTTTTTTCTGGGCCAGAAAGAGCAGGAGGTCTTAAATATTCTCAAGCTCCCAAACGTATTTCCTGCAAGGGGAATGAAATTTATGTTCTTGGAAACAAAGTATGTTGGGGGATTCTGCGAGCCTGTTTACAGAGGCCAACTCATTGATCTGAGAAATCCACTTAATGACTGGCTGGAATACAGAAACTACAACATCAATTCATTATCTCCCAATCTGGGAGAATGGAGCCCCCTAATGCATGTCTAAATTCTTGGTGTCTTTAAACTATTTGTTTTGATCAACAGATGTATCCAGTGATAGAGTATATACTGCAATACAGTGGGTGTATGCATAATTTTTGCATTAAAAACTGTTTCGGACCAGATTTCCAAAATCATATAATTTTTACAGTAGATCGACAGATATACAGCCATAAATACTGAATATTACTCTCCATCTGAATTCCTAATCCTTAGACCGACAAATTGTGTTGCGGGCAACCAGTGAATACACGCCATAAGAGAGTTTTTGTGAGGATTAAATTCTCTATTATATTACATATCAGGTACCTTATGGTGTATTGCAGTTGCAATATTACATCAGGTACCTTGTGGTGTATTGCAGTTGCAGATATTATATTTCTGTAAAACTCCTTATTCTTTATTTAAGGAGTTAGCCATCAAAATATAGAGTATTTCGAGGATTTCATTTATAAAAAATATTTTGAGGATTTTATTTATGAAAATATGTTTGGATAATTTTAACTAGTAAGTAATAAAGTTGTTATTCTGAGATACATTACAATATAGATCACAGAGTATTTCCAGAATTTTATTTATGAAAATATGTTTGGATAATTTTTACTAGTAAGTAAGAAAGTTGTTCTGAAATACATCACAAAAGTGAAAAAATATTTAGAGTATTTCATTTATGAAAATATTCCAAAAGTGAAAGTATTTATGATATATAGCTACATTAATTATGGATCACAAAAGTGAAAGTATTTCAAATAATAAAGTTGTTTTGAAATACATTACATTATAAATCACAAAAGTGAAAATATTTAGAGTATATTTCATTTATGAAAATATTCCAAAAGTGAAAGTATTTCAAGCATTATGATATATAACTATTTTGAATATGGATCACAAAAGTGAAAGTATTTAGAATATTTCATTTATGAAAATATGTTTGGATAATTTTTACTGATTGTTACTTAGAGTATGGATCACAAAAGTGAAATTTAGAGTATTTCATTTATGAAAATATGTTTGGAAAATTTTTAAGTATTTAGAGTATTTCATTTATGAAAATATGTTTGGACAATTTTTAATGATTGTTACCTCCAGTATGGATCACAAAAGTGAAATTTAGAGTATTTCCTTTATGAAAATATGTTTGGAAATTTTTTACTAATCAGTAATAAAGTTAAATGTCTTTTTTGAAAGATCCATAACTACATTATAGATCCCAAAATTTTTAGATTTAACTTTAATAAAGTTATTAAATCAAGATTACATGTTTTTATTTATTTATTAAAATATAATAAAGCATTTATTTATTAAAATATAAGAAAAATGTACTCTATTTATGAAAAAAATAGAAAACAATATGATAAATTTTCATAAATAGAAATAATATGATAAATTTTAAAACAATATGTATGTAGTTATTAATTTACTTGTTTATCTTGTTTGTTTCTATTTTCTCTTTGATGGTAAAAAGGAATCTTTTGAATACATTAATTATTGTATTATGTTCTTAAAAATATGATGCATTTTAAGAAATATTTTATAGATTAAGGAAATGTTTGTTATTTTTAATAAATTTGTATTTTTTTATTCATGGAAATCTCTCTTAATTTTATTTATTTTTTATTTTTTAAATAGAGATCATTAAAGTTTTTATTAATTAATTAACACATAGAATAGAATTTTTTTTTTTTTGGAGATCATGAAAGTTTTTATTAATTAATTAACATATTGAATAGATTTATAGTGAACTTTCATTTAAAATAAAAGAATTAATTAATATATAGAATAGATTTATAGTGAACTTTCATTTAAAATAAAAGAAATAACATTGATGCATTTTATATTGTCTCAACTATATTTATTGCAAATATTAAGACCTCAGTTAAAGTATGCACATCTCATTGTGTTACAAGATTTCTCTTTTTATTAAGTAAAATAGAAATTTGACATATATATGTTTATTTGAAAGAGACATTTATTGAGTGAAAAAATTCAACTATATTTATGGCTAAGATCAAGATTTTAGTCAAAGTATGAAGAGATCTCATTGTGTTACAAAGATTTCTGCTTTTATTAATTAAAATAAAAATTTGACATATTAATTTTTATCTGAAAGAGAGACATTTATTGGGTTTAGGTAATGAAGGTGAATATAAATTTGACAAATTAATGTTTATTTGAAAGGGAGACATTTATTGGGTTTAGGTAATGAAGGTGAAGTAAAGCATTGATGAGGGATATTTCATTTTGTGTTTTGATTTTAGCCATCAATAATAAGTAAATGATAGAAATTATTTATTACTTTTGGACATTTTTACTTTTAAATATCACACTAACATAGATCTTGCTCTCTAGATTGATGGTCCCATCTTTTGGATATTGAGATCATATATGTTGGAAACGTTTAATTTGAGTATTTTAGCAAGTGACCCTGCAACTTTGCAATATAATTTAATAACTTTTATTTTTTATATAAAAATGTGATTAACTTAAGTGATAACATCAAAAATATAAGCACTTGTTAGAAGTTTTAGATTAGATTATTTTGGACAATTATTTTTATTGCTGTAGAACTTTCTTAAGTTAAATTGAATTCATAAATCTATTGTCTTAATTTATATTAATAAAAGACTTAAATATTCAGTTCAAAAACTCCATAAAAACTATTAAATTTATCAATATACCAATTTATAAAAACTATTAAACTTATCAATACACCTATTAGTTAAAATCCAAATAATTCTCCAGAAACATGTTGCTTGTTCATCTCTTGGAACCAGTTAAATCATTCCATTTAAAAATTTACATCTTAAATTTTTAACCGCATTTTAATGCTAATGACAATTGCCAATGATCTGTATATGAAGACATTGAATTCATACCACCAATCTGGAAACCAACTCTGAAGGGATTCTGAAGAGTAAATGGGTCAGGATAAATTTATAATTCATAATTCTGATATGGAATCTGCTTTGTTCTTTTTATATTAATCCATGAACTGGATATAATCAAAGTAAGGTGTTAACTAAAAGAACCGAACAGAATCTTTTGATTTTTTTCCCCAATTTGACAAATTTGGTAACTACGTTGAAAGTATTTTTAAACAGGCTTGGAAACTTCAAATCATTCATACAGGTAAAACGGCGTAAATTTTTGAATTTTTTCCCAATTTGACAGATTTGGTAAAATACGCTTCAGGGTATTTTTAAACTTCAAATCATTCTAAAAGGTCAATAAATGAATTATAGGGGAAGCCGGTAAATTCTTGAAATTTTTCCACCAATTTTTCCACCAGTTCAGTGCCAAAACAGCTTGGAGAAGGCTCTGGGCAAGTCCTTAAGCTGTTATGCCAAATGGCCCATCCTCTTCTTTCTGTTCTCGTTGAAAGCAATTTAAAGCGATTTAGGCGTAGTATCAAGTGAAGAATCTCTTAAAATAGTACGTTGAATTGTTAAAAAAAATTAAGTTTATAATTTTAGAGGTTAGCGTAAATATAGTTTTTTAATTAGATAAAAAATCTTTTATTTTCTGCAAAAAAAAACATTATTAAAAAAATTGATTTATTAATTAAAAAGTATAATATTTATCATTTAATGTAATATGTAATATTTAATATTCCATGTTAGAAATTCTAATGATAAACTTTTTAATTAAATTTTGATTACTGAAATGAAAATGATTGTCAAATTACTGTTATGGAAATTAAAACATGTATTATGTAATATTGATAGAGGTCTATAAATTTTTTTTTTATCATAGATTGTCTTAAATTATGAGCTTCTTTTAATAAGAGGTGTACCAAATAAAAACCTGAGATTGTTGGGTAACAAAATGCATTCTCAGGGAAATTTATTAAAAAGATGAGTGTGCTTGTGTTTCATTTCTAGTTAGTGGCAGCTAGGGTTATACCCTAACTACATGAAAAATCCCCTTTTACCTTAGATTTGGCATTGAATGAGTGGTTTTCTCCTTCCAAGACTTATTTTGAAGCCTTTCTTCTTGGTGGTAACCATCTAAAAAGGTTTTTCATCTCATGTTTTTTATCCCACTTTGGCCATGGTGTTATGGCATATTTTTCCACCCGGTTATGCCTAATATGTACATATTAGCCTTCATCCCTAAGCTTCCATCAATTGTAGATTAAGATTCATTTCAAATCTCTTTAAAAATCTCCTTTTACTAGGTTGTCCAACACCCCTCTTTAGACAACATGCACACATACACTACTATTCCTAGAAGAAGTGTGTATGTATTATAATGAATTTTAAAAATGTATAAAATGTGTACAAAAGACACATTTATAGGCTGAATTTATGAGTTTAGCAAGTATCTATGTCCTATGCTCATGTAAGTATGAAAAGTTTCCATTGACTTCTTTGGAAAGTTATCTCTTGTCAATTACGATATATTACTCTAATATTTTGATCAAGAGTAGCACCTTGGGCCTATTTTCATCATCATTAGGTTACCTTATGCTCAATAGATAGAATTTCCTAAATGATCATTCATTGAGTGGTTTCCCATGTGCTCGATGCCAAGACCTTTATTCACACTTTGGGATTCATGTAGTATCTTAGATTCCATTTTAATCATTGGCGAAGTCCTCATTTATGTCAGCAAGTTTCATTATCAATTATTTCTTGGAGGGTCTTTGATTCTTGAAAAGAGCATCCTTGGACCACCCTTGGACTTCTCATGAAGTGGTATTTGATGGGCTTTGGTACAAGCATTGAAATTATCGGGAGGATTACATTACCTATAGTCGAGTATTGGATGATATTGGCTAGCGTGCTACTCATAGGGAGGCACTATCTTCATGGAAAGAAGGATTTCGATGCAACATAAATTCCTTCCTCGCCTAGAATTACAATGCAAAGACATATCAAAAGGGGAGGAAAAGAAGGTTATGACCCCAGAGATGATGGGGGATTCCTTAATTCCCTCCTTCCAGTGGATCTCTTCCCATTGAATTTGATTCATTTGTTATAGGATTGGGATCTAAATACTTTATGGTACATTGGGGCTTGTTGTCATCAATGGTAAGATCCTTCACTTTTGATAGTGGGAGTACGTTAATGTCACTTGATCGATAGATTCTACAAGTGTTTAATGTCAACTCATTCATTCACACTTGCTATAATCTACTAGCCTACCTTGATGCCCATCATTCATTATAGGTGCGTTGTCTTGCATTATTTTTAAAAATATAATCCATAACTGGTAATAAAAAAATTCTCCCATGTTTAACTTCATCCCATGTATTCACATGGAGTATATTCATACATTCAACTGTTTTCTTTGAAGTTCTGAGGTCCATAGTAGCATCACCTCTTTTATGCTACTTCTTGAGTTGTGTCAGACAATACCACTTACATATATGTCATTTTTACTTTTGGATGATCAATTTACTCATTTCACTGATTCTGGTTATCCTCCTTATACATATTGATAAATAGATCTATTTTAAATCTAATCATGGCTATGATTTGTTTTGACATGGGTCCATTGTGTATTCGTTTTCATGGCCATGATTACATCGTATATATAGTAACTTCACAAATCCACAATGTACTTAATTTGATGATCATACTTTACTACATCTAAGCATGAACATGTCCACCCCGAGAAGAGAATTATCTCATACTTCGTCTCCCTCGTTGTTATTTTTGTTTGTAAACTCTTTTCGAGCTCACTTTATCACTTAATCCTAGATATTGTAATGTATTTTGGCAATCATATTCCCTTCTAACCTCAAACATTAAGGGGCATAAGTTATAGCATTCTTTGCCACCCTAGTATGACTAAGATGCATTTATTAACCTTCATCTCCAAGTTTCCATCAGTTGTAGATCCATTTTCATCCTGAATCTCTTCAAAAAAATTCCTTTTATGAAGTTGTACAGTATTACTCTTCAAAAAACATGAATGCATACACTACTATGTGTTGTATAAAGTGTGGAAGCCCCATAATTAACTACAAAATATAAAATTTGTGCAAAATGCACTTTTTTGGGTGGAATTTATGGGCTTATAAAGTCAAATAATTATTATATCATATGCATTGTAGCCCCAATTATATTTTCATGGTGTAAATAAGACCCTATAGTGGAGGAGAAAAGAAGCACCCTTATTCTACTAAATTCCTAATTAAGTCTACAAGAAATCGAAGTTTTAGTCCCAGGTTTTTAAATACCTTTTCCCCCTTTGGAAATGCCTATTTCTAGCACCCTACCTCATCTCTGTTATGGTTTAGTTTTGAGATAGATTATCTTCCTCATCCTTGCTTTGAGATAGGGCTTTGGGGGATTAGCTATCTTTAGTGGCCTAGGAGGAGGAACCTAGATGAAGGTTCTATGCAATGCCAACAACAAGGATCATATGATTGTTTTAATATTTTTAATTCAGTTGAATAATAAGAGAACTCACTTCTTTTCTTTCTCTAATTATTTGTGATTGATTCATTTCATCACACTTTTTATTCACACTTAGCAGGATACTAACTTTGTATATCCTAGTTAGTTAGTGTAGTTACATTTAATTTCTTGTTTCTACCATTTCAATTGCAAACTTTTGTTGTTTTTTGGTTTCCATGCCAGTGAGGTTTTATCTTAGAGTGGAAGATTAGAATAAAGACTATCTAGTGGGATCATAACCAATCTTTAGTGTAGCTAGTAAGTGATCCATAACTTCTTAGTAATTACTATAATGGTATGTTTACTACTTTATGATTGAATACGTTTTCTTCTTGATATAATTTTTTCATGACTCCAACCCTATCATAGGATAGTTATAAAAAATCATAACACATGGAGGGGTATACTTTTGGTTTTTCTTCTATTCAAAGTCTTAGGATAAGCCAAATCGCAAGTCCTAGAAACTCACCATATGATTCTCAATGTGGCCATTCTTTTAGATATGTAATCAATACATAATTTTTTTTCATTCATGTTTACTAGATAGGATGCCTTATTTTTATCCACTCCAATGGAGGAAGTTGCTATCGTTCAAGAATATCTTCCTACTGCGAATTATTTAGTGTGTCTTTTTCAATGTTTATTGGCCTCATCTAGTCGATCTCCATGACGAGATCTCAAAATTTTGGAAGCTAGAAATTAAAGATAAGATTTTATTCATCCTTGTGCAAAATGGTTTTCATTGTTGCATTTGATCTTCCATAAGATTCCCTGTATTTTTTCTTTGGGACCTTGGTATTGGAGCAATTCTAGTTTATGCATTAATGCATGGACTCATTCCTTTGATCCATTGATCAATATTTTAACTTCCACTCTAGCTTGAGTTAGAATCCCAAATCCACATTTCCATTTTTTTTAACCTACCCTCTCTTCAAGTTATCAATAAAGGTCTTGGAAGGTTCTAATCCCCCTAAAGATGGATCCAAAGAGCTGGTTTCCTTGAAAAAATTGGAATACCATAACAAAAATATTTCTCAACACTTCTTGATAGCCAAGGAATGTCCATCTATTTTGGATCTTCCCTTGGATGTGCCAAAAGTGGAAGAAAAAGGAATCTAATGATGTAGAAATGAAACCAAAACAAACTAGAGACACTCCTTCAGAAGAAAACCCTCCATTTTGACAAGGCTTCATACAACATAGGTCAGTGGAAGAATTCATTTTAGACCTGTAAAAACATGTCTTTTAAGTGAGTTGAATAGATTAGGCTAAAATAATTATATCATTTGTTTCAAGACCAATAGAAAAGGGAAGGAGCTCATCAAAGACAAAGGAAGCATCAACAACATTAGTAAAGAAAAATATTTCCCTTAGGTAGCACAACCAATGGTGACAATAAGTTGGGCCCATAATCAAGTTTAGTCATGCAGTATTTTCGTGTTTTATCATGTCAATAGTTTTCTTAAATTTACTCATGTAAGAAATATAGGGATGGAGTTTTTGTGTATTTAGTTGTTTTATGTATTTTATGTACTTGGAAATAAGGAACTAGAAATTTTGTCTAAAACTTAAAGCCAATAATAGCCAATAATATTTTGTAACCTTGTTATGAGCCTCCACTATAACTTTTATTAATATAATAATTTCCTAGTTTTGGTTAGAAAATAAAAAATACATTCTCAAACATTATCTAACTTTAACTAATCATGAATTGGATCATGGTGACTATTAACATGAAGCAATCCAAAATATGACAAAGAATGGTTGAAAACCATGTCTCAACCATCTACTAACAATTATGGATTTAAGCGCCTAATATAACTATAACAAAAAGTCCATGTAAAATAAATATGGAGAAGGATTTAATCTATACTCAATGCTAGAGAGAGAGAGAGAGAGAGAGAGAGAGAGAGAGAGAGAGTACTTAGACGATAAAGATTTTATTTCCTTTTATAACGATACTTGAAAAAATAATAAATTTTTAATAATTTAAATTACAAGAAACATTGTATTTTTCATATAGTGTGGTATAATCAGAATCATATAAGAATTAAATTACATAATAATTTAATTAATTTTTTTTCCACAAAAAATTCATAACTTTATATATAATAGAAATTACATATTAGATGTTGCCTAGACTTCGCCAGCCCATGGCGATCGCCCCTAGAGCCACCCAAATTTCCTTTTTAATTTTTAATTTTGTTAATTATAATGTTTTATATAATTTATTTATTTTTTAAATTATATATGTTCTTTTTTTTCTTTTTTTTTAAATGTCTTTTTTATTTTTTAAATTTACTTTTTTCAATATATTTTTTAAAATTTTTTTAATGCTTTTTTTTATAGCTTAATTGAAATTTTAATTTTTAATTTTTTAATTTTTATGATTTTAATTGTTTTTTTAAATTGTAAGTCTATTTTTTTTAATACTTAAAATTTTTTTGGTTTTTATTTTTATTTTTGTTTTTCAAATCTCCATCATTTTTTATATAAAATTCATAAAATTTGTTATTTTTCCAATTTTTTTATTCAATTTTTCTATAATTTTATTTTTTTAATGTGTTATTTTTAGCGAAAATGTCTTAAAATACAAAATTTTTAAATTATATCTATATGCAAAATATTTATTTTTTGTCGAGTTTTTAGAATTATTATTTTTTAGCCTACAATTATTTTGTATGTATTGAAATATTAATTAACGATATATAAATATAAAAGAAATCGTAACCTCAAGATATTAATTTTATTATTTTTTTAAACTTTGGAAAAAATAAATAAATAAATATTATAAAAAAACACTACAAAGGAAAAGTAAAAAACAAAAATTTGGAAAACCCTTAAAAACCAAATATCTTGGGATGAGAAACATGAAGAGGAATAAGACAACTTGAAAATGGTTAAATAATCAATATTAAAAAAAAGAAAAGAAAAGTTTACTTAGGAGATAAGAAATTTTAAAGAGTTAGAATATGCCTTGGAAAAAATTAAATGATATCTCATATGGATGTGCATAAATCCGCATGAAAATCACCAACATTTAAAAAAAATCCATACTTCATACATTAGAAAATTTAAAGTGTAAAAAATAAGCCCTCTAAAAAAAGAGGTCGATGCCGCATCAACACTTTTCAAAATGAGCATGAAAATCACTAACATTTTTTTAAAAATGTCCCTACTTGATGCATAAGAAAATTTAAAGTGTCAAAACTATGCTTAAAAAAGTGGGTATTTTGAATTAGCACTTTTCAAAATCAGATGATTTTTTGCTACCTCAAAAAATGAGTACTCGTTTCAGTTCCATTTTCAATGTTTACATTGTTACCCCCTACAAGTTGATCTATTCTGTTTGGCCACCATGACATGAGCGGATGCCACATAATCTCTCTCCACCCATGCATATGGGGCCGATTAGGTGTGGAATATGAAGAAGACTCTAGAATGTTCAAACCTATATCTATAGTTGAGGTTTAAAATAGTCAAAGCTTACCTCTAGTTAGTTATCAAACTATTTTATAAACCAAACGATTAGGAGGAGTTGGGGTTCCATTCGATGTTATTGTGCTTTGTTCCATAGTTGAGTAGAGTAGCTAGGATTGGAAAGAAAGTGAGAAAAATAGAGGGGGTTATGATTATGTAGTAGCCGTACAAGCCGTAGGTCCTAGGCAATTCCATAGAGAGTACCACTTCTTTGTGCTTTCACATTTCTTGTTAAAAGTTTACTATCTTTATGAATCAACACAATACTTGTTATTTAGGAACAAATTCTTTTGCATGGATCCATACAACAATAATCGATAATATACTTAATATTCCATTTTGAGCGATTAAATGACATTTTTTGGGATCATGTTAGACCTTGATATGATATTACACTTAGATACCTTTTCATTAGTTTAAAAATCATAGTATTTTAAGTTTGTATGCAAAATTTATACCCTATACAAGTCAATCTATCATGTTTGTCCACAATGACATTAGTGGATGCCATATCATCTCTCATCACTCATGCATATGCGGTTAGTTTCTCATGCATATGTGTGGAATATAAAAAATAATATAGAATGTTCAAGCCCATCATTAGGGGAGTTTTGAGATGTAAAATGAGACTCCTAAGGAAATTATAAAATAATAGTGGAAATAATAAAATAAGATTAGAATACATCATCAAATTTTAGAGGGAAAAAATTAAAAAAAAAACTACTTTTTTTTCAAAACGTATTTTCAATTTATCTCCCTTGGGTTTACTCAAATTTCGAGCGGGAACACTCGTTGGATGCAGAATTTGATTCCTCATCCAAGGAGTACCCATGTTGCATACTTTCAATGAAAAATCACATTTTTTCATGTATTTCTCATTTTTTGTGTAGAAGGATCCATCAAATGTATGAAACATGGGTACTCCTTGGATGAAGAATTAAATTTTGCATCCAACAAGTACTCACTCTCGAAATTTGAGTAAAACCTTAGGGAGATAAGTTGAAAACACAAGTTGAAAGAGTAGTTTTATTATTTTATTACTTTTTAATCTTTTTACTTTTTTACCCAAAAAATGATGAATCATCCCCCGTGGTTGACATCATAATCTTGAATTCTATTGGTTCTGTTAAAGTTGATTTTGGTTGTACATTTTTCTTAGGAGGCCCATTTTAGACCTCAAAATTTCTCTAATGACCTGTAGTTGAGGTTTGAAATAGTCAAAGCTTACCGCTAGTTAGCTATCGAGCTATGTTATAAACCAAACCACTAGGAGTGGGGTTCCATTCAATGTTATTTTGTTTTTTTCTATAGCTGAGTAGAGTAGTTTGGAGTGAGAAGAAAACGAGAAAAATAGAGGGGGTTATGATTAGGTAGTAGCCATACAAGCCACAGGTCCTAGGAAACTACATAGAGAGTACCACTTATTTGTATTTGCAAATTTTCCATACCAAAGTAAATAGATCTGTTGTGATAAAAATTTGTAGTTGAATGTCTATGTTATTTTATAGATCAATGAATCTAAATACACCATTTAACCACTTAATGACCATTTGTGAATCACTAAAGTTCTAAATATTAAATACTCATTTCTCTATTGCCAACCTTAGGAAAATAAATTCTTATTCTGAATTATCTTTATAATGTTAATATTTATTGAATTTATTGATAATTTCTGAGTTATCTTTATAATGTCAATATTTTTTTTACGCATTTTGCCCTATTCTCAATTATTTTTATAATGCTTTTTCTGCAATATTTATCTCATGCATTATGACATAGTCCTTTGTCACTCGTGAAGTTGCATTTACTAAAAAACTTGGATCATGCTCAATGTATCATATTGGATGAGAAATTTGCAATTAAGCACCCTTAGGCGAAAGTAGTATTGGGATAGGTGACTTGCTGGGAAATTTTTAGTTCTTATCATTTTGTCACTTTCCTTGTCCCATTCCTCCAACGATCTAAATCAATGGTATCAAAGCGGGGATCCTCTTTTCTATTTTTTTCATATGTCCCCAACAAGGTCAGGGTACAAGGAGCTCAGACTCGAACTATTTCAACCTTTGCAAGACTGTCCTCACTGAACCTAACAACCTCACATGGCAGATGAAAAGAAAAATGATAGAGTAGGAGATCTTGTCAAACTGTTGCTCGAGGAGGCACTTACACGACATAGGAGTGAGATGATGGAAGCCTTTGCAACACCTCATTGGATGGTGATAATTTACAAAGATAAGCCACCAAATCTATACTAGACTGATTGATAAGTGTACTATGTTAGCATGGTTATGGGTCAACCACACAAAACCATTTCCACCGAAGTCCATTTTCTAGGTTGCACACTGCCAACTACATAGTTGACCCACAAGAATTACAGGGTATCTCTACCCTTATATATTTTTTCATCACGGTTATGGGTCAACCACACAAAAACCTTGCTACAAAGTCCATTTTCTAGGCCACACACTGTCAACATAAAAGTTGGCCCCCAATAATTACATGGTATCTATATCCTCAGATCTTCATTCATCAAGTTAAGGGTCATCCACAAACCTATAATTATGGGTCAACAACAAAAAACCATTGTCTTCAACAACAATTGGTTTTGGGTCATCCACAAACCCAAAGTTATGCTATAACACACCTCCCCTCACATCTACCCACTTTCACAAACTTACCTGGGGTAAACATGAGATGAGGGGCCGCTATGAAAAGACTCAACCTCCTAGGTGACCTTAAGGAAATTGAGTCGATAAACAACCTTACCGACTTCCCTCCAGGAGTAAGCCAACCACTCTAGGTGTCCATCCCCTGAGACAATCTGACTTTTCCCTAAGCTTGAGCCCTATTCTCTCCCTTGCAAAGCCCTCCATGTGACTGGAAACTCCCAGTCGCTCCCATAGGCCTGCATTAGTGCGACTATGGTCTTTTTTTCTCAGTTCTATGCTAACGACTGCGAAATTTAAGGCTAGTTTTCAGGGCTTGGGCTGAAGCTCTGCCCATAAATCCATATAACTTCCAGAACTCATGAAATACATGACAACAATTATTATAAACCAAAAATGAAATCAGGACTGGCCCTAACCATCCCCAACCAGGACTGACATTTTGTCAAACACTTGGAAATAATGTAACCAACAGGTCATGAATACAAGACCGAGCATAAGGGACTGTAAATTCATATGAAAATTAACAAGAAGGATCACCAAACTCACTCTTTAGCTATCTTAACATCAATTAGGTCTTGCATCCATTATTATTTCAGTTACAAGTAAAAACATGAAAAGAACCATGAGTAGAACCAGTCACATAACCATGCTTATAACCAACATATAACCACATAAATAACCATAATATAGCAACCATTAAAGCCACATAATAACAAGTACAAAACCAAGAGAACTTATCTTTCATTAAACATAGGAAAGAGCCAACTAGGTTCAGGACTTCTACATACCACTCGACCATAGACATGGTTGAACCAAATATTTCTTTCAGCCAATCACCCCCATGCCATATTCCAATTTTTAATGTGGGATATCATGGATAAACCAATCCAAAAACAACTAAGGGAATCTAGAGGCTAAACCACCTCCATCCTCACCATACCATGATCTCACTTAAACTAACACTGATATCACTAAAGAAAATCGAGATTGAAATGCCTCTGGATCTCATCACTATCCTTGAGGAATTTTCCATCTCCTTATCTCTAGGATTTACAACAATCCACATCGGATCACTAGGTCCTTTCTAAGGCACCACCATCAGGCTTTATCGTGTATCCCATCAAAATCGGTCAAGGGATTCTTAGGCCTTTGGGAATGTTCCTAAGACCACCTCCGCCCCAGATTCTGAAACCATCTAGAAATTTACAAGCTCAAAACCAAGAACAAGCCCATCACACCATGGCTATCTGGAAAAATACAAGGAAAGGATGAAAACCACTATCAAAACCCAAAAAAACCATGCCACCGACAACAAAAGAATCGAATACCAACATGCACATAACATGCATGTAAACACCAACTATGAAATCATACATTCAATCTGTTACGTGCAAGCATTCCTATTGAAGATGCTTGATCATACTCTTCCTTGCTTAATCTTTTCTTTCCTTTCCTTTCCTTGTACTTCCTTTGCTTTCTTTTCATTTCCTTTTCTTGCTTGATCTCCTTATCCTCTCTAAGTGTAATTCTAAAAATGAATTGGAAAAAAGCTACCAACTGATGCTCTGAGGTATTTTTATCATGCATGCCTCTAAATTCTTCAATTTTCCATTATTTTCCTTCAAATTCCTCCTTTCATGCAACCTGTGACTTTTCACCTTCCTTTTCTCCTAATTTCTTTTATTTTCATAAATAAATGTGCCAAAATAACTTTTTTTCCTTTTTAATTCCTTATCCATTACATTTTTTCAATTTCCCCTTAGCCATAAACACATCCAGTGATGCCCACTAGGATATCTTTGACCAACATTCAAATTGGAATAAGCGCCCCTTAACCGTGGTCTTATTTTTTCTTTTATTAACTTTTATTACATGAAATTTTAGCCTGGGTCTATTACATAACCCTCCCCCTTGGGGTACACCGTCCTTGGTGTTAAACCACACCTATACCTGAGAAGAACTGCTAAAAACAAACATACTTCCCATGGAGATTTATAACTTACCTCGATGCAATATTTACAATGAATAACCTACTCAAAAGAAAAACCATCATGACAACATGACAATATAACAACCATACCACTTATTGGAGCTTTATAACTTAGCTCATGGAGGTATTTACAATAGAAACCATACATAAATATGTACAAATTCCAAAACTGCTTTTCCTCAACCGACAAACAAAGAAGGATACATAGCCAGAATTTGATCCACCATCTCCCATCTGGCTTCTTCAGGCCCAAAGTGCTTCCACTGCACTTTAACTTTCTCTATGGCTCTATTCCTGAGCATGAGTTGTTTCTGCTGCAATATGCACCGAGGTTCCCACTGGAATTCTCCTTATTTCTCCACCTGCAATATAGAACAATCAATAACATGATAAATATCCTTTATATACCTTTTAATTAATGAAACATGAAAAACATCTTGGAATTTCACTGTTGGAGCATTAGAGAAATTTTGAGGTCTAAAATGGGCCTCTTAAGAAAAATGTACAACCAAAATAAAATTTATAAGAACCAATAGGATTCAAGATGATGATGTCAACCATGGGGGATGATTCACCATTTTTTGGGTAAAAAGATAAAAAGATTAAAAAATAATAAAATAATAAAACTACTTTTCAACTTGTATTTTCAACTTATCTCCCTGAGGTTTTATTCTAATTTTGAGTAGGAGTACTCATTGGATGAAAAATTTAACTCCTCATCCAAGGAGTACCCATGTCGCATAATTTCAATGGACCCTGCTACACGGAAAATGAGAAATACATGAAAAAATGTTATTGCAATCACATTTTTCATTTATTTCTCATTTTTAGTGTAGAAGGGTCCATCGAAAGTATGCAATATGGGTGCATCCAATGAGTGTCCCCGTTTGAAGTTTGAGTAAACCCATTGGGAGATAAGTTGAAAATACGAGCTGAAAAAGTATTTTTTTCCTTTTTCCCTCTAAAATTTGATGATGTAATCTAATATTATTTTATTATTTTCAATATTATTTTATAATTTTCATAATAGGCCCATTTTAGACCTCAAAACCCCCCCTAATGGCAATGTAGTTGATAGGCCACTAGTCCAATCCTCTCAAGGATATCAAAAGTCCCACAATACCGTGGTGCCAACTTGGCGCATGATCCAATCCTCAAGGAGATCTGCTTGGGCTTGATGCACAAATAAAAATGCTCCCCAACCTGAAACTCCTTAAATTCCCTGTGTTGGTTTGCATAACTCTTCTGCCTATTATGTGTTGCCTTTATATTCTTATTTATAGCCTACATTTCTTGTTCCATATATGCTAACATGTATAATCTAGTAAGTACCATGTTCACTGGATCACTCCACCTGATGGGAGTATTACAACTCCGCCCATACCGTGCTTCAAAAGGACTCATTATCAATGATTCCTAATAACTATTTTTTAATTCAAACCTAACCAATGGAAGGTACTCCTCCCATTTCCTCTGTTGGTGCATCACATTCATCCTCAAAATGTCCTCTAGGATCTTGTTGATCCTCTCTATCTGCCCATTATTCTGTGGATGATAAGTTGTACTGAAGGCCAAATCCATTCCCAAACCTGTAAACAAATCCTTCAAAAGCCTAGAAGTGAAATTGGCATCCTTGTCAGACACAATCTTCTTCGGAACACCATGCAATCTCATAGTATCCATAATGAAGAACTGTTCTACCTCACAAGTTGAATATGTAGTCTTCACTAGAATGAAGTGTGCCACCTTGCTCAACTTGTCGACCACAACAATGATAAAATCATGCTTATTTGCTGTCCTCGAAATACCTGTAATAAAATCCATCGAAATGACCCCCCATTTCCATTATGAGATTAGAATAACCTGTACTAGACCACCTATATGCTTACATTCTGCCTTGACCTGATGACACCCCAAACATCTAGCCATGAACTTTGCCATATACTTCTTTAGATTTGGCCAATAGTAGAACTTCTTCACTGCCGTTAATGTCTTATGATATCCTGGGTGACCCAATTATGGCTTGAAATGATATTCCATCAAGATAAGCTTCTTGAGCTCAATGTCATCTAGAACATAGATCCTGTCCCTAAATATCACCAAACCATCTGCCGTGAGATGATAATATGCATAGTGATCACCTGTGCCTACACCTGTACTTGTACCTATACCTATACCTGTACTTTGCTGTAACTTCTTCCTGAGCTCCATATACTTGTCATCCTGTTATCTTGCTTGTAAGATTCGATCATGTAAGTTTGTCCCATAAGAACTCATAGTTGCTATATGATTCACCTGTACTTTCCTAGTCAAAGAATCTACAACCTTTTTTTCCTTTCCCTTGATGTATCTGATCTCAAAATAAAAGTCACTAAGGGTAGAAAACCATCAAGCTTGCTTGGCATTCATATTTGGTTGGTGAAAAAAATATCTCAACCCCCTTTGATCACTCATCAATACAAATATCCTACCAAGAAGATAATGCCTCCACATCTTTAAGGAGTGAATAATAGTTTCCAACTAAAGATCATGAGTCACATAGTTCTATTCGTGCTCATTCAGTTTCCTAGATTCATAGCATACCACTTGTCCCTCTTTCATAAGGACTCCACCAAGTCCTATTTTAAAAGCATTTGTACACACCAAAAATTCTTTATCTGGATCTGCAATCTTCATAACTAGAGCATTGGTCAACAACTGCTTTAGCTACTCAAAACTAGCTGCACATTCTTTTGTCCATTCGAACTTGGAATCATGTTTAACCCAAAACATCACAAATATATTATAGACTTATGACATACCACTTTATTTTCCTGTATTTAGTCTTCCTTGAACTGTAATTATTTCCTCTTGGGTCTTTACTTCCTTACAAATTCTACTCGCAAATTCAACCTCTTTAAGAAGAGTTTCAACACCCCAACCCCTAGCTTGGGTTACTATAACCTCATTAACAAACCAACCATCTCTTAAGAATGATCTAATCCAAGGTTTCCCACATGATACTTAAAATGATTAGTCACAATGATGGATAAAAAAATGGAAGATCATTCTTGTGACTATATAGCCTGTTTTGGTGAAGGTTTAGAGGATTTCTCCTCTAAAGGGAATATATATATATATATATATATATATATATATATATATATATATATATATATATATATATTGTTGGTATAATTTTGAGTTCAACATGTAAACCAGTCATTGGAGAGGATGAGGACATGATTAAATTCTTATTTTTGTCTCTATGATGGGGAAACTCTCCCACCTATTTTACACTTCACCTATTAAGGAAATGGGAATCGTTAACCAATTTTGGTCTATAGTTTACAATGGTAACCTATGCATAGACAGATACCAAGGCCTCTAGGTTCATTATTCCAAAATAAAATATTGTATGTGCATCGATTGTAAGGAAACAACCTGTATTGCATGAAGATACCGATTGGGGGTGCTAAAATCAAGATAGGCTACCTGTTCATGGAGCTATCTCAGGTTCTCAAATTGGAAAAAATCTCATCATTGTGTCATCAATAGTATGATAAGAGATGATATTTACTCTAGGGAGTGATCAACTATATTAGCTGGAACAAAAAACATCTCTCAATATTTATCTCACACTCTTGCGAAGTTTAGAGGAAATTTCTGAAATAGACAATTAAAATAGCTAGTATTGTAGCTAAGTAGATCCATATTCTCTCATGTTGTAGAGGATTGGACCTGCCAGTGGTTATTGTGATATTATAAGGATGAACAACGAGCCTTATCCTTTAATAAAATTTCTAAGAGTGGCTCCACAATTTCTTGTATTCTAATATTCTTTCAGTTCGTTACTCTTATCCATGTTGAGCTTGGTGTGTTCCTACAAATGGTAACCTTTTAAAAATCCTATTTGTTGCTGATATGAACGACTAACAGGTCTATTATGAAGCAATGTTAGTTATGATGTTCAATTAATTGCTACAAAAGGTACATATGAAGGCGATGCAACGTAGGCTATATTAGAGCATTTTTATTATGCAATTTCATTGTTAAAATTGAGAGTAGAGGAAAGACAACTAATTCAGGAAATTGCTCACACACAAGTTGAATGTCGGTTTGGAGACTTGTCTCTTCAAAAAAAATTATGTTAACCACATTATATTACATAATATTGTATGCAACTTTTTAAAGCATAATCCTCGATAAAACAACACAAAACATATCTAGCACACTATTGACATCATTTAAACTAAATTAGAGTTAAGATGCAACTCATTACAAGGTCAAACATGAGAGGAAATTATCTCAATAAAAGTTGGTAAACTGAGACATGGAATATATCTGTTTTCCCAACCATAGATTGGGTTGCAATGTGGTCTTTCTTGCAGCCCAATCACCCCCGATCCGGATCCAAAGCATGAGTGAGGAATTTCGTATGGATTTCCTGGCTAGAATTGTGTCTCCAGAGGGACAAACCCCTCCACCTTCCAGCTAAATTTGTAATACCTCATAGATGGTAATAATAACCATGTCCTTGGGATTAATATTCAATTTATTAATGAATATTTTCACCAATCAAGTCCCTCCCCCTAAATTAAATATGCATATGCAACTAGTGAATGCATCATGTCATTTCCTCTCAAGTCTTGTAACCAGACAACTTCATCAAACATGGAGATGGGAATTACATTAGCCCCAAATTATATGAGACTAATTATTAATAAATAAGTTTTGAGGATACTTCTGAATTATTGTACTTCATAATCAATGGATTTTTTTTTTTAGCCCATCAATATTGGAACATGAAGGAAATATCGTCTTCTGACCTAGGTTAAAATCTATCTCAGCGCTCGAATTTCAGTTGACGAATTCCTCTACAAGTATGTTCTTCTCGCTATATGAGAAGGCTCGGCCAACATAACACACTCCAAACTTCCAAAATTCATAGACAGAGTTGTAAAGTTTAACCCTCAACTGCTACTGCTACCAAGGTACCATGAACTTATTTGCTTCATCATGGTCACGTTCTCCTAACTTGAGAGACGTGCCCCCTGTCTCTCCTATACGACCTCCAAATTGAAGATAAAGTAGAGTCCTAAACTTATCAGAGTGAAAATTACATAAATTTTTCCAGCCTCACAATTCTTTCTTCAACCCATGATATCATGCCAAATGTCCACTATTTCTCTGCATTTTTTAGTTGGTTTTGTTTTGTCATCCTTCGTCTACTTGTGTTTGCTTACTAGAGTATTACAGGCCAATCATCATGGTTCCACCTAATCCTTTGTCTTTGATATTTTTGCAACTTTTCCTTTATTCATACATGGTAGCATCCTTGGTTGTGACCAAATAGGGAAACATCCCAATCAATCTTCCCCCTCCACCTCAACTCTAGAATCTGTGTCCCCAACTTAACCCGTTAATTTATTTAATTTAATATAGAATGAAAATGGAAATCGAGGATTTCATAAACCCCTCTCCTTTGGGGGAACACCTCCCTCAGTGTTCAATAACCATATACAATATTAAAATGAAAGTTTGAATTACTAAACACAACTGATAGGGAGCTTTATATATACAACTAGTTTCAAATTTTTATAATAAAGTTTATATGAAAAATGGTTCGCCCAACCACTCAGTAACCTTTATTTTATTAGCCATTTACCAATGGCCTCTTTTTTAGATCTTTTGATTTATTCCAATATTGGATTTTTTCCCTTTACCTAAAGTGCTACTTGCCTCCAATGTTTGGCCTTACTACGTTGTGCTCCTTTTTCCTTTAGCGAATAGTTCCTGACTTAATATTTTCGGGAACCCCCCTAATGTGATTCCGATTCCACCCAACTATGCTCATGAACAAAACCAATTTATGTTCCTACCTTCCCTTCTTTGCTTCCCAGTCCCTTCGTCACTCCAGTCGCCGCCACCCCCCTTTCCGTGCTTCCTCACATCAGAGGGGTCTAAAAAATAAGGCATATCCCTATCTCAAAACTATCATACTATCCATAACATACTTAATGGAAATCAATTGGCACCATTGGTGCTAGTGCCCCACAATGGCCCTATTTTCCTGAAATCTTTGGCTTTTTCACATTGTTGTTGTTCCATATTGTGGCCAACTTTGTTCATACGAAGTGAGAAAGATCACGTCTATTCCTTATTAACCATCTATCCCTATAGTGGATGTGGTATTTTCCATAATTCCTACAAAAGACCATGTTAGTGCATATTCAAATAATCATAACTAGAACATATCATCTGTGAATGTTGATAAACATATTGGGGAAGTAAAATATATGCTCAATTCAATGTCAGTTGAGGATGGAGAACTTATCAGACCCTTTAATGACCTATATTAATGTCTTTAGATGGTCGATAGAGTTGAGTTATTGTGGATCGATAGGAATTTACAAAATAAGATAAAATTAGCATCGAGTCATGTTTACATGTTTATCTCCATATCCTTATTATAAGACTTTTTATCTATAATTTATACATCGAATACACAAGAGTGTGACAAATTTAGGAACGAAAAAGTCATTATACATGGTAGAGAAAGTGTTGTGACCGATCTCAACTCAACCACCTTGGGTCTTTGAACTCTCCGGATACATAGTGTCTTCATGTCTCGTAGGGTTTTATTAATTAATTACTATTTCAAGTTTTCATTATAATTTCCATTTATGTGGATATGTTACCTAATGTTACTTTATTCATTGACACGATATGTTCTGGATCACTTAAAAAACGAGAAGGGGCATGTTACGACTTTTTCTCCCATTCAAACATAGTGAGAGATAAGAGGTGTCCTCAATTTATTCCGACTGTCTCTCATTGCCTTGCATGGAAAAAAAGTTATGGAGGAGGCTCAAATATTATCTAGAATTTATTTAAAATATGCCCTATAAAATATTTTGACCTCGGGTATTTCGCAAGAGGTGAGGTTGTAATACGAATACCACTTAGCATGATATTTCATTATTTGTTGCGATGTGTATTTTATAGTTTAAAATTTGTTGATCACACATAGAGTATCTTCTAGAATATGGTTGGCACACAAATCTGCCAATACCGAAAACAAGAATGTATATTGACATATTTGGAGAGGACACCAATTTTGAGTAGGCCCATTAATTTTATTTCCATATCTTAAAGACTAGGTATTTTTTTCTGTTAATGTGTAGTTGAATGCACAATAATACTTGGGCATATACATATATGTTGAGAGAAATTCCAAATCTCATTATAAGGTCTGAGCTAAAGCTGGATGAATCTGAATATATGTTAATAAATTAACATTAACACCTATGTTGGGCCATATGCCATTCTTTGTCTCCCTCAAAATATTTCTTTTTATAATTTAGTATCCATGTCAAATTTTCAATTGATGCTTGCTGCAATTTTTGGTTTAGGACGCCATATTGGATCAGAGAGAACTTTTTCGAACTTCCAAAACTGGTATTCAACATCTTTCACTCTCTACAAAAAATGATCCTAAACATTTTGCATTCCGACTCAAATTTTCCAAAATATCTCACATCATCGTGGTCCTAAACATTTTGCATTTTGACTCAGATTTTCCAAAACATCTAAAATCATCGTGGTCCTTGACAATATCTACAAAACCTTTGCAACAATGGAGGAGCTCAAACTCTTCATAACAAAATTTAAAAGCTAGTAATTTTAGTTTACTTGAAGAGACGTTTTTATAATGTAGAAGAAAGGATTTTTGGTTCCTTTGCATACACGAAATGACTATTGGGTATGTGTTATATTCTTTCCATGATTAGTCGCATGCGCGGGGGGTGATAGACTTCCTTGTACATGGTGGCGGGTGCAGCAGGGGGGTCACAGGGGGGGCGACAATGCCCCGTGAATTTTTTTTTGGACCCTACTTTTTGGTGGGTGGACTTGCCCATGGTTTTGTGCATAGGTTTGCACATGGTTTTGGGGCATGATGGTTTTCGGCCCCTAGTATTTTTTAGGTCCGGTAAAGGGAACTACAATTATGTTCTAATCTAGGGTTAATGGATTGGGGTTTATGAATGCTTCGACATGTATATATATATGTGTGTTGTAACACTAAAAGGAATATAATGAAAATTCAAGCTGGTAGTCCCGATTTGGGATCCAGGGGAAAATATCTGTGTATATCTGTTTATGTTTTATTCTGTCACTATTGTTTATTTTCTGTTTTTAAGATTCGTTTGCAGATAATCTATGTATAGGGTTAAAACCTGCATTTGGAATCAGAGTTGTTTCGGCTTCAAGGGGGCGCCTTTGCTGCTGAGGGGTTTTTTGCTCAGGCCTGTGGTAGACCCTATTCAATGGGAGATCTGTGGGATCGATTCTTGCGGTGAAAGAAGATGACGAGTAGTGAAAAGATAGAGATCAATAAATTTAATGTTCAAAGTTTTGAGTTGTGGAAGCTCAAGATGGAGGATTTGTTGGTGGGTAAAGATCAGTGGATCGCGGTAGATCTGGGTACTAAACCAACGACAATGTCAGATGAATACTGGAAGAAGTTGGATTGGAAGGCAAAGAGAACAATACGATTATGTGTCTCAAATTCAGTATTGTTGAATGTATCTGGGGAAGCTACGACGAATACTTTGTGGGACAAGCTAGGGACTTTGTACCAATCTAAGTCTCTAGTGAATAAATTGTTCCTGTGGAAAAAGTTGTATAACTTGAGGATGAAGGATGGAGACTCAGTGACAGAGCATCTGAACGGCTTCAATACTGTGGTAAGTCAACTGTTATTTGTTGATATTAAAATCTCATATGAATATAAATGCATCAATTTTCTATGTTCTCTACCAGATTTGTGGGACAATCTAGTTATTGCAATAGGTAGCAATACAACTACCTTGAATTTTGATGACATTGTCTCAACCTTGTTGTCGGAGGAAATGAGATGGAGAAATATGGAGGGCCAGAATGGAGATGCCTTTTATGTATGAGGAAGGTCCCAGAATAAAAACAAGAATAAGGTTTCATGTGGGAGATCTAAATCTCTAGGAAATTTTGTAAAGGTGTGCTGGAAATGGGGAAAGGAAGGGCACTAAAAAAAGGACTGCATATCTAAAGCTCTTGAGAAAGGAAAGGGATCTGATGATGCTCCTTCTGTAGAGGAAAAAACCACATTGGATGAAGGTGGGGATGTGCATTTGGCTTCTTCTTCAAATACAAATGTAGATCATAAGGCATGGTTGATTGAATCAAGTGCATCCTTTCACTTCATTCCCCATAGGGAGTGGTTATGAAAGTATGAGAAGTATGATGGTGGTGATTTCTTCTTAGGAGATGATAGGAAGGCCAAAATCATTGGACGTGGAAAATTAAACTTGAAGCTGAAAGGTGGAAGGATTAGAGCACTTCATGGTGTTCTTCATATTCCTGCATTGGCCAAAAATCTGATTCCTGTAAGTAAGATGGATGATGCAGGTGTAAAAATAGTGTTGGAGAAATATACCTACAAGATGGTTCGAGGAGCACTAGTATTGATGTGGGGAGTTCAGATTGAAACTCTGTACAAGCTTCAGGGTAGCACTGTTATTGATGGGTGCAACAATTCTGTGGTTCCTAAAAGTGGAGCGAAATGCCTAGCGGTCTCTAGAGAAAAGACCATGCTATGGCATCAAAGGATTGGACATATTGGAGAGAAGGGCTTTAAGATATTGCATGGAAATGGTATGGTATAAGGTATGTCAAATTTATCTATGGATTTTGATTTCTGTGAACATTGTGTATATGGGAAGAAAAATTGGGTGAGTTATCCTTTTAGTGCTAAGAGGGCGAACAAGATATTAGAGCTTGTGCACAATGATGTGTTTGGACCTGTGTCGGTTCCATCACTGGAAAAATTTATGTACTATGTCTCATTCATAGATGACTTCTCAAGGAATACATGGATATATTTCTTGAGGAATAAACCTGAAGTCTTTGACATATTTAAAGAATTTAAGGCTCTGGTTGAAAACCAAACAAAGAAGAAGATAAAGGTGTTGAGGACATATAATGGTGGAGAGTTTTACAAGAAGGAATTTGAAGAATTATGTAAGAAGTGTGGTATAGCACGACAGAAGACTAATCCATACATGCCTCAAAAAAATGGAGTTGCAGAAAGAATGAACATAACACTAATGGAAAAGGCAAGAAGCATGCTCAATGGTATCGGGTTAGGACAGGAATTCTGGGCAGAAGTAGTGGAGACTGAATGTTACCTGGTTAACAGATCACCTTCATCAGTGTTTGAGGATAAGACTCCACATGAGGTATGGACTGGTAAGAAGCCCTCTCTTTCGCATCTGAGGGTATTTGGATGTGATGCATATGTACATGTTCCAAAGGAGAGAAGGACCATTTGGATAATAAATATGAAAGGTGCATATTTATTGGGTATAAGGATGGTTTAAAAGGTTACAAGCTTTGGAACCCAAAAATAAGGAAGGTTGTGTACAACCGAGATGTGGTGTTTAGAGAGGTGAAAGACGTTGTTAAACATGAAGTCCTACCAAAGGAACCTGAGAAGATAGAGTTTGAGCTAAAGGAGGATGAATCAAACAACAGAAGAATATTCAGAAGAGGAAGAGCCATAAACTCTAGCTGTGAGAAGATCAGTTTGGGAAAGAAGGAAACCAAAAAGACATAGTCCATCTTCTTCTTTTTTAAATTTTTCTTTAACTATAATTGATGATGATCCCAAAACTCTCAGGGAGGCAGTGGATTCAGAGGATGGAAAACTCTGGAAAGAGGCCATGGTTGATGAAATGCAATCCTTGCACAAAAATGAGGCATGGGATTTGATGGAGTTTTCGGCTGGAAGGAAGCCCATCACGAGAAAATGCGTGTTTAAGAAGAAGATGAATGTAGAAAGCAAGGTGGAGAAATGCAAAGCTCGATTCGTAGCAAAAGGTTATTCCCAGGAGTCGGGAATTGATTTTGGTGATATTTTTTCTCCTGTTGCCAAGGTTACTTCTATTGGATTACTTTTATTTGTTTTTGTTGCATTTGATTTTGAGGTAGAACAGATGGATGTGAAGACAACATTTCTTCTTGAGGATATGGAAGAGGAGATGTACATGAAGCAACCTGAAGGCTTTATGGTGAAGGGTAATAAAGAACTGGTGTGTAGGTTAAAAAAGTCTTTGTATGGGTTAAAACAGTTACCAAGGATGTGTTATCAGAAATTTGATGTCTATATATGGGGACTTGGCTTCACCAGAAGAAAAGAGGATCACTATGTGTATTTTAAATTAATTTGTGACAATGTTATTTATTTGATCTTGTATGTGGATGATATATTGCTGATTGGAAATGTAAAGAAATTATCCAGGATTTGAAGACCCAATTGTTCTCCAAATTCAACATGAAGGATCTTGGTGTTGGAAACTATATTTTGGGCATGGAAACTAAGAGAGATCAGGAAAAGAGGAAGTTTTGGTTAAACCAGAGGAAGTATGCCAAGACAATATTGCGGAGGTTCAATATGTAGGATAGTAAACCGGTGAAGGTTCCTATTCTTGTAGGTGTAAATCTATGTGCTGAACAGTGTCCCAAGACACAAGAAGAAGAGGAGGATATGTCCGTTTTCCATAAGCAAGTGCAGTGGATAGCATGATGTATGCAATGGCATGTAGTAGACCAAAAATTTCACATGCAGTGGTAGTATTGAGTAGGTTTATATCAAAACCATGGAAGGAGCATTGGACAACAATGAAGCAGGTTTTCAGATATTTGTGTGGCACTAATGATTATGGTCTATGCTACCAGGAAAGACTAGGATTGGACAGAGTATTGGACATTCATGGTTTTGTTGATGCAGACTGGGCTGGAGATCTAGACCAAAGAATATCTACAAGTGGGTATGTGTTTAGCCTATTTGGAGGTGCAGCCATTTGGATGAGTAAAAGACAGTTTGTAGTGGCTCTTTCAACTACAGAGGTAGAATACATGGTAGCCACTCATGCAAGAAAGGAAGTAGTTTGGTTATAGATATTGTGTTTAAGTATGTGGTTGGTGCAGCGAGCTACAAGGATATAATGTGATAGCCAAAGTGCAATTTTCGTGGCTAAGAACCTTTCTTATCATTCAAAGACAAAGCACATTGATGTTCAATATCATTTTGTGAGAGATATGGTTGAGGATAAAAGGGTGTTGTTGGTAAAGGTGGACACTTTTAAGAATGTTGCAGATGCATTGACGAATTTTGTGAGCACTCATAAGTTCTCTTGGTGTAGAGAATCAATGGGTGTTGCAAAGCTAGAATAATGGCTAAGCTCTCTTGTGGCTCCCTGCGGAAAGAAAAAAAAAAGTGGGATAATGTTGGGTATGTGTTGTATTCTTTCCACGATTTGTCGCACAAGTGGGGGGCGACAAACGCCCTTGTACATTGCGCCGGGCGCAGCAGGGGGGTCATAGGGGGCGACAACCCCACCTGTTTGAGGTCCAGGGTAGTGGCCCGAGAAAATTTTTTTGGACCCTATTTTTCGGTGGGTGGACCCGCCCATGGTTTTGTGCATGGGTTTTCACATGGTTTTGGGGCATGATGGTTTTTGGCCCCTGGTATTTTGTAGATCCAGTCAAGGGAACTGCGATTATGTTCTAATCCAGGGTTAATGGATTGGGGTTTATGAATGCTTAGGCATGTATATATATGTGTTGTAACACTAAAAGAAATATAATGAAAAATCGAGCTAGTAGTCCCGATTTGGGATCCAGGGGAAAATATCTGTGTATATCTATTTTATGTTTTATTTTGTCGCTATTGTTTATTTTCAATTTTTAAAATTTGTTTGCAAATAATTTCTGTACAGGGTTAAAACCTACACCGACATTACTAAAAATTGTGTGTATCATGATCAGGTGAGGCTTGTATTAAATAGAGTGTCTTCCAGATCATATGAAAGGAGTGTACATGGCAGTTTACGATAACATAAACAAAATGACATGAGAGGCGCAAAATATTTAAACACAAGACATAGTCATCTATTTTCGATAATTTGTATGAAAAATTATAATAAATCATACAAATACAAATATTTATTTATGAGGAACTTAACTTGGGGTAATATTTTACCGAGTGATGATCAATTAATTTTGTTTTTATTTTCTCTCTTGCCTCTCCAGTGGGAGGATTATATTGATTCATATATGGTAGAATCCGGGTGGATTTATAGTGGTTATCTTCTCGTGTTGGAGGAGTACCTAGAGAATGGGGTACTCTAAAGTCTCCACCCAATGAAATTATAACTTTGAAGAAATATATTTTGTTGGTTGTGATGCTATCAATTACCTTCTTTATCATATGTGGTTTTATGGGATACACATCCTTGGGATAAAATACACTTGGAAATGTATTGTAAGTATTTGGATTTTATGGGCCTTACTGTCTCATTGAATTTTCCAATCCATGCATTGTGGTTCACTTGGTTGGAGCATGTTTTCTAATACCATGTCCAAATTTATCAATGCCAAATATAAATTCCAAGGTAATGAAAAATAGTCATTTCCAAAACTTGGAAAATTAATCTCTCTATCTAAACATCCACACCCTTTCTCTTTTTTTTGAGGACTTAAAGCATTCCTAGGAGATCAAACATTTATCCTTTCTCTTTTTTTCCAAGGATTTAAAGGAAATATCTAGGTAGATCTACATGAAGGGATCATGTCCCATTGACTTACTAGCATATCCTAACCCAAAGGGTGTCAAGGAGAATTTTCCACATGACCTCCCATTAGAGAGGTGCTTTTAGCGAGGGGAACATGACCAATTGAACTAATTCTCGGGGATTTTTACATGGAAAATATTAGCAGATCCACCCGAAGGGATCAAATATTGTCAACCAAACTAATCAGAGCCTAACCCCAAAGACATAAAGGAGAATTGACCTCATTACCGCCCAATGGAAAGCTTGTTTAGCAAGAGGATATCAACCTATTGACTTAACCCTTAATGTTTCCCAATTATACTCTCTTTGTTCTGCTTGATTGAAAAAAAACTAATTTCCAAATTTACCTATATTGGCAGAACATATTATTCTCTTACATGTTTTTTTTTTCAACCAATTTTTGCATAACATTTTGTTTACTAATTTTTTATGCCTTACGACGTTTCCTTTGCAACATCTGGTGCAATTGCTAGCTTAGAATTTTACAAACTATAGTTATGGTATTGGTGAATATAAATGAAACAAATACTATAAAAGAAACATTATGTTAATTTAAAGTCTGTATCCAAATTGAAAACAAGGGTAAGAGAGATGCTTTAATGTGGGTTTCACTGAAGTGATTATATTTTATTTATTATTTTTAAAGTAATATATAAATTTTATATTAAAACTTAAATTAATTATATATCTTAAGTAATTTATTTTTTTTACGTGTAATTATTTTATTTTTAAAATTGATATAAATTATGTTATTTTCATGTAAATAGAAAAATATTTTTCCAATATCTCTTTCATAACTCATTAAAATATTAACAAAAAATTTATCAATCACAATGTTAGTAGTATTATCGAAGTTTTAAAATTCTTTTAATTAAATTTAGCCAAAAATATATATTCATTTTTGTTTATTATTATAATCTACATTATCATTTATTTAGATAATATTTTATTTTTATTTTAAAAGGGACATGTAAGGAATCACACATAGCCCTTGTACTAAGTTGTAGAATGTCTCTCTAGCAGCAATGTACCTCACTATAATCACTATAATTACTTGTCAAGGATAGTTGAGACAACCAAAATGACTTTAATTCAACCATTAGTCAATTTCATTTTAATAAGCTTTGCATGATGGAGCCACCCTTTAGTCTCTAACCATCTATAAAAAAATCATGCCTTGTAACACCCTAGTTATTGTAAATATTTAATATTTACTATCATTTAATATTACTGTATGAGACTCCAGTAATTGAAGGCTTAGAGGAAAAGCAACCCTAAATGTCTAAAAGGTTTATTTTTACTATTTTGTTTAATAGAAAATTGTGATGAGTCTTCGAACTCATAAAAAAAACCCTAAACAAAGTTTTAACTTCCACATAGTTAGATACAATTATCTTATTATCTCATTCCCTAGAGATAAAAACATCTCAGTGGGAAAATAAGGGGGTTTTCAAAAAGACATGAAAACAAAGGACACCATGAGAGAGAAGAAGGAACCTAAAAAATACACTGGGAAGGTGTGGCAGGATGATGCCAAGGATTATTTCTCGATTTGGACTTGAGCCAATGGAAAAATCCATGACAGAAAGGAGTCTGAAAGTTTTAGGTTGGACTCGGTCTCGATGCCCATTGCCTATGAACTGACCTTAATAGGTCATTTTTGAACTGATTATTGTGGAAGTTGATAAGATCGGGGGGAGAACTAGATGTATTCTTCGTTCTTGTTGGTAGGGAGGAGTGGTATTTTCTTGGTTGAGGTTCTTGACAAGTCCAGATTAAAACAAAAAAGTGCAACTACTTCTTTTCAAAACTTATGAGATTCTGTAAATGTTGTATAATAATGAAATGATTTATTACTATTGTTGAAAATTTTGGAAAACATAATCTGTCTTTATGACTATGGATAGTATGGGCTGATTTAGAAGGGTTTGTCTCAGTACAATCAAATCTATATTTAATTTGTTTTAATAATGAATGAAAATATATCTTTGAACTCTTATAGGGTATGGAAACCCTAATACTGCAGGACGTCTTACGGAAGAGGGAATATAATTTGGTAATCACGAAGGGAGTAAATATTTCATAAAATTATACTCTTCTTAGAAGTACAAAGGGATGAATACCCAATAGTAAACAAACAATGAAAACTGGGACATGGGTTCTGGTTTAGCTCCAGACTAAAAAACCAAGGTTTGTCAAAGAGAAATCTAGAAATTAGCAGACTTA
This sequence comes from Pinus albicaulis, assembly GCA_034641835.2. Lineage (NCBI taxonomy): Eukaryota > Viridiplantae > Streptophyta > Pinopsida > Pinales > Pinaceae > Pinus > Pinus albicaulis. The sequence continues at coordinate 542,454,612 of CM076576.1, read as the reverse complement.
TTTCTTTTTAGATACCCTAAAGGCAGGAGACAGGTCCTGAGTGGAGAAGGCCTCGTCCCTCTACCGAGAACTGAAAAGAAGATACAAGAAAATATATATGAAAAAAAGACATAGGAAATGTAAAAGGTAACCACTTAGCATCGATCAACTTAAATTCTAATGTAGCATGAATTGCCTATAAACATGGAATTACCAATGCAACCAGAAATTTAAACCTAAGCACACATCACAATATATATATATGGCAATCCAAAAAACTAGAGAATAATGAAACTATGCACTGCAAGAACCATAACCCTGAATTTCACACATATTAAACATCATAAGAAATCCTTATGTTCTTATTCTGTAAGAATTCATGAAACATAGAGAAAGAAATAAATTTATGTACATGCATGCACAAAATTTAAATTTTAAAGAAGTTGGTAAATGTTAAGATGAAATAAAAAAATTCCCTATAGCAATGAAAATTGGTACGAACCCATGACTGTAAATTAATCGTTTCGAGCCACCTGAGCACAACAGTAATAAAAAAAAAAAAAGATTTTGGGATTTTTTCTATTAAATTGCAGATGCACACCCTTGTTTCGAGGGTGGCAAGTAATTGTACTAATAAAATTGACAATATTTCAATATACAAATATTGTCAAGGGTTTCCTTAAGACTGTCCGAAAATCCTTAGGATGCTTTCTTAAGATTAAGAGTTGGAGATTTGGCCCATAAAAGAAAAATAAACTCCTGGAAACCCTCGCTTAGTTCAAGAGTGAGTTTAAGTGAAACCTGGAAAATAGAAAATGACGAGAGTCCATCTCCTGAGCTTAGTTGCAATCTTTCAATCAAAGGAACCTTGAGCAATGGAAGGGTTCACCGAGATCTAACCTGTGAGCCAATAAAAGACCTAGTTAGTATTGTGCTTAAGAGCTAAACATTGCAAAAGGAAAAATAATAATGTACATATATACACTTCAGGGTTTAATACTTGTTAGAGAAATAGAACCCTGGATGCACTTCAGGGTTTAATACCTGTTAGAGAAATATAACCCTGGATGATTGGTTATAACTTATGAAAATTTGGGAACCCTATTCATTAGCGAAGGTAATCGGAAAATCTTATTAACATTGAAGATGAACCTGGCATGAGAGTTATTATTATAAATATTATTATAATTAATTAATTATTGATAATAACACTACAAGGAAAAGACCCTCTAGCGGAGGTTATAAAGGAGGTTTTAGTGTTATAAAATTGGCAAAAATTGTCAAAAAAACATATGCTACCACATCCGTTTCTGGTAACAGAGGTTTTTGTGGAGCTTTTAACGGAAATTCAACACAACTAAAAAAAAAATGGGCGGCCGAAGGTTATTACGGATGTTTTTCCATCGGTGCTCCTATCAGGTTTTAACGCACCGGTGCGTATCTGTAGACAGTGCACCGGGGTGGTCTAAGGAGAATGCACCGAGCTGTTAAGGAAAACAACAACACCGGGCTTGGTGTTGGTGATACAACGCACAAGGCCGTTCTAATTGGTCTTGGGATTTGAGTGGTGCCCATAGGTCGTATAAGCGCACCGATGCGTGAAACTTTATGAGGCACTGGTGCTTCGTATCACAGAAAGGAACCGAGCTTTATAATTGGTATCAATATTCGTGTGGTGCACACGACATCTACAAAAGCACTAGTGATTATAGATACATAAACACTCTGGTGCGCAGTATAACACAAACACATCGATATTTATAACTGGAATCGGTATTAGTGCGGTGCCCTTAGAATCATAAACACACCGGTGCGTAGAGACACATAAACGCACCGGTTTTCATTTTGTTTTTTTTTAGAAACATCCATCTCTGACAGTCCAATTACTGTGATTGTTTTAAATTCATTATTCATCAAAAGTCGACACATCTTATAACAATATTCATATTAATTACATTTTTATTAATGCATTTGAATGTGCTGTTTGGATTAATTTGTTATATCATATCAGAATTATTGTGGTTTTTTAAAATTCATTATTCATCAAAAGTCGACACATATATATATAATCTTATAATAATATTCATATGAATTACTTTTTTATTAGTGCATTTGAGAACGACAATGGAGAACGCAATAGAATAAATTAAGACATATTTTATGATTATATATATATATATATATATATATATATATATATATATATATATATATATATATATATATATATATATATATATATATAAGATAGTCTTTATCATACAAAATGGGACAATTATTCGTATCCCTTTGTCTTTCAATTGGGACAGTATGTCCATTACATTAAAAAAAATGTTGAAATCAAACATTTTTTTTAATGTAATGGACATACTGTCCCAATTGAAAGACAAAGGGATACGAATAATTGTCCCATTTTGTATGATAAAGATTGTCTTATATATATAAGACAGTCTTTATCATACAAAATGGAACAATTATTCGTATCCCTTTGTCTTTCAATTGGGACAGTATGTCCATTACATTAAAAAAAATGTCTGATTTCACAGATGTATTTCAAAAAATAAAACGCTTTGCTTTGATATCCAAATTACATAGTGATCATCATTATTCGCTTCAACTGTTGTCACTACCAGAGCTACTTCCATGACTTGGGTTATTTTCAGGAATGTTGTGTTCACGACGTTGATTGTTTTCTTCTTCTTCATTTCCCATCTACAAACATAAAAATAAAATGCAATGAGTGTATATACATTGGTGAGAATAATGAAAATTCCAATATTAAATAATATACATCAATGTAAATCGAAAAGAAAAATGACGTACCATAGCAACAATTGACTCATAAACTATACACATTCTTTCAAAACCATGTACCATGCCATCCAAAATTTCATCTGTTGGCGCAGTTCCATACTTTGTTTCTTGCAAGTTTTATACCCCATAACAAATCATATATTTAATATAAAATATTTTTTTGTTCTATTAATTATAGACGGAGCTAATTAAAACAAGATCGATAGATGCTTACAAATTCCACAATTAAATTCTGATATGCCAACATATACTCACAACCCATATTTAACCCAATTTCAATCAATTCGTCTGATGATTCTTCTTTGTATGTTAGCACCTGTTTGAAGACATTCAATGATGATTTTTGTAAAACAACTTAAAAAATACAAAAATGAAATCTAGTTAAGTTGTTATAAGGAAGTAAAAATTACTCACAAACTTAGAGATCAACCATTTTCTTCCTTGTCATCCTGTTTTATGTGCTGAATGGGTTCCATTTTCTTTTCTTTTCTGTAAGAAAATTCTTGAAAATTAATGTTTAATGCTAAATTGTTTATTTATTGTACCTAATGATTGAAAAATTCAATGATTACATATTACATTTGAAGCACATTGTTGTATTCGTTCCACTAGATCCCTCAAACTTTTGTAAAAGTTTTTCCCCCTTTCGTTAACTTCCAACACCACTCCAAATGAGCCAAGGAGCAATTCATTTTCATTTGCATGTTCTATTTATTTTCTTTTCTTAGAACAACATTCATTTTCTGAGTTGTTGGTTCCTGTAGAGCATTAAACAGATGTGAATTAGTAGAGTGTTTGACACATGTTATCTAATAATTTTAAGTATATTATTAATGATAATTAAAAAAAGAAACTCATATTGGATCGATAGTATTGTTTCATTCACCCGATTCATATTTTTGCAATTTTTCCATTAAACTTTTACGCTATTCTGGTCATAGATAAAAAATAATCATATCGAGCTTCGTCATTTTGTGGCTCTGCATGATACATAGTAAACAATACATATTAGTTAAAGTTACATATAGTTCAAAAATAATATTTTTTATAAAGAATTTACAAAGAACTTGCCTTTTTTGCTTTTCTTGATGTGTTAATAGTATTTTTATTACTTTATCAATCTGAAACTTGTAGCGTATCATTAATTAATATATTTATAAATTAATTTTCAACTATTCAGTTAGAAAATAAATCTTGAGACACCAGTGCGCGTTTCATGAAATTCGTACCGCCGCCGGTGTGTGGATATATTAACAACGCACCGCAAAAAAGTATAATACGCCATACGGTGCGTTCGGTATTATAAATGCATCACAAAAACAATCTAATAGACCTAACGGTGCATGGGGTATTACAAACACACTGCAAAAACGGTGTAATACACCGTACGGTGCTTTCCTAGTTAAAGAGAGCACTGGTGCCCTATTTCAGATTTGGCGCACGGATTTAAAAAAATGTTTACAATTTTTTATGACAAAGAATTTGCGTGGTGTGCTCTAATAATACAGAGCACCGGTGCGGTAGTGTACGCAGGGTGCACCGATAAAGAAAAATCCATTTTTTCAAAAATTCACACAATTGCTGAATGGATTGGAATCCGACTATGCAAGTCGTCCCGTGGATTGGACGTCAATATAAAATGAAAAAACCTAATTCTAAAATCACAAAAACAGGGAGAAGAAAGGGAAAAAACAAAAAAATAAATGGTTCAGGGTAAAAATGGATAAAACTGCAGGAAAAAATAAAAAACTGCAGAAAAAAGTAAAAAAAGAATTAAATTTAATCACAAAATGGTTTAAAATTCTATGATAAAGGGCTTGAATCACCAGAGTTTTGGTTTCTGATTGTCAGAATACTTCTGTTGGAACGTATTTCACCATCCACAATGCCCTCGTGCTCTCTTGCTCCAAGTTTGTCTCCTGCAAAAATCTGACTGAAAATTTTTAGCAAAAATAGTGAAATAATGAAAAGTGTTTAGTATTTAAAGAATTATTTTATCAACTTAGATTTTCGAAAATATTTTTCCGCCCATTTTTCAAATTGCCATTTTTTTTTTAACTTAAACAAAATAGGGTTGTGTTTTTTTTATTTGCGTTTATTCATTTTCGGTGCGCGTAAATGTGAGGCACCGGTGCGTTGTATTAATACGACACACCGGGGCCTGTTAGGATGATAAACACACCGACCTTTTTAAAGTTTTTTGTTTTTTTTTTGTTTTTTGTTGTATGTAAGATCATAAAGAAATAATGATAATCATAAAGTACATGAATTTATTTTTATTATTTTCTAAACTTTATATATGTAAGATCATAATAAAAATAATGATAATTATAAAGTACACCAATTTATTTTTATTATTTTCTAAACTTTATGTTACAAAAATTCGTATTATTCTAGATTTGTTATTTTACAATTATTTGCAAATTTACAAATTTAAATATTTTAATAAAATCATTTCACATTAATACAATTAAAATTTTCACATTAATAGAATTAAAATTTTACATACAATTACATTAATTAAAATTAAAATTACAATTACAATTAAAATTACAATTGCAATTTTACATTAATTTCACATACATGAATTACGATTAGAATTACAATTACATTTTTACATATAATTACATTTACAATTACAATTACAATTTTACAAATATTTTATAGACAATTCAATTAAAATTACAGTTACAAATACAATTACATTTACAATTTTACATAGAATTACATTTACATTTACAATTACAATTTTACAAATATTTTACATAGAATTCAATTAAAAATACAATTACAAATACAATTACAATTTGTGATTAGAATTACAATTACAATTTTTCATATATACAATTACAATCATTTTAGAATAAATTAAATATTATAATTACAATTAAAATTTTACATTAATAAATATTTTACATACAATTACACTTAAAATTACAATTAGTACAAATACAAATACAATTTTACATAGAATTAAAATTTAAATTACAAATACATTCACTACATAATATTTAATAAATATCATAGTCATTTAATAATACTAAATTAATTAATAAACATCATCACGATCATGATAACCTTTGTAAAAACATCATATTCGACTAATAAACACATTCAATTAACATCAAATTAACATTATATATTAACATCATCACAACACAAACATCAAATATACATCTCAATATAATGTCAAATAACTCATGCGCCTATCACATATACACATCTATCTACAAGATAAACATTAAATGAACATATCTAACATGACTAACAATATGCGCCACATCATGATGATCATCAACATGAAAATTAAGTACAACTGCAACATGAACATAAAATACATGGACCATATATATATATATATATATATATATAATTGAATAATGTTAAAAATATCATCACGATCATGATAACCATCGTACAAACATCATATTTGACTAATAAACACATTCAATTAACATCAAATTAACATTATATATTAACATCATCACAACACAAACATCAAATATACATCTCAATATAATGTCAAATAACTCATGCGCCTATCACATATACATATCTATCCGCAAGCTAAACATTAAATGAACATATCTAACATGACTAACAATATGCGCCACATCATGATGATCATCAACATGAAAATTAAGTACAACTGCAACATGAACATAAAATACATGGACCATATATATATATATATAACTCAATAATGTTTTTTTTTTCTAAGTAAAAGTATTCTATTAACAGTAAAAAGTATAGTACATCGGGCTAGAGCCTTAATAGTGCCTAGTGTGGAGGAAATTTAGACAGGTAAAACATAGTTTGAGGCTGCCCTGCAGGAGGGAAACCAGCCTGTAACAACCACCATTTGAAAAAATCCCACACAGGGGATCGAAATAGATTGTCATTGACAAAAACTGGACCATTGACAGTAGATAACAGTAAAACTGGACCATGACAAAAACTGGACCATTGAGAATTCTGAAGATTGTCACTGACAAAAGCTAGACCATGATAGTAGATGACAGAAAAACAACATAACAAGCCCTCTGGAGAGGGCAGAGACATAACAAGAAAAACATAAAAGAGAGCTAAATTACTCATCACGAGCCACCTCCTCGATCCTGCACCCATAATCTTCTGGTTTGCCACGATCACTGAAGATGTCTGCATCTGAGTGGACCATTGTTTTGGCTGAAGGATTGTCCTCCAAATGTGCCTAACCGTGTCCAGAATCTTCCTGCAGAACCTCCTTGCTCCTGCTGGGCTGACCCCTCGAGCCCTGGAGCGCCTCGTCCAGATTCGTGCACCCAACAGGACCCTGCTCTTCTGAAGGATTCTCAACCTGGAGCTCCTCAAGAAAAACTACAGAAATGGCGACAGAGGCTCTCAGCCGGTTGAGTGAGCAGTCAAATGAGAAGAGAGTAGTATGGGATTGTGCTGGCAGCGCATCGGACGAGGGAGTGTCCAGTCTGCATTCAGAACGGAGCAGACGGCCATGGAGAAGATGGGGGAGGTTATCCGAGGGGAAAGAAATTTATGAAGGCGAGCTGGAGGGGGAAGGCGAACACCTCCTAGCACTCCTAGAAGATCCGCACCTACAACGCATCCTTTGCCTAAGCCTAGGCATGCTTGCAGCGGAATTGGAACTAAAATTCTGGAGGGCCGAAGAATTGACAGGGGGCGGCGTCGGAGGAGTGATCAGAAAGACTGTGGCCGACATGCAAGAACTAGAGAGAGAGATGTGAATGTTATTGTTGAGCTCCAAACAACAAGTGCTGCGGCTTCTTTTTCCAGAGGTGGTGCGTTCGTTCGCCTTACCCGCATCAGGATGGCACCACTAGTTCACCGGCACTGGGGAGAACGGGGCCATGGCATTTAACAGCTCTCCTCTGCAACTAGCAAGCTTCAACATTGAATTACCATTCAATTGAATCTGATATGAAACATTAACACAGCAGTTGAGACTGCCTCGAATATCTACCTCCAGATCGTAATAAGCACCCATATTAAATGCCATTAAGATCAAACGATGGGTGTTTTAACAGTGTTTATGTGGGATCGCCGGTCTCATGCGGGAAGGCAGGTGGCCTCCCATCTGGTGGATCTTCGTCCCATCATCACAATTAGCATTGCAAGCACCCACATCCGGGAGATTCGCCTCATCGTGGATCTGATTTTGGTAATTCCTTTTTTGTTCGTTATCTTGGATTATGTCCAGCGTCCCTGTTATGAGATTGCGCTCGCAATCAACACCCAAGTTGGCAAGAAGATCGGTAACTTTGTTGTCATCCCTTCTGGTGTGCTTGAAGAGGAGTGCCCGGTTATAATGAAGCCATCTCTCCATTTTCTCCAATCGAGCCTCCAGTCGCCAACTGCTAGCAATATTTTGCGCCTGAGCCCCATTAAGGAGTTGGGCAGCCATATTGATGAGGATTTGCGAGTCTCCCTCAATCTCAATAGGATGCAGCCCCTTTTGTTGAGAGAGGAGAAGTCCTTGCCATAATCCCTCCAGCTCCGCTGAGTTATTTGTGTCCCATCCAATACTCCCCAGGTAAACAACCATGGGTGTGCCTGCATGATCCCTTATGATGCCCCTGAAGCTTGCCTTGCCTGGATTCCCTTTTGAAGCACCATCGAAGTTGAGCTTGTAGGTGTTCTTTGGAGGAGGAGTCCAAGTGTGTATGGTGTTATCAGTTTTGGGGCATGTGTGCCTCTGAATACCAGATTGAGGCTGAAGACCCCAATTCTCCAAGATGGCTTTTTCCTTAGCCAGAGTAGGGTAGTCCTCTGTATTCCAAGACTTCAGAGCTAGAGTTTCCGTGAGATTGAGACAGAAATTTCTCCAGATGATGTCTATTGAAGTCCTCTGATCCTTGAAAATGCGTTTGTTTCTCTCTTTCCAAATGGTCCAAAGGAGAAGGCCTGGGATGATTCTCCAAAGATGATTAAGAATTTCACTTTTGAAAGGGTGTTGATGCCAATTGCGGATGGTGCTTCGTATGTCAGTGTCAAGCCTGCAATTCCTTTGGCACCTAAAGCTAACTTTCTCCCACATTTGAGTGGAAAGAGAGCAAGCAAAGAGGAGATGCTGCTGTGTTTCCTCATTCACACAACATTTGGAGCATATTGAGGGGCCATGGAAGTTTCTCTTCTTAAGATTATCCCATGTAAGGATTCTTTGATGTCCAAGGAGCCACAGGAATAAGGCTACTTTGGGCCAGACCCCTATACTCCAGATTCTGCTCCAAAGTGGATCCTTGGGCGTTGGTTCTGAGTTGATAATCTTATAGGCTTCCTGAGTGGAAAAAGTACCTTTAGGAGTGTGACCCCATCTGAGAATGTCCTTGTCATGCGATATTCTGATGCATCCTGTTCTGAGTTCAGCAGTAATAGCATCTCTTGCTTGCTCGTATGCGCTCCTTATTATCCTTGTTGCCTCTTTCCATTGCCTGTAACCCTGCTCAGCGGTGTCCTCCCATTGTTGCTGAACAGTTTCTAACTGTTGCATGTCCCAGTCTGGTTCAGTGGAAGGACTGTATGTGTTGATGAGTTTTGGAATTTTTTCCCAGGAATCCGTCGAGAATCTGGCCGAGCTTTGATTTTTTACCTCCCAAAAGCTGTGTTATTATATAAGTAAGTAATGTTTTTTTGCCGCATTCCAGATTATGGAACCTTTCTCCCCCAGAGTAAGTCTGATGAGTTCTTCCTGGAGTCGATGTTGTGCATATTTGGCTCTCCAGAGAATAGCCCAAGGCTTATTGGGGGCGGTGAGCCAGTTCCACCAATTTTTTGCATTCATGATGGTGTTACTGTGAAAAGGATCCCGAAGACCTATTCCTCCTTGCTCTTTGGGTTTGCAAATTGTTGAACATTGAACCAACGCCCATTTGCGATTGGTGCCTTTGGATCCCCATAGGAAGTTCCGTTGCAGGGCTTTGATTTTTTTAAGGACCCATTTGGGCGCCGCCAGGATGGAGAAAAGGTAAAGTGGCATGGCCTGTAGCACTGCTTTAATGAGAACTAGTCTGCTGGCTATGTTTAAAGTTCTGAGTGTCGAAGAAGAAATATGGGCTTCCAGTTTTTCCAAGAGCTTGTGCCAGGAGGCATGCTTGAGGGGGGAGGCGATAAGAGGGGCACCCAGGTAAGTGGAGGGAAGAGTGGCTATAGAGAAGCTGAGAATTCAGGCGATGGCAGATTGAGTAAGGGGAGGAGTATGAAAAAAGAAGATCTAGGATTTGGCATTATTTATACTGGCTCCAGAGGCGACAAAAAAATCATTCAGCATAGATTTTAACTTAGAGGCTTCTTGAGCGGAAGGGTACCCGAAAACCATATTATCATCTACGAACTGTTGGTGAGTGATGGCAGGTGCGTTGTGAACAGAGATACCCTGGATTTGCTGGGTGCTAAGGGCCGAAGAGAGATGGCGCCCCAGACCTTCTGCCATCAAAACGAACAGGAAGGGGGATAGGGGATCCCCTTGTCTGATGCCTCTTGTGGGGCTGAAAGGTCGAGAGGGAGTCCCATTTATAAGGATGGAGAAAAACAAGGAGGAGATGAGACTATAGACCCATCGAACCCAAGTGGGGGAGAAACCAAAGGCAAATAACACTTTTTGTATGTAGGTCCAGCTTAATTTGTCAAAGGCTTTGGAAAGATCAATTTTGAGAATCATACCTGCCTGTTTGGTGTGCTTGAGAGAATGAATGATCTCATGAGTATGGATGATGCCGTCCAGAATTTGCCTGCCCTCAACGTATCCAGATTGCTCAGGCGAAACAAGCAGAGGCAGGAGTGGTTTTAATCTGTTGGCGATGACTTTGGAGATGACTTTGTAGATTACGTTGCATAAGGCAATTGGGCGGAATTTGTCAGGCGTGCTGGCGTCTTCTTCTTTAGGGATTAGAGCAATGAAAGTTGCATTTAAAGAAGGGAGAAGCCAGTGCATTGCGCGCGATTCTTCCACCACCATCCACACTTCCTCACCGATGAGGTCCCAAAAATGGTGAAAGAAAGTGTTCGTGAAACCATCAAGGCCAGGTGCCTTCCCATCTTTGAGTTGCTTCATGGCTAGATCCACTTCCTGCCGAGAAACTAGGCGTAACAGCAACTGATTGTGCTCATCAGTGATAATCCTGGGAATGCTTTGGATTATTTTGTTGATGGCTGGCCCTCTGTCCATAGAAGGTTCTTTGTGAACAGCCTGGAAGTGATTAATGAACACCTGCTCGATCTCTACATGGTCTTCCACCTTTTCCCCCTCTTGATTCCTGATTGTAGTAATTGTATTGTGCATTCGCCTCTGAATGGTGGTTCTGTGAAAGAATTTGGTATTTCTTTCACCTTCCTTTAGCCATCTAACTCTGGATTTCTGCCGCCAAAGGATTTCCTCCTGCTTTGATCGTTCCTCCAGTTGAGTTTTTAGCTGCTGCTCCCTCTCCATTAATTCTTCCGTGCAACCATTCGAGATGATCTGCTGCTGGAGAGCTTGCATTTCCTTGTTTAGTTCCTGTTGTGCCTGGAAAATGTTGCCGAAGGTGGTGTGATTCCAGTGTTTGATGTGGGATTTGAGGCTTTTGAGTTTACACTGGAACTGGTACATTTTTGACCCCTCAGGCGGCACGAAATTCTTCCACCAAGAGTTGATGAGATCCTTGAAGGCAGGGTGATTCAACCAGAAAGCCTCAAAGCGAAAAGGGCGCCTTCTAGAGTCCCTCAGTCGTTGCCATTGTAAGGAGATGGGCCAATGATAAGATCCATTGAGTGGCAGGATAGAGGTTGAGATATCGCCACCTAAATGTACTGCATTGTCTGAGATCAGAAATCTATCTAGCTTTGAGGCTATATGTTGGCGTCCTGCTCTGCGATTACTCCAGGTGTAAATACCGTTACTGTACTGCAGATCTATTAGCAAGTTGTTCTGTATGAAGTCTTTGAAGTGGCTGCTTTCTGGCTCTAGTTTAGCTCTTCCTCCATTTTTTCCCCCAGTTTTGTGATCATGTTGAAGTCACCACCTAGGATCCAGAGAGGATGGATTCTAGCATTGTTGAGCTCTTCCATCGTATCTAGTAGAGCCATTTTACTACCTGCTTCCTGTGGGAAGTATACATTAGAAAGATGTCCATGGATATTGGTACCTATGATATGAAAAGTGGCTTGAATGAGGTGATGGGAGGCGTGAAAATCAGAGAGCGTGATAGCTTGGTTGTTCCAGGCAATGGCAAGCCCTCCAGAAGCTCCCGACGCATCTACTGCAACCGAATGGCAACCAGGCCATGCTCGAGAGAGGATGTTGCCAAGAGTGCTACTATTACATTTGGTTTCCTGTATGAAGAAAATCTGAGGCTGTTCCAACTTTATCATGTTTTTTATCATTCGGAGTTTCCCAGGACTGTTTAGTCCTCTTACATTCCATGAAGTGAGCTTCATAGTTCACTGTGGGGAAGAGGCTTGTAGTAATTTGTCAACTTTGCATATCTTCCTGAGTCAACCAGGATTTTTCCCACTGTGATTGTTCGTTCTAGATCAGTTTTCCTACCTCGTTTCTTGGAGTCCTTATGAGGTTGGTTTCCATCCCATCTGCTGCCTGGCTGTATTTCCAGCTCTCGTTGTCTGAAAGCTCTGGAGATGATCACTTCCAACTTATCTAACTGTTGCTCTGGAATCTTGTCAAATTCCTTTTTCCTGCAGGCTTGTTCTAGTTCAAAATTGTCCAGCCCGGTCAGATCAATGCTTTCTGGTTCTTCCTCCATGCTTTGTGCTTGGCTGCTGTCTCCAGAGTGCTGAGTGGGAATGCAATCCACGTCCATTCCATTCGGTTTCCAATCTGGGTCTTTTGAAATCTCTTCAGTTGAATTCGCCTGAGCCCGCAGGGACACATGGATAGGGTTAGGGTTGGGCGGAGGGGGAGGCGATGAAGCCTTGGTCACGAGGGGTGTTAACTGATCAGCTTGGGGAGAGTTCTTGGGAGCAGAAGCAAGTGCTTCGAAGTTATTACTGGTAGAGGGGTTTGAGGAGATCGGTGCCATGGGTTTTTTTCCCATTGGGGGGTTTCTTGTGGGATCTTCTACGGTTGGTAACTTTGGTAAATCCCTCCAGTACAGACTCATCGGGATGATCTGTGGTTTGAGGCTTGGCATTGAGAGGGAAATCCCTGAATAGATGCCCATGGATGTGACATTTTCGGCATCGGAAGGGAACATGCTCAAAATCAAGAGGTTGGATCCATTCAAAGTCGTCATGATAGAGGCTTACCGAATCTGGTAGGGCTTTGTCCAGTCGCATGTAGACACAGATGTGAGCGTAGGAGGTGTATCGACGCAGCTTCAATTCCTCCGCTATTTTGATGAAGTCCCCTAATCCCTGAGCAATATCTTTGAGTGAATCCTCGTCCCAGTATTCCAAAGGAAGCGAGTACAGTCTTATCCAGACAGGGGCCTAGCTGAAATCCTCCTTGTCTGGGTTGAATCTTTCTACCTAGTCTCTTAGGTAGAGGCCAGCTGAGTTGAAGAAATACGGTCCTTCATCCAAAACTCTGTTACGATCCTCAATGCAGATGAAAATAGCCGTGAAAAAGCCCTTAGGGCCGAGTTGGAGGGTGACCTGCCCTTTGGGTCTCCACTTGGCGGCAATCCACCCATGCAGGGCTTTTTCCATAGGCCAAAACCTGATAAATTTACCAATCAGGGCATGATCCTTCATGTACTGGATCCGTCCATTGATCCTGTGGCTAGGTAACTCGATTTTGGGCCTTTCTGCTGCTATCGGCTTACAGGTGGTCGACTTCACCTGGGGCGTTTCATTTTTTCCAGATTCTTCTTCCTGTACCTCTTTTTGTTTGTCAGTTGCAACAGCTTGTTCTTCAGAACGGTTTTTGACCTCAGTCTCCGGATTCTTTTGATTCGAGTCCGTATGCTTTATATTTTCCTTAGTAGAGGGTTTGTCGTGATGTAAGGGGGAAGAACTATCGCTTCCCCCCGACGGGCCTGCCATGGCAGGTGAACCAGCACCCGTCCTCAGCAGATCGACGGGGAGCATGCCAGTGGAAAGGCTCGGGGTATTCTGAGTGTGTCCGACGTTGAAGCGAGGGCGAGAGCGTAAACCCTATCTCGCTCGGTTCTAATGTTAGGGTCATTATTTTTCATCGTCGAATGTCCCTTTACTATCTATTCCCTTACTTTCCTCATTAGTAATAAATTATAGCGAATAATGTTAAAAAATACAACTGTAATATAAATCATGTCATGGATCAGGCGCTGGTGGTAGTGTAACAACATGATCAATAACACTAGTAGAAGTGGATGCGGCCTGTTTAGTAAAGATGGGTGCTGCCTCGACAGTTGATGGTCGACTAGCCTGCTCACGATCATGATGATCACTAGTACTGATGGATGCATCCGCTAGTGGTAGTACAACATGATCAATATGAGGCGCAGTAGTAGTGGAGGCGGCCTACTCAGTGAATAGTACTACATCCTCGGCGGTCGATGGTCCAGCCTGCTCATGATGATCGTGACTAGTACTCATGATGGATGCTGCAAGCTGCTGACTGGACGTGGCCGATGGTCCAGCCTCATCTCCATGATGACTAGTGTCAGATGCTGGCAGTGGAGCCTCATACTGCTCATCAGGCGCGCCGCGAGGTGAACGATCACGAGATACATCTGAGTCGTTGCTGGCAGACTGTCCATCACGTGTCGTAGCTCGACTATGCCTATAGCTACGGACAATCCTCCTCAATCGCGTAATAGCTGTCGTAGCTCCTACGACATGCCGCATCAGGCCGTACATGTCACGCGACATGCCTCTCCACATTCGTAGCAATCTATCTTCGCCCTGTATCTCTCTATAATGAGCGGGCCTGATGCCCACATCTAAAATCAATCCACAGAGTTGGATGCCCAACTCCATCCGGTATCTGGTCTCAAGTCGACCACGCTTAGCAAAAGGCGGTATTGGTGCACCATGAGGCGCATGAGGATCAACACGTATCTCTACTACGCCACCGACCTCACCCTTTAGCGCATCAACCATCTCTTGATCGTAATCATTAGGATCGACACCTGGATCATGTGGTGGATACGACATCTCATTGCCATCAAAAAAGCCAATGTTTGCAAAATATATACAAGTACACAACAATAATTAGACAATTTCATTACACAATTTAATAAAAACAAGTTAAAGAACATGTTAGAATAAATATAAATAAAACAGTAATATTACCTCTATCATTTGGCGGCTCATCAGGAGTGAAGAGGATGTTGGGACACACTTGCCAATCTAGTCTAGCATAAGGACATGGGACCATAATGAAGGGATGCAGCCCGCCAACGCTGGCTAGTAAATCCAGCGAGTCATGTGATATCCTCGCTGGAAACATAATGTCTCCCCTCTTGGGCATCATCTTCCCCCACATGCGCATCCGGGCCTCCAACATCGGCCTACGAGGTTTTCGAACAAAACTGGGTCTCATCTCTGGAAACCTCTAAAAAAATAAACAAAACAACTCTGAAGCAAAAGGGAAGTTGACACTCCCTTGTGCATGAGCACAACATCTATCTAAGGCCGTACAAAACTGTCGCAAAAAAATGGCAGACCACCTGACAAGTCGTGGTTGCTGTACTAAAGAATCAACGTAATATAAAAGCGAAAAACTAATGCATTTCCCGTCACTGGTGTTTTGCGAAATTATTGAAGCAATAATAGAGAGGCACCACACGTCCTGTCTACCAAAAGCACCTATACGTAAATGAACTCCAGGTACCTGAAACTCTGAAGGAGACAGTACATGTGCTCCAATGTATCTCTGGGAGTAAAATAACTGACTCTCTTCTACACAACCAGGTGGCACGTCTGGGAATGAGGGAAAATCCACCCCTCTCCTCGATAGTCCTGTAATAAATTAAATTTCCTCCTCAGTGGGTGTGTACCACTGGTCAGGACCAACCTGAAAAGCCTGTCGGTGGGCATTCCACTTGCCGATAACATGTCTCAAAAGCACACTATGGGCCTTTAGGCTGGAAATAGCCTCCTCATAGAACTTGAGGAGGCCTACCTGCTTAAGGATATCCTGGGCATCTGCAGTAATAGGGTGAGGGCATCTATCTTTCTCCCTCTCTCTCGCCTCCCATTGGAAAATCATGTCATATTGTTCTGCTTGTTGTTGCTACTGTTGCTCCTGTTCTCTCTGAATCATTTCCATATTAAATAATTTTTTTTATTAAAAAATAAATGTATTTATAAATATACATATATAATTTTTTTTGAAAAAAAAACAAACACACAAGTTGGTGCTCCATAAAAACAGTCACGCACCGGTTCCAGTGCGTCCTAATATTTTAGCGCATCATCCCTGGGGCCCCTAATGAAACAGATCGCACTGGAGTTGGTGCCGATGTCTATTTTTCAAGCATCGTGGACTGTACATAATTCAGAATAGCGGTGCGCTGACTGAAATATACGCCCCAGTGCGTATAGTCGTGTCAGTGCACCGACTTCATGACAATGACATAGTTGATGGTGCGGTCTTTTACCCGGACGCACCGTTGACCCTCTTGGAATGCAAAATGCAGTGCGCTAACATAAACCAGGGCGGAAAATGTAGTCAATGCACCGCACTGTGATTGCGGGGTCAACGGTGCACCTGGATAAATGAGTGCACCGCTTTTATTTATTTATTTATTTTTAGTTTAAAATTATTTAGGGCGCCTTCCGAAATTGCCCCGGAAACGATGCAGTTACCGTTAGCACTAATAGAGGTGCTGCTTGTAAATTTTACAGGTAGCACCGCTACCGGTGTAAGCCGAACAGCTCGAGCGCACCGCGCGAAAATTATTTTTATTTATTTAATAGTTATTTTTAAGTTTATTTCAATATATAATCTAGTAAAAGGCTTAATTAAATAAAAACTAGAAAAATACCTGTACATTTCGCCATCGAGGAGGCATATTGGCTGTAAAATTTTGAAAATATTTTTTTCCCACTGTTTTTCAAAATGCAAGCTGAAGATTGGTGGCCAATGTAGAGCAGCAATGCGTGCAATGGGTGTAATGAGAGCACCGATGTCAGGGCGATTCAGAAATAAGGAAATAGCATCGTGGCTTGAGAGCTCTGGAGCATTGAGGAAAGTGAATAATGAAGTTTTTTGGCCGTAATTTTTTTTATTAACCCTGTTTCGGTGCGCGGGGTTTTATAAGCACACCGGTGCTATTAAATAAAACCACAGCGGGCGGTATCAATTTTGGCACATTGTTTATAACGCGCTGGGGTATTGCCCTAATTGCGCACCAGGATGTTTCAGTTTCGGCACGAAATTTTGTTGATGCACCAGGGCGACGTAATGGTAAAGCACCAATGCGTAATAGTTGCAAAGCACCGGTTTTTTGACCTTAATTTTTTATTTTTTTTATTTTTTATATAACGCTATTCCAATGCATGCGGTTTCTGGCGCACCGGTGCTCTTAGAGAAGAAAGCACTTGTTCATTTATGTTTTGGCACGATGTTATGATGCACCAGCGCGGAAGAGTATTGACAACCGTATGTGTTACAGTAATTGGACGCCCCGACAGTGTGTATATTTTGCACACGCTGTCTGGTGTGCCAATGTTCGGTGCGCACCGGTGCGTTCTATGGTATCGTGTGTACCGGTAATTGATAGCTCAGGAGCACTAGAAAACTGAAAAATCCAGGTTTTTTGTCGTTTAATTTAACCCTTTACCGGTGCACACTATTTATAGGCACACCGGTACTGTTTGCTATAAATGCACTGGTCGGTTTGTGTTTTGGCGCGTTTTTTATGATGCACCGATGTGGTTTCTGTCTACTGCACCAAGTGGTTTCGATGTTGGCATTGTGTTTTATAATGCATCAGCGCGGACGAGTTGTGAGGCATCGGTGCTCTATTATATTATGACGCATTGGGCGTGTGTGTACGGAGTGCACGGTGTCCGGTGTGCCAATGAATTTGTCTGCACCGGTGCTTTATTTTTTCGAGAGCACTAGGGCGAGTTTTAACGATAAGAGCACCGATAGGAAAACATCCGCAAAACCCTCCGCCCGCCAACCTCCTCCAGTAACCTCTGCTAGAAACGAATGTATGGGTTATTTTTCTTTGTGGTTCCTCAAAAACATCCGCTAGAGGGTCTTTTCCTTGTAGTGTAATATATATAAGAAAATTAATTATTCATTTAGATTATTTCATTAACCTATTTAGTTATTAAATATTTCATTATTTTTACGATTATGTAATTTAATTTTAGTTTAGTTTTATATTATTATATTTTTTAGCCGAACTTTCAGGTTTTGATTTTTTTTTACCTTTATTATCTATTTATTCCTCCTCCTCTTAACACTTCTTTCCTCATACATTGTCCTGATGATGGATCCTCTTTGGGATTCAGAACATCGACAAAATTCACACGAGACTATGGAAAATATGAATTCTCTCTCTACAAAATAAAACCATAGAAGTTTGAAATATAACAAGTTTGAGAAGCTGTGTTTTACCTGTAGCATTCATAAGAAAAATGAAGATATTACAACTACAGAGAGAACAACTGTAGTTCTGTAGAGACAACAAAGCTCAACTAATCCAGTGAGGGGTAGTGAAGTACCTGAAATCGCTAAATGCCATAAAACCCTATCACCACTAGAGTAAGTTGCAGACGTGAAAATATTACAGTGAAGCGTCATAATGAACATACAAACAACATTAGTTAGGGTGAGTTGGTTACCCTTAACTGCCCTTTGCAGCCTACGTCGTCGGATCAAGCGGTGGAAGATCAACGATGGAAACAAAACTAAATCTCTCACAAAATTGACAAGAAATTAAACAAATTTACTCTAGGGATCAAGAAACATTGATAAAGTAGATATGGTAATAATGAAGTGGATATGATAACTATGAGCAGACGATGAAGACATTAATCCTAAAAATCACGATATTGTTAAACATAGTTATTACAAACAAGTCGTATGATCCATATTAAATACCCATGCCACCCATTTAACCAATTTGTTAGCATATCATATGAAGTGAGATAATCAGACTTTGTTTACTTGCCATAGCAGGTTAACAATGAATTGACCTGAGATAAATGTCTTGTTACTTTATTAATGTGTTAAGAAATTTACAACCGCTAACAACTATGGTAAATTTGTTATGTAAAAACATTTTTTTCTTAGGATATCTATGTACATGTTACAAGTGGTATCAAAGTGCCCAAGTTGCAAAATTGTGGCCTTGTTGGGTTATTGTAGAATAAAAAATAGTATTAATGATGCATTGAGGAAGAAGAAACAATATGAGGAGAGGAGTTGGAATCACTTCACCTGGGAGACCATCATTACAATCTGAACCTATGCCTTTTACAAAATCCAATCCGGAAATGCGGGTTCAATTGCGAGAAGAAACCCACAACACAAATGTGATGTTGTTGGAGACATTTCAACCATAACGAGCTAAGATGATGAAATTAAGAGTTGATAATGAGATATTGAGGCTACAACAAGGGAGCATTATGAAGTCTCTTAAACAGAAAAAATCAAAGAAATACAAATCCCAGTCCTAATGATGGAGATAGAGCTGAAAAGCATCAACAAAGAGAGGACAATTGAGAATTTGAGGGAGGTTGAATCGAAAATGAAGAAGAGTATGAAAATTTTTCTGGTGGATAAGGGATCAAGAGGAAAATGGTCAAATTGCAAGGGGAGTTCAAAAAAATTAAACCCCTAGTGTTTGATGGAGAAGTGGGGGAAGATGTTGAAGCTTGGCTGATTAACATAAACAAATAATTTCAGATTTATGAATACGATGAAAATTTAAAGGATAGGTTGGAAATTTATCAGCTGCAAGGAAATCCACCTTACGATGGGAAGAGATCGAAATTTTTTGAGGGATTGATTAACAAGAAGTTACTTGGGAAAATTTTAAGAAACATTTCAAGGATAAATATTTAAGATAACGATTCCATGATGAAAAAGAAAAATAATTGCATGATTTGAAATTATGAAAACAATCCATGGATGAATTTTCAACTAAGTTTACTTCTTTACCAAGGTATGTTACCTATATTTGTGAAGATAAATATAGTATGCAACATTTTATGAGTAGTTTACTAGCTTTCATGAAGGAAATGTTAGAATTTGATCCGAAGTCAATGGATGAGGCTATTCTAAAAGTTGAATACATCACCAACAAATGAAGCCAAATGAGGAAAGTGGCAGAGGGTGGCCAAATATAAAAGGGCATAAAAACTTTCATAATAATAATAATGTAAAATTTGTGGGTGTTAAGAATGCACATAGAAAACAACATAATGGACCTTTGGGGAAAAATCAATAAAAGTTTAAATCACAAAATGAAACAAAAAAATGAAGTGTCGAGTAAGCCAGAGCCCAACCAATCACAAAAACCCCCTTTGAAGTGCTGGGGTTGTGGGTATCCCTGCTAGTATAAAAATATCTCCTCGTACCATAACAGAGCCAAATGATAATATTCAAGAAGCCTCTATATTTGGGGAGGTGACAAGAAACATACCAAGAATTAATGTTGCTTTAGAGGATCATCAGGCTAAATACCAACCTGTGATGATATAATTTGAAGGTAATATAGCTAAATTCTATATATCTATCTTAATAGACCTAGGTGCAAGCCCGATTTATGTCACTTTAAAAAATCCTTGGTTAGTACAACTGGCCATTAGGGATAAATGAAGAGTGACTGCTAGAGTAGAAGGTTGTCATGTTGAAATAACATGGAATCATATTAAAGTGAATTTAAACATGTTTCTTTTGGGTCCTATGATGTACTAAAGGTATGGAATAGTTAGAAGGACATTGGTCTTTGGTAAACTGTAAGGAAAAACCGTAAGTTCCTCACTAATGAAGGTGTTAGATAGGAAATTTAGGTTATTAAAAGAGCCATTAAGTTACAACCCATCACAACTAATCGATTAAGAAAGTGTATCTCGAAAGGCTTCCAAATTTATGTTATGCAGGTGGGTTATACTAATTCTAAGGACAAGATAGCTACCCTTGGAAATATACCAGTTATCTAAGAATTTGTTGATGTCTTTCTGGAAGAAATTCCAGGGCTGCCTCCTAAAAGGGATCTTGATTTTACTATAGAACTAATCTTAGGAGAAACCACAATCTCAAATGCTCCTTAATGTATGAGCATACATGAATTAACAGAATTTAAAATGTAGTTATAGGAGTTACTTGACAAAGGGTACATTCATCCAAGTGTGTCACCCTCAGGAGCCCCAGTGTTGTTTGTGAGGAAGAAGGATGACACTTTACGACTGTGTATGAATTATAGGAAATTGAATAAGTTAACTATACAAAATATGTACCCATTTCCAAGAATTGACAATTTAATTGATGAAGTTAAAGGTGTTACCGTATTTTCTAAAATTGATTTGTGGTCAGGTTATCACCAGATAAGGATAAAATAAGAGGATATTTGTAAGAAAAAATTCAGAACTCGCTATGGTCATTATGAATTTGTTGTTTCGCCATTTTGACTTAATAATTCCCTAATAATATTTATGAGTTTGATGAATGGTATTTCATCTTTACTTATTCAATTATTATTATTATTATTTTCTTTGATTTTTATTGATGACATTATGATTCACTCAAGGAATTTGGAAGAGCATAAGGAGCATATGTAGGTAGTGATTCAAACCTTATGAGAAAACCAACTTATGCTACACATAGTAAATGTGATTTTTATAAGGACCAAATTCAACACTAGGGACATATTATTTCGTTTGAAGGCATTTCCACAGATCCCGAGAAAATTAAAACCATCATGGAATGGCATGTCCCAAAAATTTTTGCAGATATTCGGTCTTTGATGGGTTTGGCCGGATATTACCATTGTTTTATAGAATGGTTGTCTAGAATTTCTTACCCTATAACTTATTTGTAGTAAAAGGGAAGAGCCTTCAAATGGAAAACAGAGTGCCAACACAATTTTGAACAATTGAAACGTTTATTAACTACAATCGATATGCTAAAAGTTGCAGATTCGGGAAAATAAATTTTGTTGTCTATATAGACACATGCCAAGAAGGTGTTGGAGGAGTTATGATGCAATAAGGAAAAGTAATAGCCTATGAATCATGTAAGTTGAAATAATACGAGCACATATATTTTGCTTATGATTTGGAATTAACTGCGGTAGTTCATGCTCTAAAGGTATCGTAGTAGTATTAGTTATGGAAAAGGTTCCTTTTAATGATTGATCATAATAATTTGACCAATTTCTTTAATAAAACTAATTTAAATGCACACCAAGCTAGGTGAAATTATTTTCTAAGCAAATTTGACTTTGACATAAAGCATATTAAAGGAAAAGAGAATCATGCAATTGATGTGTTAAGTACTGGAAATTACATTTTGTGTATGATATATTCTATAGTTAAGTAGAATTTAACTTTTCTGAATGAATTAAATAAGTTTCTCTAAAAGATCCAGAATACCATTTTTTATGACAACAAGCTAATAACTCACAAAACTATAGAAAACAATTTGAATATGGTATAAGAAATGATAATTTGTTGGCCTTTAGAGGAAGGATATATGTTCCCAACTAACTAACGATTAAAATATTTATGTTGGATGAATTTCATCAAAGAACTTGTGCTTCCCATCTTGGTTATCATAAACTATTTTCTGCAATGATAAAGCATCTTTTGGCCTGTAATGAGGAAGGATATTGCTGAATATTTTTCCAAATGCTTGGAGTGCCAACAATTTAAGGTTGAGCATCAACATCCTGCTGATTTCCTTCACCCATTTCCTATTCCTGAATGGAAATGGGATATGATTACTTTAGATTTTATAATAGGCTTACCCAGATCCAAGAAGAAAAATGATTCCACCATGGTAGTGGTGGATAAATTGAGTAAATTATCCCATTTTATCCTTTTCAAATACACATACCAAACTGTTCAAATTGTATATATATTTATGAAAGAAATATTTGAGTTACATGGTATGCCAAAACTGATAATTTCTAATAGGGATGTGAATTTCACTTCTGCATTTTGGAAGTCCCTTTTTATTGGATTGGGTACTTAGATCTAGTTCAATAATGCATATCACCTGCAAACATATGGCCATAATGAAAAAGTGATTCAAGTACTTGAAGATATGCTAAGAATATATGTAATGCAACGACCAATTAAATGGGAATAATACCTTCACTTAGTTGAGTTCACATATAATTAAATATACCATGAATCATTAAAAATGAGTCCTTTTGAGGTACTATATGAAAAAAAATGTAGAACACCTTCTAGTTGGAGCAGCACTGAGGATAAATTAATACTAGGACCCAATATGCTAGTGGAAATGGAACACACAATGAAAAAGGCTTGATAGAATTTAAGAGTTTCTCAAGATAGACAAAAACATTATACTGATAATAAGAGAACTTACAAAGAATTCCACGTGGGTGACCATGTTTATGTGTGAGTTAAACCCAAGAAAAGTACCTTAAGATGGAGTGGTTGTGAAAAATTAGCACCTTGTATTGTGGACCCTTCCAAATTTTGGAAAGGGTGGGACCTGTGGAATACCAAATTGCATTACCAAGTCATATACGAGTCCACAATGTATTTCATGTTTCATTATTAAAGAAATATATATATTATCTCAGACATATCATTAATTGTAGATATGTGCAGTAAAATGCAATGTCGAAATTTTATGTAGATATGTATGTCTTGATTCAATGATTGAGATAGAACTAATGGTAGTATTATGATTGTGATATAGGTCAAACTAGACGGAGAGTTCGTATTAGAGCCTCTACATGTTCTCTATTAGAGAGGAAAAATATTATGACGGCAAGCTATCATCCAGGTTAAAGTGTAATGGAGGAACTTTATTTGAGAAGAGGCCACCCAGGAAGATGAAAGCTTCATGTGACAAAATATATTGACCTGTTCCAAGGGAAAGAAAGAACATCTAGGACGATGTTTCACACAAGGGGAAGTGGAGACGTAACACCCCCAGTTACTTTAAATATTTAGTATTTATCGTCATTTAAGTTTACTATATGAGACTCCAATAATTAATGGATGAAAGTAAAATCTCGATGAAACTCTAAATGTTTAAAAGGTTTATTTTTACTATTCTGTTTAATGGTAAATTATGATGAGTCCTGGAAATCGTGGAAAAGAACCTAAATGAATTTTCAACTTCTAGAAAATTAGAGACAATTATCTTCTTCTCTCATTACCTACAGATAAAAAAATCTCAATGGGAAAACAAGGAGGTTGGAAAAAAGAAAAGAAAACAAAGGACACCTTGACAGAGAAGAAGGAAACCGAAAAAGATGTTGGGAAGGTGTGGCACAACGTTGTTAAGGAGCATTTATTGAGATAGACTTGAGGTAGTGGAAAACTCCATGATAGACAAGAGTCTATAAGTTCTAGGATGGTTTGGGCCTTGAAGCCTATGAAATAACCTTAATAGGTCACTATTGAACTGACTGTTCTGGAAGTTGAGAAGCTCAACGAGAGAAATAGATGTAATCGCAATTATTTTTTGTAGGGAGGAGTGGTATTTTCCTCGTTGAGGTTCTTGACAAGTCCATATCAAAACATATAAGTTCAAATATTTCTTTTCAAAACTTATGAGATTTTGTAAATGTTGTAGAAAAATAAAATTATTTATTACCGTTGTTGAAAATTTTGGAAAACAGAATCCGTCTTTAAGACTATGGATACTATGAGTTGATTAAGAATTTTTGTTTCTCAGTACAATAAAATATGTATTTAATTTGTTTGAATAATGAATGAAAATACAACTCTAAACTCATGTACAGTATGGAAACCATAAGACTGCAGGACATATCACGGAATAGGGGTTGTAATTCTATAATCACGATGTGAGTAAAGATTTATTGAGATTGTACTCTTCGTAGAAGTACAAAGGGATGAAGACCCAACAGTAAAAAAATAAGGAAAATTGGGACATGGGTTTTGGTTTAGCTCCAGAATAACAAACCAAAGTTTGTCAAAGAGTAGTCCCCCTCTACTAGGTGTCAAAAATAATATATATATATATATATATATATATATATATATATATATATATATATATATATATAAGGAAAGCCAAAAAACTAGAGAATAATGAAACTGTGCATAAAACTATGTAGTGCAAGATTCGTAACCTTGACATTCAGACATATTAAAAATCATAAAGAAATCCAATTGTTATAATTCCAGAAGAATTCATGAAACATAGGGAAAGAAAGAAATTTATGTACATTCATGCACAAAAGTTAATTTTTAAAGAAGTAGGTAAACAAGAAGACAAACTAAACAAATTCCCTATAACAACAAAAATTGGTACAAACCAGCTAATGCAAATTGATATTTCTATGCCACCGAAGTGAAACAATAGTAAAAAAAATGGATTTTGGGAAATTTTGTATTAAATTATAGACACAAACCCTTGTTTCAAGGATGGTAAGTAATTTTACTAATAAAAATTACAATCTTTTAATACACAGAGACTATCGAGGGTTTCCTTAAGAATTATAGAAAACCATTAGGATGGTTTCTTAATATTAAGCGTTATTTGGCCCAAAAACTAAAAACAAAACACTTGCAATCCCTCGCTCGGTTCAAGAGTGAGTTTAAACGTGATGTAGGAGCATTAGTCAAAGCTTATCAGACCCATGAGTCTTATTTCACATTTACTAAAGGGAGTGGGTTCCCTTAATCATTTTATTTATTTTCCTAAGTTTAGTTGGGTTTGAGGAAATTCTAAATTGTAAATTCAATTTTTGTCGTGAATGAAGGGATCTTAGTAACAGTTGAGTAATATTAGGAAGAGTGAGGATTTGAGGGATTTGAAAGTTTAAATTGGGATTTTCTTTGAGAAAGAGTGGAGCTGAAGAGATACTTTAGGAAAGAGTGAGATATTTCTAGATCTGAACTAAATTGGTTCATGAATCCATATTTGTATAAATTGTGACCTTTTGAGAAATTGAGAGAGAGCTAGAGAGTTAGAGGTTAGATAGAGGTAGAGATGATGGCCCAAAACCAGCAGCTAGGTATTATGGAGGAGGATTGACAAAAGTCAAACATAATGTTTTATTTTGTAAATATTTTATGAAAAAATTCAAAAATAGTGTGGATTTGTATGTGTAGAATTTTCACGTTTCGATGTGTATTAATAGTCTTGTAATGCATTGATTTTGAAGTTGAGAAATGTTGTAGAAATTCCTGTGCAGAATTAGGGCTTAGATAATTGTTAAACACATTGTGTATAGGCATGCAGAGATCGAGAATTTTTTTTTGACTGGATGAAGGGAAACCGTTAGAAACATACTATGGGTCAATAAACGCGCAGAACTGTCAGTTGAGTTGTATAATGGTGTGTTCTTGAAAGTGGAACCATGAGTGGGTGATAGCCGGCGGAACCGGAAAGCAGTATTTAAAAACAACAAATGAAATATCGCGAAGCCTCAAGACCGTAAGCGATTTTTTTTTAAACTGTGCGATAAAGTCTGGAGGTGACACGTATCACCTATTTGGTGAGGTAAAAACACGAATATCACACATATTTAAAGAGTTAAATATCGTGCTATTTGAAATGCGATGTCCGTCAGATCAAGAGGAGATTGAATGGATGATAGATATTATAAGCATAACAAGGAACTGAAGGACGATGATTGTTTACGTTTTTAATGCTAATATTGATTGCTTCATTTTGTTAAATGGCATGAATACCGCGATGTCACTGTTTTCTGGTTGCATATCTAATTTGAAGATTTGACTGTGTGGATAAATCTTGTATATTGAAATTTGTTGTTGGAAATCCAACACCAATAGAGCCTGCCATCATTAGAGGTGAAAGACGCAACTAATGTTGCGTCATTTATGGTATTAGAGCTTGGATTTGAAGTTGGACCCAACCGTAAATGTAAATCACATTCATTCTTAGCTGTTATTTTGCAATCCGTCTCTGTAGATAAATCTCTTATTATTTTCATTAAACCTATTTACAAGCTTTTTCAAGAAGCATCAGTGTTACAATTACATTCACTGAAGAGCCATTTCTGCCATGTATTTCCCATGATCGAACCCTGAGAAGTAGTTATTGTTGGACACCTTTGAAGGAAATTCAAATCGCATTTTAGAATCTACATGGGCTCCAAGGGCCTCAGTTACCAAATTACTTAGTCTTTTTGGATAATAGAAACCAATAGAAGACTCATTTGACAGTTCTGGTTAAAATGAAGTTGGAACTACCCAGAAGGGTGATAGTGAATTTCCTGTAGATGCTGAAGACATTTAAATGATTTAAATAATTTTGGAAAAATTGAAGAATGATTGAGGATTGCTTAAGTATTGTGAAGACAATGATATTGACGGTTGAAGGAGCAGTTAGACTGAAGACTGGATTCAATAGATATGAAAGAAGAGCCACTATAAGAATTGAAATTTGAAATTTGTAGAAGCATGAAAATATTTTCTTACAAAAACATTTCCAGAAGAAATTTGTAGTGTTTGTTATGAGTTTTGTAAATATGGTTGAAAGATCAGATTGAATCTTAGCTGATCTTAAAAGATAAAGTGTTCATTATGAAGAGTAAGATGAGAAATAGTTGTTGACTGTATGAATTATTTTGAACGGAGAATGAAATAGTGACACATGAATGATTTGGAAAAGTTTTAATTGATGGAATGGGAATTAGCTTTAAGACATCTTTGAAGAATTTTGGAAAGTTTGAAGAAAAACTCTGATGAATCTTGAGGTAACATTATACATGTACAATGGTGATATGAGAGAGAAGACCAGATTTAAAATATGATAGATTGCAGTACATAGAGATACAGTGCAAATGAATGGTGAAACAAGATCACACAAAGATCTTGAACATGAGTTGGTAAGTTTTATTCTGGTTTGAAGATTATGTTTGCAGATATCAATATGAAGACATGGAGGAAGTATCTCAACAAAAAGAGGTCAAGGAAGTTGGTAAGTAATTTCTAAGTGAAAGAAGAATGTGGCAGAACCTTGAAGAATTCCAACAGGGGTTGGATAAAAAGGAAAATTGTGTTCTTAAAAGGTGCAGATGAGTTGAAGCCTAGAAGGAGCAGAGAATAATTCTCAAGAGGTTCTAGAGAATAGAGAACCAATGTTTACCAAAAGACAAAGTCTAGAGAGGGGATTGGTGAGGTAAGTGGCAGCAGGGAGGACTTGTTGTTGCAGAGGCTTAGTACAGCTCATAGTGAGTAAGGAGCTCATAGAGATGGAAGAGATACCAAAAGGATGATTTTATATGGTTGAAAAGTAATACACTTGTTATAGAAGAAAGAAGGGTTAGTTGCAGCTCACCAGTGAACAAGAAAAATTCACCAAAGGAAGAAATGAATTTGACTATTGTTAGTCATAACAGGGGTACAAAGGAAAGTCATAGACAAAAAGGGAAAAGTGTCAAAGCAGTTGGACTCAAAAGAATGAGTAAAGGAAGAAATTGACAAAGAGGTGGCTAAGATGAAGACATAACTCAGTCATTTGACGAAGCTGATACAAAAAAGAATCAGAGAGGAATGGAAACAAGGATTTTATGTGGGGAAAAGAGTTAAGTGGTCTATCAGGAAATTATTTGCTGAGAAATTAATATTCCGAACAGTTGAGAATGAAAGAATGGAATCCATTTGTAAACCAAAGAAAGGACCTATCCTTGGGGAATGAGACAGTGATGATAATAATGAAGAGATGATCTATACAGATTAGCATGAGAGAAAGGTGCTGGTAGCATCTACATAGAAAAGAAAGTCTCATATTTTTGGGATTAATTATTTATGTGAATGTACATTGTAGGTATGAAACTTAATGAAATTGAGCTTGAGCATGAAAAAGTGAAAGAGGCAAAAGCAAGAAAAACACAAAAGGAGATTCATAAAGAAGTTCAAGACTTCAAATGGTGGAGAAAAATAAAAGGTATGAGTGAATGGTTGTGTCTTCTCTTATTAAAAATTTATTTGATCATGTTTGAAGGAATTTTAACATGGATAGAAAACCAATGGAAAGTGGACAGAGAAAAGGAAATAAATGCATTGCAGATTTGTGAAGTGGAGAGAAGAGAAGCTGACACAGAGAACTCAACTCAAGAAGTTAAGTCAAGGAAGATTTTGAAGAATCAAAGTCTTGTCATTGAAGAGAAAAAGACATTATTGTCTTACTTGGATAAACTAAGTTATGGAGAGAATTGTGTAGAATAGGAAGGTATTCTACAAACCTATGATAAAGTTGCCAAGCATAGTCAAGAAACTGCAGTCAAAGAAGTATTCTTTGATGAAAATAAAATCAAAGATGTCGAGGAATAATTTCTCAATATCTTAGTGAACTATAAGAATAGTTCAAAGAAGCATAAATATTTGATCACTGAGGCTTCAAATGAAGAGCCTTGTATTTTAAAAACTGATGTGTTGTGTATGTTTTCAGGTTTGACAAGTAATGGACAACCATTGGAAAATGTGCTTATGCATGTTGATGAAGAAGTAAGATTACTGGAAGAAATGGATGGAATAGAAAATTATTTTGAGCATATATTTAATAAATTTGAGAATACTGGCATTGACAAGGAAATTTTTATAATTAAAAAAGTTGAAGATAAGCAAATGAGAGTTTGTGATGATAACTAGAATGAAGCATCTTCAATAGAAAATCAAGATAGAAGTATTATGGAAAATGTTAAGGAATGTATGATGATGTTTACAGATACAAAAATTCAGGAATTCTGTTAGTCTGTAAACCATGAAGAAGCTTTAGAAAAACATAATTTTGTTTCTGTTATATATGAATATGAAACAACATCATTTTGTTGCAATGGTGTTAGTATAGAAGATGAAAGGATATTTCACAATGATATGTTCCAGGGGATTCTAGCTATTGAATTGTTGAATGATAGCCTTGTGTTAGAACAAGGAACACTATATAATGCAGAGGAAAGTGATGAAATGAATTTTGTTGACAATTTTATGAATCTTACAGAGAATCAACAGAGAGATTGGATGGTATAATTATCCGTGGAGAAAGAAAAGCATAGTAAATTTAAATCTGACAATTGTGATGGAAATTTTGTTTTATACAGGGAAGAGAAGCCATATGTAAATGACATGCTTATTAAAGATGAGGGAAGATTTAATTTGCTGGAAAATTTATTAAGTGAACCTAATGATATAGAAGAAAAGATTGATTTTCATAGCCATGTAGGGGAAGTTGTAAAGTGCAACCAACAGGTTATAAATGAGAGAGGTAAGGTAAATTTGGATAGAAATTTCATAATTTCTATGGAAAAAGAGAATGTACAATAGTTAGTTGTCAGTGGAGTTCAACTAAGGGCAAAGTGTAAAGAGGAAATTGAGAAATTTTGGATGAAGAAGTCAGTCAAGAAGAGAACCAAAAAAGAAGATAAGTTAACAAAATAAATCTGCATGAGCAAAGAAAGAGGACAACATCAACATAAGATTTAAAAACCAGGAGGGAATAAAGCAACAATGACAGAATAAATGAAGCAGAAGCATGATGAAAGAGATGACAAGTTACAAAGTAAGGTTTGGGATTCTGGATGATTTTACAGAAGAAACACATGACCAGGAGGTCATGAAAACTTTCAACTCAGGGAGTCTGATGCAAGATCATTAGTCAAAGCTTATAAGACCCATGAGTCTTAATTCACATTTACTAAAGGGAGTGGGTTCCCTTAATCATTTTATTTATTTTCCTAAGTTTAGTTTGGTTTGAGGAGATTCTAAATTCTAAATTCATTTTATGTCGTGAATGAAGGGATCTTAGTAACAATTGAGTAATCTTAGGAAGAGTGATGATTTGAGGGATTTGAAAGTTTAAATTTGGATTTTGTTTGAGAAAAGAGTGGAGCTAAAGAGATACTATAGGAAAGAGTGAGAGATTTATGCATCTGAACTAAATTGGTTCATGAATCCGTATTTGTATAAATTGTGACCTTTTGAGAAATTGAGAGAGAGCTAGAGAGCTAGAGGTTAGATAGAAGTAGAGATGATGGCCCAAAACCAGCAGCTGGGTCTCATGGAGGAGGATTGACAATAGTCAAACAAAATGTTTTCTTTTGTAAATATTTTATGAAAAAATTCAAAAATAGTGTGGATTTGTATGTGTGGAATTTTCACGTTTCAATGTGTATTAATAGTCTTATTATGCATTGATTTTGAAGTTGAAAAATGTTGTAGAAATTCCTGTTTGGAATTAGGGCTTGGATAACTGTTAAAAACACTGTGTATAGGCATGCAGAGATCGGGATTTTCATTTTGAATGGACAAAGGGAAACAATTGGAAACATATTGTGGGTCAATAAACGTGCAGAACTGTCGATCGAGTTGTATAATGGTGTGTTCTTGAAAGTGGAACTGTGAGTGGGTGATAGTCGGCGGAACCGGAAAGCAGTATTCAAAAACAACAAATGAAATATCGCGAAGCCTCAAGACCGTAAGCGATTTTTTTTTAAACTATGCGATAAAGTCTGGAGGTGACACGTATCACCTATTTGGTGAGGTAAAAACATGAATATCGCACATCTTTAAAGAGTTAAATATCATATTGTTTGAAATGTGATATCCGTCAGATCACGAGGAGATTGAATGGACGGTAGAGATTATAAGCATAACAAGGAAATGAAGGACGATGATTGTTTACGTTTTTAATGCTGATGTTGATTGCTTCATTTTGTTAAATTGTATGAATACCGTGATGTCATTGTTTTCCAGTTGCATATCTAATTTGAAGGTTTGACTGTGTGGATAAATATTGTATATTGAAATTTGTTGTTGGAAATCCGACACCATTGGAGCCTTCCATCATTAGAGGTGAAAAACACAGCTAGTGCTACATCAAAATGAAACCCAGAAAGAAGAAAATGGTGTGAGTCCATCCCCTGAGCTTAGTCGTAAGCCTTCAATCAAAATAACCTTGAGCAATATAAGTGTTCAAAGACCTAACCTGTGAGCCACCAAAATACCTAGTTAGACTCGTGCTCAAGAGATAAACCTTGCAAAAGGAAATTTAATAATGTACATATATACACTTTAGGGTTTAAGACCTATTAGAGAACTTGAACCGTGGATGATTGAAGTGGAACCCCTTAAAATTTGGGAACCTTGTTCATTAGCGAAGGTAATTAGAAAATATGATTAACATTCAGAAGTAAATCAACATGAAACTTATTATTACATGCGTGTATGGAAACCAATTTCCCTCTCCCAACTAATGGTGAAGAAGATTGTGAAACCCTGTCATTACCTGTAGCATTCATAAGAAAAAGGAAACTCTTGCAATTGTGGAGAGAACAATTGTAGTTTTGTAAAGACAACAGAGCTCACCTAATCCGGTGAGGGAGAGGGAAGTACTTGAAACCGAAAAATTCCATAAAACCCTAGCACCATTGGAGTAAGTTGCAGAAATGAGAATATTAAAGTGAAGCAAAAAAATGAATGGACGAACAACGTGAGATGGGGTGAGTTGGTTACCCTTAACCGCCCCTTTACAAACTACGTCGTTGGATCAAGCAGTGGAAGATAAACAATGGAAACAAGTCGTGTTAGGTCCCTATATTACTAGCATAGTCCCTTATTGTTATTGTTGTACCCCTGTAACCCCAATATTGTTATTATTGTGCCCTTACATTATTATTGTTAGGTCGGCTAGGATTATATTGTGACCCCATGGACTCCTATATATAGAAGGAGGTTTTGTCATTTGTATGAGCCAATAATTTTTCATTTATGTAATGTAAAGGAGGTTTCCCCCTCGAAGTGGCTTATTTCTAAGGCGTTGATATCTCTTTTCTTCTATTTTGGAAGCTGGTTTCGTAACATTTGGAATAAGAGCTTTGGATTCTAGGGTTTCACTACTCCAAACAGATTATCATGGAATTTTCACTATAATGTTTTTTCTACGAAGGTCTAGAAGCTGAAATTTTTATCACGCGAATCTGAAATCCTGAGGAACATCATGTAAAAATTGCCGATCTTGGTTCAAAATATTTTCAGAGATATGATCTGTGGAAGTTAGGGTTTTTTCAGGCTCCTGAATTTCATCTCAAGGAGGTGACCGTGGGAAAATCGTCATAACTCTCTCTCTGAGCATCAGATTGGAATTATGTAAAAGTGGCTGCAAGAACACATAATTTAGTTTCCTATGTATCAATTTCAGAGTTGAAGGAGGAAACAATGACATGTGGCATGTCGTACAAGTTCACTCTACTGAACCAATCCATAACTAGGTCATTGTGGGAGATTGGGATACTACCTGGGGAATTTGAAAGAAGCTTTAGAGGGATACTACATGATCAAATTTTAGATATTGAAGATATGAAATCACAGATATAATTTAGTTTTAATATTGAGCTCCTCAAAAGCAAGAAAAATGTGTGTATTTTTTTCTTCGAATTGCGTAAGTGTATCGCAAGGAAGCCAAGAAAGATAATAAGTTCTAATGTCATGACAAAGCTTCCGAAGAAAGAAAAACGAGGCGTAATTTCACAATTATACTCACTAGAAGTTCCAACATCAAAATTATCTATTTCTCTAGATCTCCAAAAAGTCTTGGACAATCATTCCAAGGTGTTTGAAACTCCCAAAGGACTCCCACCTATTCGTGATCATGATCATGCTATTCATTTGATTCCAGAAAGTGTTCCTCCAAACATCAGGCCTTACAGATATTCTTATGTACAAAAGAGAGAAATTGAACATATGATTGCAGAAATGTTAGAGGCTGGTATAATTTAACCCAGTCAAAGTTCTTTCTCTGCTCTAGTAGTATTAGTGCACAAGCAGGATGGATCATGGCGCATGTGTCCAAATTATAGGGAGATGAATAAGCCCACTATCAAAGATAAATTTCCCATTCCTGTGATTGATGAATTATTGGATGAATTACATGGAGAAATTTATTTGACTAGGTTGGATGTTCGTCCATGATATCATCAAATTAGAATGAAGACTGAAGATATTCTGAAAGCAATGTTTCGAACTCATAAGGGTCATTATGAATTTTTGGTCATGCCTTTTGGCCTTACCAATTCACCTTCTACATTTCAAGGGCTGATGAATTCCATTTTCAAACCCTTCCTTAGAAAATTTGTGCTATTATTTTTTGATGATATACTAATATACATCAGGTCTTTGACGGATCATGTTCAACATGTTGACAGGGTGCTCAAACTATTGGAGGAGAAACAATTATATGAAAAAGCCTCTAAGTGTTTCTTTGTAGTACAAGAGGTGGAATATCTGGGTCATATTGTATCTCATGAGGGTGTTAAGGTAGACCCTAAAAAAATTAAAGCCATTAAGGAATGGAAAGTCCCCAGAACCATAAAGCAATTGAGAGGATTTCTCGGGTTAACAGGTTATTATCACAATTTTTTTAAGAATTATGGGAGAATAGAAACACCTCTAACAACATTATTGAAGAAATATGCATTTTCATGGACTCCTGAATCAAATAAGGCCTTTGAACATATTAAAGAGTTAATGTGCCTAGCACCGGTCTTAGCTACGCTAGACTTCACAAAAACCTTTATTGTGGAATGTGATGCCTCAGGAAATGGAATTGGTGTTGTTTTAATGCAAGAAGGAAGATCCATTTCTTTTGAAAGTCATTCAATCAAAGGAAAGTATTTACAGAAATATATTTATGAGAAGGAAATGTTGGAAATACTACATGCAATAAAGAAATGGCGACCTTACCTAATGGGAAGACACTTCAAGGTAAAAATTGATCATGATAGTATTAAACACTTTTTGGAACAAAGACTATCTTCAAAAGAGAAGCAAAAATGGGCCACAAAGATGTTGGGTTATGACTTTGAAATCATCTACAAAAAATGGAAGCTAAATTTTGTTGTAGATGCACTCTCAAAAAGGATGAAGAGGTGGAAGAATTTCTTTGTGCCATTTCTATTATCCAACCAGATTGGAAAATTGAAGCAAGGGATGAATGGAAGAAGGACAAAGAAGTGTGGACACCCATTCAAAAGTTGCAACAAGATCCTCGTACATATGATACATTTAGTTGGAAAAATGATTCCTTATGGTACAAATATTGCTTATATATTTCTAAGAATTCCCAACTAAAACAAAAGATTCTTTTGGAATTGCACACTTCTCCTTTAGGAGGACACTCAAGATTTTTTAAAAATTACCGTAGGGTGAAGAAAGATTTTTTTTGGGATGGCCTTAAATCTGATATTCAAAATTTTGTGGCACAATGTTTGGTTTGCCAGTAAAATAAATGGGTCAAGTGGTTACATCTCGCTAAATGGTGGTGTAACACCTCCTTCCATACTGCAACAAAAATGACCCGATTTATGGCACTTTATGGATATCATTCACGATCCATCACATCATCTTTAAGAGAAAATTATAAGGTTCAAGCAGTCGAAGATGACATTGAGCGTCAACAAGAAGTTCTCCAACTATTAAAGGATAACCTAAATTTGGCACAAAATCGAATGAAACAACATGCAGATCAACATCACAGCGAGAGAACTTTTGATGTAGGAGACTAGGTATTTTTACGGCTACAACCATACAGACAAATGTCACTCAAGCAAGCTAAGAAGGATAATAAATTATCTCCAAAGTACTATGGTCATGACAAGG
This sequence comes from Pinus albicaulis, assembly GCA_034641835.2. NCBI lineage: Eukaryota > Viridiplantae > Streptophyta > Pinopsida > Pinales > Pinaceae > Pinus > Pinus albicaulis. Next base: position 542,419,134 of record CM076576.1, on the reverse strand, counting down.
TGTTGCAAAATATTGGTGCTATGGCATACAAATTGGATCTTCTTGCTTCTTCGTGAGTGCATCCATTTTTCCATGTTTCATGCTTAAAGAAGGTTATAGGTGACAAGCTTCTAGTTAAACAATATTGCTAGAACTTTATGAGGAAGGAAAAATCATATTGGAACCTGAAGCAATCACGGAAAAAAGAACTCGACAACTATGGAATCGATCAATTTCAGAGTATCTCATCAAGTGGAAGAACTTACCCACTGAATAATCTACATGGGAGGATGAGAATTTTATACGGAACCATCTAGAACAGTACTCAAGTGTTGAGGACAACACTTTTTTGAAGGAGAGGGGCATGTTAGGTCCCTATATTACTAGTATAGTCCCTTATTGTTGTTAGTGTAACCCCCTTATTGTTATTTTTGTACCCCTGTAACCCAAATATTGTTATTATTGTGCGGTTACATTATTGTTGTTAGGTCCACTAGGGTTATATTGTGACCCCATGGACTCCTATATATAGAAGGAGGTTTGGTCATTTTTATGAGCCAATAATTTTTTATTTATGTAATGTAAAGGAGGTTGCCCCCTCGAAGTGGATTATTTATAAGGTGTTGATTTCTCTTTTCTTCTATTTTGGGGGTTGGTTTCACAACAAGTCGAAATGTCTGATGGAACTAACAACAAATTAAACAAGTATAGGAATTTAGAAACATCGATAAAGTAGATATGGTAATAATGAAGTGTATATGATCACTATGATCAAACAATCAAGACATTAATCCCATAAATCACGATATTGTTAAACGTAGTTATTGCAAACAACTCATATGATCCACATTAAATACCCATGCCACCAATTTAACCATGTTGTTAACATATGACAGGAAGTGAGATAATTGGAATTTTTTGTAACACCCTCCTCCCACAGCTACCAAAGTAACCTCCCAACCAGGGTAAACATGTGACAAAGAGTTACTATGATATGATTCAACTCCCTATGTGTTAGTTAAGGAAATGGAACTAAGGGAACACAACAACACATAGCTTCTACACCTGCAACAAAACCCCCAAGAGCCATCCAAACCTTCTAGGTGGCTAGCCCCTGAGACAAACTAATGTTTTGGTTTCTACCTTATACACATACACCAGGTGTTATTAATATTATTTCGAGTTAACCCAATATTACAACTTAACACATATGGTACCTCTATCCGTCGACATTACCTAGAATAATTTTGATATATATATATACGATTGACTTGGATTTCAAGGATATGATTTTAGGATTTATATTTATCGCTATATGAAATTATATTAATACCTCAATGGAAGTATCTTGACTCTCTAGATGTCATCTTTTATTTGTACTCTGTGTGTCTTTATGGAGGCCTCAATCTCACCATTGATTTCCTTGGGGTTTAATATGCCGATCTTTCTTATAGCAAGACGGCTAAGGGTAACTGCCCCTCCCTTCGCCTTGTGGAATACTTTTCCATTCTGTTGTTTCACTGTGGTGACTATGCAACAACCCTAATGGGTTTGAGTTCCTCCTCTCCATTAACACTATTAATGTAAGTGGAATGTTGCATCCTTTCTGCTATTTGCTAACTCAAATAGCAAACAATTTCCAGTACTGTATGCACTTACCTTTGTCACTATTATTGAAACCCTAGATGATGGCTATGGCTCAATTGGTGGAAGGAGTATCTATGGTGTGTTGGGTTCCACGACATTGGTTCCATGTAAATCCCTGTAAAGGGTTCATTTTCTGCTTTCTCTTTCTCCTCATTGATGTAATGCATATTACACACCCTACATGGTTTGTTGTAATACAATTTTTTTCTCGGTTTGTTTATGTGGAACAAACCTACCTTTTCAATGATGAAATAGTTCAAGGTAATAAAATTAATTTATTAGTCCAGTGGTTCTCATAATTCTCTTTATTTAAACTCTTTTCATTCTCGAACAAATGCTTTGGTATATTTATTTGCTTGGAATTATTCGTGTCAGTGAGAGTTCTATTGTGGTGCCCATCTCCTCCAGTTTGATTATATGGTCGAAGCTAACAAAGTTTGACTTTAGGCATGACATGTTTATACAATTTTCCTTTCTTTGTTCCAGGTGCTTTGATTTATACCCTGTCAGTTAAAGTTTCTATGTCACTGTTTTCTAAGATGTTTAAATAGTGTGGGTTGTGATCCCTTAGGTTTTGAGGAAAATTTTACTCCTTTGCCTTCGGTAGCATTCAATGTATAAAGTTATGGTTTAGAGGGTATCTTTCCTCTCTTTCTAAGATTTGGGTGCAGAGGGTTTATCTAAGTTCGATATATAGCGATTGAGGCATATAATTTTAGTTCAATGGAACTTCTTCAATTCTTTTTTTTTCCCTTTCCGAGACTTATCTCACGAAATGATCTTATATGGCACAATTTTATTCTCATATGGTTTTGTTACATTATTACTATGTTTCAGACCTCAAAATATTTTCGTGGGCTAATGTATGACTATGTATTTATTTTAATGTGAATAATTTTTTTCAGCCCTAGGTTGTAGTCTCTATTCTCAAAATTTTCCACTTACAAATTGCTATTATATTTTTGGTTAAAGGATATGCATTCATTATAATTTATAGCAATATGCCCTTGTTTTACTTATTTGATTACATTTTTTGATTGGAAAGGGTATTTGGGGCTTCACCCAGTTAACATTTTTCTTTCACTATGGTTGGCATGTAAAATATTTACCTTTTACATAGTTTATTGGAAGGTTAGTTGACAGAGCTTAGTTTTCTTGTATTTTTTGTCCAACATCATAACATAAATGATATTGAAAACAAATCATATGATCCAAATTAAATACCCATGCCACCCATTTAACCAAGTTGTTAACATATGACAGGAAGTGAGATAATTGGAATTTTTTGTAACACCCTCCTCCCACAACTACCGAAGTAACCTCCCAACCAGGGTAAACATGTGACAAAGAGTTACTAGGATATGATTAAACTCCCTATGTGTCAGTTAATGAAGTGGAACTAAGGGAACACAACAACACATAGCTTCTACACCTGCAACAAAACCCCCAAGAGCCATCAAAACCTTCTAGGTGGCTAGCCCTTGAGACAAACTAACATTTTGATGCATTAATCCCCCATTCACTCCCTTGGTAATCCCTCAAAGTGAATGAGAGCATCAGTCGCTCCTATGAGCTTGCATGAGTGCGATTGCAACCTTTTTCTGCCAGTGGTGTGCCAGTGATTGTGGGATTTAAGGCTAGGACCTAAGTCACTACCCAGAACTCCATGACACTTCAAGAATGAAAGATAACATTGGAATACTGATACAAATGCAATTATTTGAACAAGGAATTGACTAGACCCCTACTAGCCATGATGGGAATTTTGTCAAACATGTCACAAATATGTAATCTATAGGTGTAAACAACAAATATGAGCATAGGGGTCTCAAACAAAAATTCTTAACCCGATTTTCTAGTCTTACACAAACAATATAAAATAATGAAAGTAAAAAGTTGTCACAATATTTGTATTAGTCACACAGTCTCCTATTAAAAGGTGTAGAATATTGGTAAAGGCATAAAGCCACATATAATTGGATCTTAATAGTAATAAGAATCGTATTAAAGATTGTAAAGTAATAACATAAAATATAAATATTGATTAAAAACTCTCTCTTTTTTTTTTACAAAAACGGGTATGGATTTATATTAGATATTTGGCCAAAATTCCTTTCACCAGTTACAATAAGTCGGGCAAAGCCCTTGAAATTTCTTCCACTAGCTTTTCATAGGCCCCAAAATTTGGAAACCCATGTTTCTTACTCGAAACTAGAAAATCTATCTCCATTATTTTTCCTATATTGAATATACAAACAAACTGTTTTAGTATAATGCAGTAAAACATGAATCAATTTTATGGTATGGAATCCCACTCCTCAATTCCGTCTTTCAAGAGAGAGCCAGCAGGAAGTGGCACCGCTCTGTTGGCTTCCAGGTCAGCTTCTTTATTATTCCCCCTCAAAACATGAAGGAAATTTGCAATCTTAAGAGATTTCACCAGAATTCTGATTCTTGAGACCACTCTTGCCAATATAAGATATGTAGGAGAGGAATCCTCCAATAAGACTTTAATAATGGACTGAGAGTCTCCTATAATATTTACATCTGTTAGGCCAATGGCCTTGGCTTGTTTGAGACCTTGCAAAAGTGCCAAGGCTTCAGCTTGGATGCTGGTGGAATGCCCTAATCCCCAAGCGAACTTAGTCACAATTCTGCCCTCCTTGTTCTGTATAATTCCTTCTGCCCCAGCCAATCCGGGGTTACCTTTCACTGCTCCATCGAAGAACAGAGTGGATCTGGATTGCCTGATGAGCAAATCAGATAGTTCGTTCTCCTTCCCTCTGAATTTCCACTCTTTTGTATCTTTATGATGCCTTGTTTCTCCAGATAATTGGAGATCCAACGAAGCGCCCCAGTCTAAGTCCTGCTGACTTATATTCGAGTTCGAAAAGTGCTCACCCAGACTTTCTTTCCAAAGGATTTTTATTTTGATGATGGTGAACTGCGGTTTTAAGCTTTCATCTCTGAAGACTCTTCTATTTTTCTCAAGCCAAATTTTCCAGCAGATAAACTTTGGCAAGGAGAGCCATGTAGCATTAAAATTTTCATTTTTTGGGAGTGATTCTGGATAGAAGTTTCGCCAGTTTGCAAATAAATCAGAGATAGTTAATGGTAAGGTGAAAAATCTTTTCCAATGGCTCAAGAGATTCTACCAGATTTATTTTGAGTATTTACAGTCTAACATAATGTGCTGAGCATTTTCTTCACTGTCACAACACAAATGGCAGTGTGAGGGACCTTGAAAGCCTTTCTTCTTCAACCTGCCTTCAGTAAGAATTCCTTTGTGGCATAACAACCAGCAAAAGGAATCCACCTTTGGCACGGTCTTGTATTTCCAAAGACCCTTCCACACAACAGGGTCTGGAGGGACGTGTGGACGGTCTTGTAGATTTTTGTACCCCTGCACTACTGTGTACAGCCCTAGGGCGGCCCCCCAATTTCAATATCATTTCTATAATGATGTTAGACCAAAAATACAAGGATACCAAGCTCTGCCAACCAACCTTCCAATAAAATATGTAAAAGGTAAATCTTTTACATACCAACCATAGTGAAAGAACAATGTTACTAGGCGAAGCCCCAAATAGCCTTTCCAAGAAAAAAATGTAATAAAATAAGTAAAACAAGGGTATATTTTTATAAATTATAACGAATCCATATCCTTCAACCAAAAATATAATAGCAATAATTGTAAGTGGAAATTTTTTAGAATAGAGACTACAACCTAGGGTTGAAAAAAATTATTCACATTAAAATAAATATATAGTCATACATTAGCCCACGATAATATTTTGAGGTTTGAAACATAGTGATAATGTAACAAAACCATACGAGAATAAAACTGTGCCATATAAGATCATTTCGTGAGACAAGTCTTGGAAAGGAAAAAAAAAGAATTGAAGAAGTTCCATTGAAGTAAAAATTATATGCCTCAATTGCTATATATCGAAATTAGATAAACCCCCTGCATCCAATAATTAGAAAGAGAGGAAAAATACCCTCTGATCTGTAACATTATATATTGACTGCTATTGAAGGCAAAGGAGCAAAATTTTCCTCAAAACTTAGGGGATCACAACCCACACTGTTTAAACATCTTAGAAAACAATGACATAGAAACTTTAACTGACAGGGTATAAATCAAAGCACCTGGAACAAAGAAAGGAAAACCGTATAAACATGTCATGCCTAAAGTCAAACTTTGTTAGCTTCGACCATATAATCAAACTAGAGGAGATGGGCACAACAAGAGAACCCTCACCTACACGAATAATTCTAAGCGAATAAATATACAGAAGCATATGTTCGAGAATGAAATGAATTTAAATAAAGAGAATTATGAGAACCACTAGACTCATAAATTAATTTTATTACCTTGAACTATTTCATCATTGAAAAGGGAGGTTTGTGCCACATAAACAAACTGAGAAATAAATTGTATTACAACGAACCATGTAGGCTATGTAGTATGCATTACATCAATGAGGAGAAAGAGAAACCATAAAAGGAACCCTTTACAGGGATTTACATGGAACCAATGTCGTGGAACCAAACACACCATAGATACTCCTTCCACCAATTGAGCCATAGCCACCATGTAGGGTTTCAATAGTAGTGACAAAGATAAGTGCATACAGTATTGGAAATTGTCTGCTATTTGAGTTAGCAAATAGCATAAAGGATGCAACATTCCACTTACATTAATAGTGTTAATGTTAGGTCCCTATATTACTAGTATAGGCCCTTATTTTTGTTAGTGTAAACCCCATATTGTTATTATTGTGCCCATAAATTATTATTGTTAGGTCGGCTAGGATTACATTGTGGCCCCATGGACTCCTATATATAGAAAGGAGGTTTTGTAATTTGTATCATCCAAGAATTTTTCATTCATGTAATGTATTGGAGGTTGCCCCCTTGAAGTGGCTTATTTCTAAGGCATTGATATCTCTTTTCTTCCATTTTTGGAGCTGGTTTCTCAACATTAATTTTGTATTAGAGCTTTGTGTTGTGGAGGTAAATCCCCTCTGCGGACAGAGGCAATCCCTACTAGCCCAGACCGGGTCTAGCAACAATCGTCACACGCTATAGTGCAGGTTCCTAATTGAAAATAAACCAACTAGCGATGAAGGCTTACTTGGAATCCAACGCTGTCGCTTGTAGAGAAAGTAGCGCTCCCGTTCCTTAGCTCTGGCAGATCACAATCCTCGTGATCTCCGTGATCGGATACCTGCACACGCAAGAAACAAAACAAACGCAAGCGTGAAATCCAGTATATGCAACTATATGTCAGTCAGAGAAGACATAAATCATCATCATAATCAACAACAAGAGTGGAACCATAACCAATAGTTGCTTATCATTAATCAATCAAAGAAGAATACAACCATAGCCCTGACGCTGAATTCTCCTTTGGAGGGTCGCCAGCGGAACACGTCTTGAAAAAGCTTGTCGGCGATAGGACAAACCTCTCTCTTCGGATGTCTCGAAAATAATCTCCTTGCTTGGATTTGGCCTTAAGGGAATGAATCAAGGCTCTTACAGCATAAGGCTCTGATGGCTCTTGGGAACTTGGAGATTAGCTTGCAAAGGAGATGAGCAAGATTTTATAGATGGAGGAAGGGGAGTTGGGATCCCTATAATCATGGGATTGGCCCTATCCTCAAGGAAGCTTCCATGAGAGGTGGCAAACCACTTCCTCTACATGGAGATCCGGAGCCAAACCTCCCAACTCAAATTAGATACCAGTTTATGGATTGGTTAGGACGAAACTTTCGTCATTTATTTTTAAAAAACACTCCTTAAAATGGCTGGCGCGGGTGCGACTTTGAGATAGAGTGCCAATTGGCGTGCCCTCTTTGAAGGATTTCCCCCATTGGCACGGGTGCTGAACTGGCTTCCCGCGCCAATGCAAAAAGGGGTGTTTTTAGGGTTTTTCACAAGGAGTTGTCTTCAGGGAAATGAAAGTACATGTTTAGGGGAATGCCATGAAAGTGTTTTCAAGTTATGTCACTGGTCACAGGTCACGGAATGAGCCCTCCAATTGTGCAGGACGGGGAATTGCAGGGACGGTGACAAATTACTGTGTAACAGATGCCCCCTAAAGCATGAGGCCCGAGAGAGAAAGAGGGGTGAAATGCTTTACGAGAACGTGTCCAACTGAAAACATCGCCGTCGGAAAACCTGCGTAGAGAAGTACAACTGATGTCTCAAATACAAAATATATACATGGTATGGGCGCAGCCATCCATAACAGAGTATGTAATAATCCAGATCCAAGGCATGGACACAGCCATCCAGTGAGGATCGGTAAATAGAATCAGGTATGGTCGCAGCCATCCAATCAGTGAGTCATGTAACTAATCACAATAATCCACAAAATCGCAACCTGGATTATAACAGGAAAAATCCAGGGTCTTGTGCTCCATCTCGACCCGAACAAAGTACAAGTTCAAGCATGCGAATAAGTGAGCTGAAGTCGAACATGCAAGAACACCGTCTAATTACCAGCCAATGATGAAAGTTGTTAACAGACGCGAGAGGTACCACCATTAATGCCAATGGTCCTCAAGGTAATACAGGTACAATCTACGACATGTGAACAATGAGCTGACGTCGAACACCCGCAGAATCACTCGATCGAAGGCCAATGATGAAAACCTCACGTCGAATGCGAAGAACCTACCATTGAGGCATACAGGCTCCAAGATACCAGAAGGGAGTCTCTAGATCAGCTTCTTGGATAATGAGCTGAAGTCGACAGGAAGTGACCTTGATCGAAGGTGGGCCATAGTGTTTCCCACATCATCGACGTGAGACAGAGGAACATAATGCCTTTGTGAATCAGGATCAGATGAGAATCAGAGGAAGGTTGATACTTGCAGAGGTCAACTTCTCTTGAACATATGGCGGCATGACAGTGAGTTTGGAAGTATTTGACATCAACGGATCAGAGGTCATGGCGACGAGGCAAAGAGCAGATGAGAGGTCAAAAAGGATTACCCAAACCCATGGAGGCAAGTGAACAAACGAGATGAGATATCCCCAACCCGACACGAATGCAGACAAGTGCCATGTTCAAGAGTGACATACTGCCGACACGACAAAGATTCTGGTTCCATTTTCCCCCACCATTTCTGGCGAGTACCCCAATTATTTTGATAACAAGCTTGAAGGGGATAGCATATGATTGTAATATAAGTTCGTCCTTCGGACGAATCCATCCTAGTACATTTAACGAGCCCTAGGAAGGAGCGACTCAAATAACGTCATTATGACTGAATCCAATGTCATCAGGGTTTAACGAGTCTGAAAGAGGAAGAACTCAACATCTTTTCATATTTAGAGAGTTTGAAAAGACAGCGGGAAAATAAACTCCAAAGGTCCCTTTTCGTAAATAGTCCCTCAGATCTGAAAAGGTAGAAAACTATGTCTGAGAAAACCTCCTAGTCGCAATAGGCTAGGGTATTCCTTTTTCGTAAATAATCTATCCCAGCCCGAAAAAGGGGTAAATGTATACTGGGTAGATGTCGTTTCGTGGCCACTTTAACGAGATCGAAACGACAAGGGCCTCGACAATATTTTCATGTTTAGAGAGTCAGAAAAGAGCTGAAAGATGACTCTGAAATGACTTTTTCGTGTATTTACCGAGTCCGAAAAAGTATAAAATACAACTCGTGTCACCGTTTAAGTTGCGTAAAAACTTGTTGCTGCACATAAAGGCAAGTGTAAAATCCATTTTTGACAAAAAATATTAAATAAAAAATGACTTTTAAAACCTAATTAGATTTCAAAAAGTTATAAATAAGTCTCAAATGGTAAAAACAAAATTACTTTTACTATTTACCTCATTGGAGAGCAGTAGTGGTCCATTTGTGTGCAAACTTCTGACGACTACTACGACTGATCCAGGACGTTATTCAGTTCCGCGTTTGTTCCAGGTAATATGCATTTCCTTAAGCTCCATTCCAATCCATTTTTTATATGTTTTTATTATGTATTAGACTTCTGGGCGAACCATTTTGAAATTTTAGGGCTCGCTCCATTGGCACGGGTATCGAGCACGGACCCGCGCCAATGAACATTTCTTCACAAAGAGGTCACGCCAATGGCGCAACACAATTTTCCGCTCAAAATTTTGAAAATGTGAGTTATCTATGTGGATTTTAAAATGTTCTAGAGATCTAAAAATGTATTTTTTATTGTGTTGATGCAGATATAAAGCAAAAATGGTTATCGAATTGAAGGAGAGGGAACATGGAGAGGAAGATGAAATGGCTATCATGAATGAAGCCTACATGACTGCACTTACGAACTGTGGACTTAATAAATTCTTCCTCACACCTTGCTTACGAGCTTAGCCAGAGCTGCTACAGTACTTGGTCAACATATTGGATGAAAATGAGGAAGTTTTTAAACTTCGGGACCAAGTGTTGGAACTTGAGGTTTCCGACGTATATTTCAAAACCGAATCGTCAAGAAAGGTCCTATGTCTATCCCGAAAAAGTGGCATTATCTGGAGAGAAGATTGAGCAAGCATGAGTAGAATGTGCCCAGGGCACGAATCGATCGAAGTGAAGGTGATATCCACACTGTCTGCTGCTTCTAGCACTTAGGTAGTGCTACAAACTATTACGGCCGGATCGCAAGCGCCGTGATGAGGCGACCAAGGCCTCCAACTCATACTAGCTCTGAGTGTATGAGCTCTACATTGTTTGATTGAAGCATCAAGCATCACAGTTGACAAAAATATCAAAAAGGCAAATCTCTATACAGGTAAGAAAGTCAAATCAAGCAAATAATATGGTTCCATTTTTGCATTTGCTCATATCCCGGAATGACTACTTCCATCTTTCGTGTGCACAAATGCCATAGCTCCGAAGCCGGTACCCAGAGAGCTAAGGATGGCTCTCCGTCGGGCAACACTTATGCCTAGGTCAGGAGGAGGCCAACAGATGTCCTGGAGGCCAGATTTTTTTGGATGGTTATGACGTCAGTTGATCGTGGTCGAGGATTGGCCCTATGCTGGGACAAATTTCACTGGAGACGCATATATCCCACTTCCGGAGGGGGATGACTGGGACGAGGAGTTGGGTATGACCTCTCTTTTTGATTTTTATGTTTTATGATTTTTTTTGGTAATACATGTCCATTCTGACACTAGTTTTATGTGTATGTAGATGTCACTTGAGAGGACCTCGCGGCATGTCACTCATTCCAAGTGAACCTACAGCCCAACATGACCTCAAGCGTAGGGTGAGAGGGAGCTGAACCATTCGTATCCTGAGGGTATTGCTCTGGGTCCCGAACTATGCACTTCATGAAGTTACATGTTCCGCTAGCATACCAGCGACACACTGTGGGGGTGCCCAGTCGCCTCCACCAACTACTGAGACGCTTAGTGCGTGCAATGGCTTGTTACCACGAGCACCATGCAGATTAGACATTAGGGCTTTTCCTGCATATTTTTTGAGAGACATGTCGTCTCCTGCTGTATTAAGACGAACATGTATATTTTTTGATCTTATGTGATGCACACTATGTAAACATTTCGACACATATATATACACTTACTGATGGATCTTTTACATGTGATGATGTTTTTATATGCTATGCAAATGTCTAATACAATGTTATATTCATGCATCAGTTGCATAACAAATGACCCAATGAAAAGTTCACATAATGTATCTAATCACACATTTTATTTCTATGCAAGCTTAAAAGCACACATGGAAACACACATGCAAACTATGCTTGGAAATGAGTTTTATTTTTATGCAAGCTTAAAACACAAACTATGCTTGAGAAAGACGGGCATGCTCCCAGCATGGTGTCTCAATTCGAGGCACATGCCCCCCAAGCTTCAGTCTATAGGAAATGGAGTGAAGGTTGAAAACATAAGAGATTTGAACTAAATCTATCAAAACTCGAATTGAAAAGGCCCGTGTTTCATTATTTTAACGAGGTTGACACAATTAAAAGAACTGTCCTCGTAGCCGCTTGTTTCATTGTTTTAGGAGCTTGAAACAAGAGGAAGAAATATGCTCCGATGAGCTCAACAGAGGAGGCTCAGGAGAGAGATGATCAGATACATCACGTTCTAGACAATCGGACATTGCCCCTAGGCTAGGCATGAAGGAGAAACGATGATGTCCATCGCTCTAAAGCAGCTCCTCAAGAGACATGGTTTCAACAATGGCTTCATCAAAAGGGAAAATATCTTTAAGAGGATCAGGCGAGTCGGCCTCGCCAAGCCAGGGGGATTGAGAATAGATGTCTAAAGCCATGCTCGAAGGAGCATGCTGAGGAGGGGGAGGATCAGATGCGGCGACGATTTCATAGTAGTTAATCTCTACTTGAGTTAAGGGCATCGATTCTCCAAACAAAGACTGCCTGTGCGAAGGGATGAGCCATGGGTCGTCGTAATTCCAGAGACTTCACACTTGAGCAAAGTGTAGAAAGTAAAAATAATAACGTGAGGATGTTCTTTCAAAAGAGACCAAAGTCCTACACCGCGTGACTTGGAATCTGATCCACGTAAGGAACGTTGTTCTCGGAGGTGGAGGTGAAGAAAGACAACTGATCCACCGTAACGATTTTTCCCTCGTGAGGGAACTTAAGAAGTCGAAAGAGGGTGGATGGCACGCATAACATGGCGTGAGTCCAACTGTGGCCGAGAAGTATATTGTAGTTAAGCTTGGCGTCAACTACTTCTACTTCTACGTTGACTGTCTTCCCCTGTAAGGTAATCGCTAAAATCTCGAGAACACCCAAGGGTTTTGATTCCTGACCATCAAATGCCTCTAGGGAATTAGGAGATGATGAAAGGGCCAGAGAGCCAATGGCCTTCCAGCAAGCAGACGACATGACACAAGTAGAAGCACCTTCATCTACAACGGCCCTATGGATGTTAAGACCATTGATCCCGACTTGAATAACGAGAGTGATTTGATGTGGAAGTCGATGGGTAAAGTTCTCTAAGTCGAAGGTGAGAAGATTAGAATCAGTGGGATTGATCCCACCGATTGCAGACAACAAAGCTTTCCGTTGTGACGGGCAGCTTTGAAAAACTTCCAATGCAGATATGGCAGAAGGCGCCTGTGCCAGATCCTCAACAATACTATAGTGCTGAGCGGCACGGGCATTTGGGTTATAGGAAGATCTTTGTAGAACACCTTTAGGAGGTGGCCTCACAACAGGTTCAGCAGTAGGCTTCTCAATCTCCAACGGACCGGAGACAGGTGGGGGAGGTGGACCGTCCACAACTGCCTTCCCAGCTGCCTGACGCGATTCGTTGTAATCCTTCGAATGCGTAGCAATAGAGATAGGTGCAGCACCATTCATCATAAATACCTGGGACCCAAATGGTGCAGATGGTGAAGGCTGTTCAACCATCTGGGTCTGCTGAGACGGGAATGGTTCTTTAAGAATGGCCAGAGTCCCTATGGAGCCTTTGAGAAGTTGACTAATTTCAGATCGTCGTGGACAATCTTTTGTATAATGATCTCCTTCACAAATGAGGCAGGGGTACTTCGGTTTGCGTTGGGAACTGTCCTCGGTACGAGGTTTGGAAGGTTCTGGCTTTGGAGCGTCGGATTTGGATCTACCTTTGCCCTTCTTCTTTCCTTTGGAGGCTTTTTCTGTAGGATTAGCCTGAACGGCGTTAACGTTCGCAGTTTTTCCAGATTTGGGAGGGGAGGGAGGAGTAGAATTATTGGATGAGTTGGAATTCTGCTTCCCATTCGAATATTTTCTCGAATTCTGAGACACGGAACCAATAACACCATCCACCGCCGGGGTAGGTGGAGCTTTAGAGGTTCCAGACCGTGGAGCATCTGGAAAAATATCATAAAGCGTGACAGACTGAGAGTATACCAGATCCAGATATTGGGCACGCGCTATGGCTTGTTCTTCAGTCACACATGCTCCCATAACAATATCTTGGGTGATTTTGTTAATGAAGGAGGTGGTGAACCAATGAGTCAGTATCTGATCAGGTATATGGAACTTGATCAGTCTATGACGACGTCGCCACTCATGAATGTGATCAAAAATGTGGGTGGCTTTGTCCTACTTCAAAGAAGTCAGGAGGTGCATCCCGACTTCGTAGCAAACCGGTAACTGAAAGTGAGTCAGAAAATCCATGGCTAACGTATTGAAATCTTGAAAGATGCCACGGGATAATTCAATATACCACTTAGCGGCAGCACCAGTCAAAGTGCGCTGGAAGAGGCGTAGACGAATTGAATCATCCATCCAAGAGTTGGATGAACACCAAAGATGGTAAGTCATCACATGAGCTTGGGGGTCCTCCCCAGCTTTACCCTCAAACTTGGGGCAATCACCGGGTACCTTGGTAGGAACCGGAGGCCAATAAGGATTGTGCAGAATTGGATCATTAGTTAATTTCGAAACATTCAGTAATTCCAAGGTAGCCAGGAATGGTAATGGCAGATTGGACGGCATGCCTAGCCCTCGATAAGGACTAGTACCTGTACTCCACGCTGGTTGAGAATATCCTTGCCCCTAGGCTTTCTGTCCAGCAGGATTCTGACCGTAGGGGGTATAGGGTGTATAACCAACCTGATTCGGTTGTTGGTAACCAGTGTACGGGGCTTGATAACCAAAGTATGGACCCTGATTTTAAGTCGGCCCTGTTTGAGTAGTCTGCGGATTTGGCTGCTGAGTATAGGTATAGCCGAGTTGTTGAGAGTAATAGTTAGAACCTTGGGGCTGGCTATAATTCGGTCGGTATTGACCATGAGAATAGTAACCGCCTTGAGGTTGAGTGGGCAGCTGATAGGTGGGACCCTGCTGAGCCTGATAATTAGGGTGCAGTGGTTGATTTGGTTGCGGCATTGAATAAGTCGGATGTTGGGCAGGGTTGACAGGATGTGCAGGCTGGCCTGGCTGAACAAGATGACCTAGCTGAGCGGGTTTCCCTGGTTGAACAAGTTGACCCGGATAAACAGGTTGTGTCGGTTGTGCAAGTTGTCCTGGCTGTTGAGGAGCACCAAGTTGTGCCAGGTGGGCCGGTTGGCCTAGTGGAGGGACACCAGGTTGTGCCGAATTGGCCGGTTGGCCTGGTGGCGGGATACCAGGTTGTGCTGGATGGGCCAGTTGGCCTGGTAGTGGAATAGAGCCAGGTGGTTGCTGATAACCGATTTGACCTGCAACAGGACCATAAGATGGTCCTGGCTGATGTGTGACATTGGGACCAAGAGGATACTGCGGTTACATAGGTTGAGAAGGTTGGACTTGCCCCTTAGGACCATATACCGGCCCTGGTTGGTACCCCGGTTGACCTGTGAGTCCTTGAGGTTGCCCAGGTGGGACTCCAGGGAGAGGCTGCACGAGTTGACCTGAAGGGTTGTAATACTATCCTTGCAGACCGTATAATGGCCCTTGCTGGCCTGGAGGGTAGCCCTGTACGGGCTGTCCCTGCGGGTCATAAGGATAGCCAGGCTGGCCCGAAGGTTGGCCTTGAAAAGGTTGTCCTTGCGGGTTATAAGGCTGTCCGACCTGGTTATACGGTAAACCTTGAGCATGAAGTTGAGCCTCAAGAGCAGGTAAACGTAAAGGGTTCCCATGCTCATCGTACTGATATGGAAAAAAGTACACAGGTGTACCATCCTGTGCATAATGCGAAAAATACGAGCGGTTGGGATCTTGAGAGGGATGTCTGACCTCGGGGTTCGATTGTTGCAGGGACAATCGATACTCCTCCGAAGAGATGTTCTCCGGCATAGCATATGCTATATAGACATCTTCGGGAAGCGATGTGGTCCTTATGGACTAGGTAGTAACAACTGGTGCAGATGCGGCCACACAAACAGTGGGCATGGAGGGTACAGAAGTGACCTGAGGGGATGACGTAATGGGTGTCTTAGGAGACATCCCCAAAGAAGGAACAATCGGCTTGGTAGAAGGAGCTGACACCCCCATGGAGGTAGCAGCGGCAATAATCTGACCCAAGGATCTATACCCAGCCGGTAATGAGGGACCGGGTGATGACATAACAGATGGTTCAGGGTTGTCTTATGAAAATAACTGTCAAGGGAATAACTGGTAATATTCACCGGACGTGGGGATTTCCTCGCTAGGAGAATCACTCATATTCGAACCTGTCGCTAGATCTTGTAACAAACGGCGAGGACTAGGAGGAATAACAGCAGCTAAAAAAGGCGAACCCGATGTAAGAGAAGGGAAGTGCTCCCCTACTCCCAATCCAGATCAAGGGTCGGAAAAGGGCCAATTGAACTCAACTGGTCCCCCAAAGGGAAGCTCAGATAGAACCGGTCCCCCGTCGGGAAACTCGGAAACGATGGGCTGCTGAGGTTCAACAGAGGATTGAGAAACCTCTAATGAATCGTCTGTATATGGACTACCAGTAGACGAAACAGAAGGTTCCGCCACTATGACAACAATGACAAAAGATCAAGCACAAGACACATGGGCTGAAAAAGAGTCAAGACACACAATCAAACGGCCAACAAGAAAAATCTAACAGGGCGTGTGATCGCGGGTGATTTATTTTACCACACTGAAACTTAGAAAATTCACCGTTTCATGTTTTAAGAGTCGAGAAACGGA
Source organism: Pinus albicaulis (assembly GCA_034641835.2). Classification (NCBI taxonomy): domain Eukaryota; kingdom Viridiplantae; phylum Streptophyta; class Pinopsida; order Pinales; family Pinaceae; genus Pinus; species Pinus albicaulis. The sequence continues at coordinate 542,402,910 of CM076576.1, read as the reverse complement.
TGAAATGTGACTCTATCTCTTTCAGTTTTGAAGCAAGCGTGAAAGGACAAGCGCTTGGCGATCCTTTCAAATTTAAGGAGTCAGAAAAGATCAAATGACTACTTAGGAATACTAGGAAAAAGGTGTACCAAATAACCGTGAACTGCAATAGACACCTTGGTTTCAAAATGAAAGAGAAATCAACCAAGGAATTAACGTACGTGCAGGCAATCTCCCCGAATGCTGTGTTCGGTGTATCACGGGTATAGGGCGGCAGAATCGGCTTCCTATGGATAAAGGATAGAAACCTAGTGGGGTATCCCTTTATATACTCGACGGTACGGGGAGCACAAGTCCATACTAGCGCTGTCTAAAGCCAAGAGGTGAATGACAGCTACTAGGTTCAAAGACGCCGGAACACGTCTCTAGCCTAGACCTCTAAATGTTGCGTTAATGTTTCAATGCTGCCTTAGTGTAAATTGAGTAAATTTTAATGTTTATCTTCAATTACGTTTCAGTTTTCAGGCCCTAGCGAGTGTGATGTCTCAAAATCTCCTAAATGCACACTATATTCCACAGTATATCATTTCATTCGATGAAAGATAATTATGAGAGAGTTGAGAGATTTTTCACATAAACAAAATGATCAGAAAACAACCACAAAGTCTCTAATGCAGCTAATGTAAACCAAAAAATTTTCTCTCAAAGTCACTAATCACTAATAACACCGAAAATATTTTAATTTGCACTAACTAGTCGAAAGCAAAAGAGATTTTTTATATTTTCAATGTTTAATAGCAAAGTGCACTAAACAAAATGAAAACTAATGAAAAGATAAATTTGAGAAGTGATGAGGAAAGAGCAAAACACCCAAATTTCACTCAATTCAAACACACTATCAGATCTCCAAATTGACAAAACAGTCCCTCAAAACCAAAAGAATCCCAAAGACTCAAATGGACCATGTAATCTAGGCCCAAAACGAGACAAAGTGAAATTCGAATGAAGAAGAGAACGAACACTCAAATAACGCAATAAAATGATAAACAACCGCCAAACGAATGTAGAGGAGCAATCAAAAGGTTGACTGAACAAATAGAAACCAAAAAATTCCGAGGGAGGCTCGACACACAAGAGCACCTAGATGCCCTAGGGCTAGAATGTGAAATCGATGGAAACGGGCAAACAACCAAAGGATGAAGGTCATAACCAGTCAAACAAGGCTCCAGAAAACTCAAGCAGTAAAAAAAACAAGACCAAACACACTGATCAAGCTCAGGAAGCTCAGAACAGAACAAACCCTAGTACCTCACAGGATTGGCGCGACTGTGAGGCTGAAACCAGTGCCAGAATGGAATTGGCGCGGGTAATACAATGACAACATGCGCCAGTGGGTGCGACTGTCACACTGAAAAGCGCGCCAGCCGAGTTTGCTATGGAAAAATAAAAAAAAGCACTCCAACAAGCAGACCAGTGATGATCAAGCTGACAAAAAGCCAAAATCACAAAAAGAGCCAGCCAAAAGAGCCGATCAAGCAAGCAGAATCGAGAAACAAACAAAAAGACAAGACAATACTCCAAGTGTTAAGTTCATAAACTAAACCAGAGATTGACTAAAGCAGCTTTGGTCTACTTCGCTAATGCAGAGCAATAGCGTTTCGAAGGCTATCTGGCTAACTTCAGGCTCCGTCTGTAGCTTACAAATCATAACAAAAACAAGCTAGACGATCCCCAGCGGAGTCGCCAAATTGTTGTGGAGGTAAATCCCCTCTGCGGACAGAGGCGATCCCTACTAGCCCAGACCGGGTCTAGCAACAATCGTCACATGCTATAGTGCAGGTTCCTAATTGAAAATAAACCAACTAGCGATGAAGGCTTACCTGGAATCCAATGCTGTCGCTTGTAGAGAAAGTAGCGCTCCCGTTCCTTAGCTCTGGTAGATCAAAATCCTCACGATCTACATGATCGGACACTTGCACACGCAAGAAAAAAAACAAACACAAGCGTAAAATCCAGTATATGCAACTATATGTCAGTCAGAGAAGACATAACTCATCATTATAATCAACAACAGGAGTGGAACCATAACCAATAGTCGCTTATCATTAATCAATCAAAGAAGAATACAACCATAGCCCTGACACTGAATTCTCCTTCAGAGGGTCGCCAGCGGAACACGTCTCGAAAAAGCCTATCGGGGATAGGACAAACCTCTCTCTTCGGATGTCTCGACAATAATCTGCTTGCTTGGATTTGGCCTTAAGGGAATGAATCAAGGCTCTTACAGCATAAGACTCCGATGGCTCTTGGGAACTTGGAGATTAGCTTGCAAAGGAGATGAGCAAGCTTTTATAGATGGAGAAAGGGGAGTTGGGATCCCTATAATCATGGGATTGGCCCTATCCTCAAGGAAGCTTCCATGAGAGGTGGAAAACCACTTCCTCTACATGGAGATCTAGAGCCAAACCTCCCAACTCAAATTAGATACTAGTTTATGGATTGGTTAGGACAAAACTTCCGCCATTTATCTTTAAAAAACACTCCTTAAAATGGCTGGCACAAGTGCGACTCTGAGACAGTGTGCCAATTGGCGCGCCCTCTTTGAAGGATTTCCCCCATTGGCGCGGGTACTGAGCTGGATTCCCGCGCCAATGCAAAAAGGGGTGTTTTTAGGGTTTTTCACAAGGAGTTGTCTTCAGGGCAATAAAAGTACATGTTTAGGGGAATGCCATGAAAGTGTTTTCAAGCTATGTCACTGCTCACAGGTCACGGAATGAGCCCTCCAATTGTGCGGGATGGGGAATTGCAGGGACGGTGACAAATTGCTGTGTAACACTTTGGATTCTAGAGTTTTCGCTGCTCCAAATCGGTCATCGTGGAATTTTCACTATAAATTTTTTTCTATGAAGTTTCAGAAGCTGAAATGTTTAGAGTGTGAAGCCGAAATCCTAAGGAACATTGTCGCAAAATTTCAAAGCTTGGTTCACAATATTTTTGGAGATATGATTTGTGGAAGTTAGGGATTTTTATAGGCTCCTGAATTTAACCTAAACAGGTCATCGCAGAATTTTCTCTATAAATTTTTTTTTACGAAGATTCAGAAGCTGAAATTTTTAGAGAGCGAAGCCAAAATCCTGCGAAACATCTTCAAAAAATTTCAGAGCTTGGTTCATAATATTTTCGGGGATATGATCTGTGGAAGTAAGGTATTTTTCAGGCTCCCGAATTTCATCTCAAAGAGGTTATCGTGGGAAAATCTTCATAACTATCTCTCTCTGAGCATCAGATTGGAATGCTGTAAAAAGTGGCCACAAGTACACAGACTGTAGTTTCCTGTCTATCAATTTCAGATCCCAAGGAGGAAAAAGTGACACATGGAAAGTTGTACAAGTTCGCTCTACTAAATTATTCCATAATTGGGTCATTGTGGGAGATTGGACATAACTTTGCCTTGAAGAATCCAAATTAGGTCAGACGTGAGAAATTTGAAAGAAGCTTCAGAGGGCTACTATAAGGCCGAATTTAAGATATTGAGGACTCACAATTATAGATATAATTCAATTTCAATATAAATCTTCTCAAAAGCAAGTAAAAGGTGTGTATTTTTTTTTCCCGAATTGCGTAAGTCTTGTTTGAAGAATCAAGTTGAATTGATTCCAAGCGCATATTGTAGAATAGATAGCAGTATTGGATTCTAAAATGGCCCCTAAAAATAATTCAACACTTATTAAGCCTTTAGAAGGCTCTACTATGACTCATGAAGAAGAATAATGACAACATGACATATCAAAAATACAAAAGCAAGTGCAACAAATTTCGCTCTCGCAAAGAGCAACAAAAAATGACATGGAAGTTTTGAAGAAAGGCTTGGAAACTAAGATGGATGGTTTGAAGAAAGGTGTGGAATCTAAGATGGATGGTTTGAAGAATGACATGGAAGCTAAGATAGATGGTATGGAAGTTGACATGGAATCTAAGATGGATGACATGGAATCTAAGATCAATGAAAAAATGGAAAACATGAAGAATGATCTAAAAGTAGACATGGAAGTTTGACAAAGTTGATACAAGAAATGTTTCCTAATGGTGAAAAGATAGTAGACGAAACTCATGATGAGAACAAAGTAAATGTTAATCGTGATTTCATAAACTCTAATGTTGGTGGGAGGAACCACCATATTCCAAAAATGGATATGAGGAAGTTTGATGGAAAGGATCCTGTAACATGGATACTACAGGTGGAGAAATATTTTGATCTCAATAATGTGAAAAACACACAAAAGGTATGCATTGCAACTTTACATTTATAAAAAAATAGATTTGTATGGTATCGATGACTTTGCTCCCGTAAAAAAATTGTCACTTGGTCAATTTTTATGGAGGAAATGATAGCACATTATGAGGATACAAAGAGAAAAACCTTCTTTAGGAAATTGATAAATCTCAAACAAAAGGGTTTAGTGGGTGAACACATTGAGGACTTCCAAAAATTGAATATAAGGGTAGCTGATATTCCAGAGGAACACAGGATTGATCTCTTCATAGGTACTTTAAAGGCTAACATCCAACATGAAGTTCGCGTTTTGGAACCTGATTCATTGGAGAAGGCATTCAGGTTGGCAAGAAAAATTGAATGTAAAATTATGGCGACAAGGAAGCCTACCACTCACTTCTATAAAGAGGGAAGTGTTGCTACTCCTAGATTTCCACAACCTATAAGGTTGACACCACAACAATTGGAAGAAAAAAGAGCAAAAGGGCTTTGCTATAGTTGTGATAGCAAATACACTAAAGGTCATAAGTGTGCTGAGAAGAAATTGTTTTACATAGATTGTGAAGAGGAAGAAGAAAATGAACAAGAAGAGGATATATACCAGGAACCAACCCTAGAAGAGGAAGAAATGAGTCTAACCATATCGTGTAATGCATTGGCAGGAATTACCACTCCTCAAAATCTCAAGATAGAAGGACATATCAAGAAGAAAAAGGTAATAGTGTTGATTGATTTAGGTTGTACCCATAATTTTATTTGTTGTAAGGTAGCCAAGGAATCGAATTGTTTCCTATACCCAACACCAGAATGTCAAGTGATGGTTGCAAGTGGAGGAACTATAAATTTCTCTGGAAAATGCCATAATATCAAGCTAACCATGGGTAAATATGTATTGAATAGTCTAATGCTTTCCATTCCTATGGGAGGTGCTGATGTTGTACTAAGAGTACAATGGTTACACTATTTGGGGACGTTAACTTTTAATTTTCAAGAACATTTCTTGAATTTTTTTTCAAAAGGAAAGGAAGTCAAATTACGGGGTATTGCAGGGAAGCTGGGAAATATAATAAGCTCTAATGTCATGACAAAGCTTCTAAAGAAAGAACAACGAGGCGTAATTGCACAATTATGCTCACTAGAAGTTCCAACATCAAAATCATCTATTTTTGCAAATCTCCAAAAAGTCTTGGACAATCATTCCAAGGTGTTTGAAACTCCCAAAGGACTCCAACCTATTCGTGATCATGATCATGCTATTCATTTGATTCCAGGAAGTGTTCCTCCAAACATTAGGCCTTATAGATATCCTTATGTCCAAAAGAGAGAAATTGAATGTATGATTGTAGAAATGTTAGAGGTTGGTATAATTCAACCTAGTCAAAGTTCTTTCTCTGCTCCTGTAGTATTAGTACACAAGAAGGATGGATCATGGCGCATGTATCCAGATTATAGGGAGCTCAATAAGCTCACCTTTAAATACAATTTCCCATTCCTGTCATTGATGAATTATTGGATGAATTACATGGAGCAATTTCTTTTACCAAGTTGGATCTTATTAAATTATAAATCTTCTGGAAAATTACATGAGAATTTTAGGAACGACGCGTTTCGAACTACCAACTGTATTTCATCATCAGGATAATGAAGATTGGCTGATCTGACAAACACATTTATACCAGGAGGATAGAAGCAACAGTCAAAACCCAAGAAAAGTTAAAGAACGGTTAAAATTAAAAAATATAAACCAAAAATAAATTTAGCCCAACCTTAAAAATACAAAAGTTAAAAACGGTCACAAATAAAAATAGAAATAATAACAAAAAATATATCTAACCCAACCCTAAAAACGCTAGTCAAAACTAAAAAATAATATAAAATCAAAACTAAAAACTAAAATGACACCAAAAAAAGAAGAATAAATAAATAAATAAAATAAAATAAAAAGTAAAATAATAATCCATAAATAAATATATTAATAAATAAAATTTTATAATTAGGATTAAAATACAAATAAAAATAAAATAAAACTAAAAATAAAGGATTTAATCAATAAATAAATAAATTAACAAAAAATAAAAATAAAAATAAAAATAAAGAATTATCATTTTTATTTTATCTGTATTAATAAATACATAAAATTAGAAATAAATTTGAATAAAAATAATAAAATAAAAATAAAAATAAAGGATATAATCAATAAATAAATTAATAAAGTAATAAGAAAAAACATTAATAAATAAATAAAATTAAAACTAGAATAAAAATAAAAATAAAAATAAATTATTTTTATAAATATCAATAAATAAAATACTAAAATAAAATAAAATAAATAAAATCATAGAATAATAATAATATGAACAAAACATAAAAATAAAAATACCATAGAAAAAGAAAGGAAGGACCCTTACAAGGAGTGAAGAGATGGAATCGAACAACTGCTAACCTTCCATCCATCATCCCTATTCAACGTACAGGGCCTCTTCTCAATCTCTATCGCCTCCCTAAATTTCCGGTGATGGAAATGATCAACCCTAGCAAGGACTCTAGCGTCTTCCAAACAAATATGATGCTTCGTCTTCTCCGCATGCTCAGCTAGCGCTGAGGACTTGGTTCTACCATGCCTAATATCTGCAGAATGCTCCTGGATCCTCTTATTAATCGATCAACCAATTTCGCCAATGTAGGGAGTCCCACAAGAGCACGGGATCAAATAAATACCTTTCATGCTTTTTGGGTCCAACTGGTCCTTAACCCATTTAAGGGAGCTCCGAATGGTGTTTAAAGGCTTAAAAGAAGACGAGATCTTATGCTTCCTTAAAATCCGAGCGATCTTGTCAGTAGTACCTTGAATAAAAGGTAAATGAACTTTACCAATATCATCATCGATCATCGTTTTCTGTCTAGGACCTTTGCTCGCATTCATGAAAGCCTTCAAACCCTGACTTCTACTATATCCATTTTCTCCAAAGAATTTAATTGAAAAATGGGTGGTAAAATATTTTCGAAAATCTTATTTCATAGAACATTTCTTTAAATACTAAACACTTTTCATTATTTCACTATTTTTGCAAAAAAAATCAGCCAGAGATTTGCAGGAAACATACCTGGAGAAAACAAAGCACGAGAGCACTGTGGAGCAGGGAAATACGTTCGAACAGAAGTATTCAGATTATCAGAATTCCAAACCTCTGGTGATTCAAACCCTGTAACATAGAATTTCAAACGATCTCATGAATAAAGTTTATTATTTTTTTTTTACTTTTTCTGCAGTTTTTTTTATGGAGTAAAAGAAAAAATCAAATTTTATTGTTTTTTTTACTTTTTCTGCAGTAAAAGAAAAAAATCAAAGTTTATTATTATTTTTTTACTTTTTCTATAGTTTTTTTTACTTTTTCTGCAATTTTTAGAAACAAAATAAAAATAAAAAAAATCCAGTTTTAGAAACAAACCCTAGATTCTTTTTGTTTCTGCCCTTTCTTCTCCTCTTTCTGTGATTTCAAAATTAAGGCTTTTCAATTTAGATTTATATGGTTTGTATATTCGTAAGACATTCAACCCACGGGACGACTTGCATAGTCGGATCTCGATCCATGTTGGCCCTTGCATGAACTTAAAAAAAAACAGAATTTTTTTCTTTGGTGTGCCCTGTGTAACCTAGCGTACCGGTGCACTCTATTATACTGGCACATAAAGTACAGTGATAAAAAATTAAAAAAACAAAATATTTTTGTTATCAGTTCACCATACGTAAAATATGGCACCGATGCACTATTTCATTATGGCGCACCACGAAAGTGCTGTTTCGCACAAAAAAAATCCATTTTAGAAACAAACCCTACATTGTTTTTTGTTTCTACCATTTCTTCTCCCTCTTTCTGTGATTTCAGAATTAGGGCTTTTCAATTTATATTTATAAGGTTTTTATTGCTAAATATAAGCCTAATACATCCAACCCACGGGATTACTTGCATATTCGGATCCCAATTCATGTCGGCCCTTGCGTAAATTTAAAAAAAAAAAATCATCGGTGTGCCCTACGTAACTTAGCGCATCGGTGTGCTCTATTATCCCAGTGCACCTCGAAAGTACTGTGATAAAAAATTAAAAAAACAAAATATTTTTTTCTCAATGCGCCATATGTAAAATATGTCATCGGTGCGCTATTTCATTATGGCGCACCGCAAACGTTCTGTTTCGCAAAAAAAAAAAAAATCCATTTTAGAAAAAAACCCTACATTCTTTTTATTTCTGCCCTTTCTTCTCCCTCTTTCTGTGATTTCAGAATTAGGGCTTTTCAATTTAAATTTATATGTTTTGTATTGCTAAATATAGACCTAAGAAATCCAATCAACGGGATGATTTGCATAGTCGGATCCAATCCATGTCGGCCCTTGCGTGAATTTAAAAAAAATAGATTTTTTTTTCATCGGTGTGCCCAGCATAACCTAGTGCACTAGTGCTCTGTATTGTACAAGCGCACCGCGCAATTAATGTGATAAAAAAATTAAAAAAAAAAAATTTATTAGTGCGCCATATGTAAAATATGGCACTGGTTTATGCTACAAAAACTAACATTGAAATTTTTTTATTATTTTATCATGGTTAATTGGTGCGGTGGTTGACATGTAATGCACCAGTGCTCCTTGTTTACATAGAGCACCGTACGGTCTATTATACTGTTTGTGCGATGCGTTTATAATACCCCCAAGCACAGGCGTCGATGCATACACCATGAATGGCACATCGGTTTCTTGAGTTTATTTTTACCTGAAAAGTTGACAATTTATTTATAAATATATTAATGAATGATATGGTACAGGTTTGAGATTGATAAAGAAATGACTGACAAGAGATCAAGTAACAAAAATATTGATAACACATCAAGAAAAGCAAAAAAATCAAGTTCTTTGTAAATTCTTTACAAAAATTATTATTTTTGAACTATTTGTAAGTTTAACTAATATGTATTGTTTACTGTGTATAATGCAAAGCCACAAAATGATGAAGTTCGATAAGATTATTTTTGATCTAGGACCAGAAGAGCGTAGAATCTTGATGGAAAAATTGCAAAATGATGAATCAGGTGAATGAAAAAATACTATCGATCCAATATGAGTTTCTTTTTTTTTTAATTTTCATTAATAATATAATTAAAATTATTAGTTAACATGTGTCAAATAGTCTATTAATTCACATCTGTTTAATTTTCTACAAGGACCAACAACTCAGAAAAGGAATGTTGTTCTAAGAAAAGAAAAAAAATAGAACATGCAAATGACAATGAATCGCTCCTTAACTCATCTGGAGTGGTGCTAGAGGTTAACGAAAGAGGGAAAATATTTTACAAAAGTTTGAGGGATCTAGTGGAAAGAATTTATAGATGTTCTTTCCACTTACAATACAAAAACCATTCCAATGATTCCAAGAAAATTTTATCTAAACTACAGGAAGAGTTTCCATAGAATTGGTCAATGAGACATGTCAGACTTTTAATAGCAAAAACGTACAACAACAAAAAAGAAGGAATGAAAAGTAATATTCATTTAAATGTTTGTCTAGAAGTATTTATAAATATCACTTTTGTTATATTTACTTTTCATATATCAATATAAAAATTAAATAGTTTATTTTCATGTTACATTTTCAGAAATATTATGAAAATCTCAAAAGATGAACGAGCTGATATCAGAAATATGCTAGTAAGAATGTCCAAAAAGGTGTACAAGGAGATGGTCAAAGAAATGGACAAAATTGCATCGCAGGAGGAGCCATCTCAACAACAACGTGCTTCAAATGTAATATGTAATCATTGAATTTTTTGATCATTAGGTACAATAAATAAACAATTTAGCATTAAATATTACTTTTCAAGTATTTTCTTGCAGAAAATAAAAGAAAATGGAACCCATTCAACACATAAAACAGGACGAAAAGAAAGAAAAGGGTTGATATCTAAGTTTGTGAGTAACTGTTACTTCCTTATAACAACTTAACTAGATTTCATTTTTGTATTTTTTTTGTTGTTTTACAAAAATCATCATTGAATGTCTTCAAACAGGTGCTAACATACAAAGAAGAATCATCAGAGGAATTGATTGAGATTGGGTTAAATATGGGTTGTGAGTATATGTTGGCATATCAGAACTTAATTGTGGAATTTGTAAGCATCTATCGATCTTGTGTTACTTAGCTCCGTCTATAATTAATAGAACAAAAAAATATTTTATATTAAATATATGATTTGTTATGGGGTATAAAACTTGCAGGAAACAAAGTATGGAACTGCGCCAACAGATGAAATCTTGAAAGATGGCATGTTAGTACATGGTTTTGAAAGAATGTGTATAGTTTATAAGTCAATTGTTGCAATGGTACGTCATTTCTTTTCAATTTACATTGATGTATATTATTTAATATTGCAATTTTCATTATTCTCACCAATGTGTATACACTCGTTACAATTTTTTTATTTTTATTTTAGATGGAAGGTGAAGAAGAATAAAACAATCAACACCATGAACAAAACATTCCTAAAAATAACCCAAGTCATGAAAGTAGCTCTAGCAGTGATAGCAGTTCAAGCGAAGAATGATGATAACTATGTTTAGATATCAAAGCAAGGCGTTGTATTTTTTGAAATATTATCCTGCGAAATCAAACATTTTGTTTAATGTAATGGACATTGTGTCCCAATTTAAAGACAAAGGGATACCAATAACTGCCTCATTTTGTATGACAAATATTGTCTTATATATATATATATATAATATGTTTTAATTTATTTTATTGTGTTCTCCATTGTCACTATGAAATATAACACTACCGATTAAATTTATGGATGATTAAATATTACAATGAAGAGATGTGAAATTTGATGATATGATATAACAAATTAATCCAAACAGCACATTCAAATGCACTAATAAAAAATTAATTCATATGAATGTTGTTATAAGATATATATGTGTCGACTTTTGATAAATAATGAATTTTAAAAAATCACAATAATTGCACTGTCATAGGTCGATGTTTCTAAACAACAAAAAAATGAAAACTGGTGCGTGTCAGTTACTGTACACCGGTGCATTTGTATTTTGAAGCGCACCGGTGTGTTTCTACGACCTTTGGGCACCACACAAATACCGATACCAATTATAAATCTCAGTGCATTTGTGTGATACTGCGCACCGGTGCGTTTATGTGTCTATACACACTCGTGCATTTGTACGACCTATGGGCCCCGCACGAATACTGATACCAATTATAAATCTCGGTATAGTTGTGTGATATTATGCACCGATGCGTTTATGTGTCTATACGCACCGATGCATTTGTACGACCTATGGGCACCGCATGAATACCGATACCAATTATAAATCTCAGTGCATTTGTGTGATACTGCACACCGGTGCGTTTCTATAAGTCTATGCATCGGTGTGTTGATACGACCTATAGGCACCACACAAATCCCAAGACCAATTAGAATGGCCACGTGTCTTGTATCACCAACACTACGCCCGATGCGGTTTTATACCTTAACGGCTCAGTGCATTCTCCTTCGACTGCCCTGAGGCAGCTTCTACATGTACACACCAGTGCGTTAAAGCCAGAGTAGTGCACCGATGAAAAAAACATCTGTAATAACCTTCGGCCGCCCATTTTTTTTGGTTGTGTTGAATTTCCATTAAAAGCTCCACCAAAACCTCTGTAACCATACACAAATGTTGTAGCAAATGTTTTTTTCACAATTTTGTCCATTTTTATAACACTAAAAACCTCCTTTATAACCTCCGCTAGAGGGTCTTTTCATTGTAGTGGGTGACTAAGGAATCCACCTAATATCCTTCTTTCAAATGCATAAAATGGTGTAATTTTTTGAACATCTTATTAAGTGATTTATAGTGTTACATTAGTGATCATATTCGAGAAATAATTATTAGAAATTCACTATTAGAGGGGACATATGACAAGTGTAAAACTCCCCATATTTAGCCCCAAATATTTCTCTTACATGTGTTTGGGTAGCTATTTAGAAGTATAGCTAGTGCATGATAATATTTTTTATGACGTGATTTGAAATGCAATGCGAAAATATAAGAATCTAGTAAAATAATTGAGCTACCAATATAATGGGGGGATTTTTAATGTGCTTAAGTGTGGTTCTAAATGTGTTAATCAAATGAAAAAAATATTTGGGGAATGTGGCACATATTTAGAGGATAATCATCTTGCATGAGGAGACTTGGATAATAAAACATGGAAGAGGAAGCTTTGGACTAACAACTTGTTAGGGAGTACATCATCTTAGAGGAGGGATGTTGATCCCAAGGAGGATCATTCTTGATGATGTTTCACTTGTATGTAATTATGTCCTTATTATGTTAGTATCCCTCACCTATTGTATATATAAAAGAGGATATATTTGTTGTATATTTAGTCACTATTGTACTTTATGCATTGTATTGTCTTAGAGAAGTTTTGTAAGGAGCATTAGAGAAAATTTTGGGTCTAAAATGGTCCTCCTAAGTAAAATGTACAACCAAAATAAAATTTATAAGAATCAATAGGATTCCAGATGATGATGTCAACCATGAGGAATGATTCACCATTTTTGGAGTAAAAAAATAAAATATTAAAAAATAATAAAATAATAAAACTACTTTTTCAACTCGTATTTTAAACTTATCTCCCCAAGGTTTTACTCAAATTTTGATCAGGAGTACTCGTTGGATGAAAAATTTAATTCCTCATCCAAGGAGTACCCATGTTGCATACTTTTGATGGACCCTACTATACGAAAAATGAGACATACATGAAAAAATGTGATTACAATAACTATTTTCATGTATTTTTCATTTTTCTTGTAGCATGTTCCATCGAAAGTATGCAACATGGGACCTCCTTGGATGAGGAATCAAATTATGCATCCAACGAGTGTTTCCACTTGAAATTTGAGTAAACCCATAGGGAGATAAGTTGGAAATACAAGTTGAAAAAATAGTTTTTTTCTTTTTCCCCTCTAAAATTTGATGATGTAATTTAATATTATTTTATTATTTCCACTATTATTTTATAATTTCCTTAGGAGGGCCATTTTAGACCTCAAAATTCCCCTAATTGAAATATATTAGGCTCATGAGGAAACCCTAGTAATATGAAATTAGGGTGCACAGAAAAAACCTTAGAATAAAAAAATGGGAGAGAGAGAGATGTCTTGTATGTTTCATAAAGAGATTTATTTTGTGTGAATTTTAGATTTTCTCATGTGATTCTAGGGTTTATGCTATGAATGTATACCCTAGAGAAGAACATGGAGTTGGTGTGATTTATGATGATGACTATAATGGATCTTGTTGTAATACTAGATTTAAAACCTCATAGAAGACATGGAGAATGGAGACAACACCTTGAATGATTTTAAAACCTTGTTCTTATGGGATGTGAGATTAGGTAAAGATCATGGTGAGATTAAATTGATAATTCATGAACATGGTGTGCTTCCTTTCATAGAATACAAGTTGCTTATTATATCTTTCATGATGTTCCATAGAGGTATTGTTGTTTATATTGATGTAAGATTTAAAGGCAAAGTATCTCAGTACATGATGCAGAGCATCCTACTTAGAAAATCATTGTATATTTGGTTGATGTAGGGGGTGTGATGTTTTTAATTTATTAATATGAAATTTTGTATATTTTAATTATTGAAATAGAAATAGGTGTGTGAGGCTTTAAATGTAACTATTCTCACATCATTGAGAATGTGAGAGATATTATCTTTATGAAGATCTCATTAAAATATTAGCGATTAGTAAATCCTAGAATAGGATTTAGTTGAGTGGTTGAGATCCTTAAGGGATCATTAAGAGATTTTATGAATTAGTTGAGTGATCTATGGAGAAGATCATGGATTAGAATAATCCATAACTATGTAATTATTTATATAAATGTAAGCCTGCGTATGAAAAATGCAGAGATAGAGGTAGAAGTAGATGAGAGTGTGTGTGTGAGAGAAATGAGATGTGTAGAAGGCCAATTCAACGTTGAAAATCAGACTAGGTATTGTATTTGAAACTAGTTAATGGAATTATTTTTAATTTTGTGTGTATGATCAGGCCCTAGAAGAAACAAAACTAGTCCTTGTAAGAGGGTTAGTATAATATTTTTATTGGTAGAAACAGAGCATTGTAATTGATCATATATATCTTCATGTTAAGTTGCATTGTGTAATTCAAATTGATGGATTTACTGTGAAATCTAGAAACTCTGCATATAGGATGGGTGAATCTGAGTTTTGGATTATTATAGTGATATTATATATTAATTGATTTGTAATGATCAAATTGGTCAAAGGATAGATGTTTTGTGTTTCAAACGTTAAATATGGTCTTAGTTAATATCAAATCAAGACAATGAATCCACAGTGGTATTTTTCTTGAAAGGTGAAATTGCCAGAATAATTGTAGGTGTATTTTATTTGATATCATTGTTACTAAGATGATATTCTGAGTATAGTTGTGATTTAAATTAATGAATAAATATTATTTGAAATTCGATCTCTGCACTACCTATGAAAATAAGGTGTTGAATCCTCTGTTTTTTTTAAGGAAATTGTGTGTGACAAAATCTTCTGCGTATAGTTGAAGAAGGAATTTGATATGTTTTATGGTCATGTGTGGCACTGTATTGTTGGATCAAGCTTTGGATCATTTGTTACACATTCATTGTAAGGCTTATTGTATTTCTCTATGGACAGAGTATCTATTCTTCTCTTCAAACTACGATTTAACCCTTGGATCAATAATACAGAGAAAGCACAGTTTATTGTACAGAGATAAAAGAGAGGAAGGTTTTGGTCTTAAGTAGTTATGTGTTAATTGTTAAAGGGTGTAACACGCGGTACTATGACTTATTACATGCTAGTAGTCTAAAGTACTAAGTTGACACTTGAAAGCGTGTGATGGCTCAGTGGTGTCTTCAAGAACAATCATGTCTTAATGGAAAGTATTCACAAGTCAAAGGCATAAAAGCCTAGAGAAAAGACTCTTTCGAATCAATTTGAAGCAAAACGTGCCAAGAACAAGGCTTCACGAGAAAGGAAGATTTCCAGGAGGGAAGAGCAGTTGGCTCAGGGTCCGACTGAGACAACACCGACACCTACACAAACAAATCCAAAGGTATCAAAGAAGTCAAAGAATTGAGGGGGCAGAATTCTTCAAGGTCACGAGGAAATGATTTTTTGGGGGGCTTCTATGGTTCACCTCCCAAAGGAGAGGAATAGTTGTCCTCCAAACTGTCTGGTGAGTGAAAACATTTTCACTTAGTGACTTTTCCCCATAAATTCCATGGCTAGCCATAGCCATATTTTTTAAATAAAATTAAAAATAAAAATAATTTAACATTTTAAATTCCACTAAGATTTCCACTTAGCCTACGGTTTACAAAGTCACCGTGGTAAATGTAAATTAAATATTTCCTTTTCGCTTAGGGGTATTACATCTTCCCCATCTCGAGCAAAATAGCATCCTAAGTGTTTCCTAGCCTTCAAAATAGGTTGGAATATGTCTCATGCATAAAATTCCCATCCTCTCGAGTAGCCTTTTTCTGCTTGAAGTGTTTCTACTACACTTTAATCGCTCTTTTGACAAAAAATGTGCAGAGGTCCAACCAGGATTTCTTTGTTTGATCCTACCTACATGCATAGTCATTATGATCCAAATTAGTATCAATCGTCATCTAAGAATATATATATATATATATATATATATATATATATAGCAAACTTGATTACATACACCATAAATTTGTATTTATGTATTCAACATGGTTCATCAACATGTATTCCAACTCAACACGGGTTAGTATCTTGCACTTCATAAGAGTTCTTTGATAAAACTGATGCATTATTTTTGCTTAATTACCCTATGGTTACGCCATTCGACAAGGACCCCACCCTATGGTCCCACTAAAATTTTAGATCATTGAAATACAATTCCATTTGCACTTCTTGCACAATAATAATAATATTTCATAATCATTTACTATTATTTTCGTTCTTGATGTATTGGAGCTAGTGCACTATCATCTTGAGTAGCACTATTATTCTTTTATCATAACTCAAATGTGCATTAGTCATGTATAAATAAAATTTAGGATATTTTCTATCATATTCGAATTGTTTACTTTGTCCAAGTATCCTTCATTTGGCCCTTTTATCATTATGTAATACATGTTGTTGCTGTAAATTATATGTGAATTTGTTCTTTGGTATTCTTTTGGAATTATTATTATTATTTGATTCCTACTAGTTCATTTCGTGTATATCAAATCCCAACATATCCTTTACCTCGGCCATCAACAGAGTATTTTACTACAGTTGGTATGTGAGGTATGGTGGATTGTCAATAATTATTAATTTTCCTCTCATAGGAGTATTCAATTATCCTTTGAGACCACTCACATAGTATTCATCTTTATTTTGGGTTCATTTAAGTTAAAGGAAAATTTCTTCACCTTGTCCAAATGATGGCTTGCAACCACTGATCGGTATTTTTCTTTAAATGACATCACAACTTATGACACTAAATAATCTATAATTCTAAATCAATTATTTCAACTTACTATTTAGGGCAAGTATCATCTTGGTCTTCGATTCAAGTGGTATTGGTCCTCTCCACATTAATTATCCACTAGTATTTTCATATATAAGGCTTAATACAAGTTTATAATCTATGGTTTCCTTTTATTAATTACCCTTTTTTATTTTATTATCTCATTTTACCAAGACAACTCTAGGCCTCAACCCTAAGTAATGAGACATTATTATAATCAATAAAAGATGATAAGAGAAATAAATCCCCAAATTTTGCAACTATATGGTTTCCCTTACCCCTGATTTTTTCACAGTTTTCTTATCGGGTTTTCATCTTGTTTTATACTGCAAAATATTGCTTAACTTGTCTAGGGTTACAGGTGCCCCAACTATGGGGTCCTTCCCGATGCATCTTCCACACCCACTAGTAGCCTCAACACTTCATGCTAGTGTGGTTATCTTGACATATTGGTTTTGGTAAGTATATATTATTTCTTAATCAATCATTTGACCAAACCTCACTTGTGTCTATGAAAGTCAACTCAAAGTTTCCTAGCTTATTATCTAGGACATTCTTGGTTGGTGGCGTGCTTCCTTTTCATTTCAACATGCATAAATAAAATTTCTACTAATATCTTTTACCATAGTCTCAAATTTCGTTAGAACAATATACACCTCAAGTTTCAATATACACACCCATTGTCATGTGTATTTTATCATGCATATATATGCGTAATTTTCTCTACAGTCTCTTTATCCATCTTATGTTTTTTTTCAAAATCAATATATATATATATATGCTCTCTTGTGTTTTACTCGTAGATCTGTTATATTTCTCATAGGGTCTAGTATGCTTTTATTCTTGTTTATCCTGCCATTACACTTCAAATCAATTTAAATATTGAAATTAAAATAACTAGTCATTTCTAATGAGTCAAGCTTTTGTGCTCATCTTATTTTAATTAATTCAAACTTTCCAATCACGAGGTGATTATAAATTACACCAATTAGAAAAACAAGCCATGATTCGGTATTATGAGTCTATAACTCACGAAAATATTGGGCTTTCCCCTATTCATCAAGTACAAAAGTTTCAAGCTATTTGGATTTTTTTTCTATATCTGGGAAATCATTGCATTTCCTTCTTTAAAATTTTCCATGTTAGCTATTGATTTTTGCTCACTTAAAAGTGTCCAAATTTTGGTATAAAGTTGGTATCTTTGGAATATCAGCAACATTGTTCCAAAATATGGGGGTTTCTTGGAGTGACCCAAATACTATATATATATATATATATATATATATAGATATTACAATTTCAAATTTTAAATACACTGTCCATTTTATTAACTTTGAGTTTAGTCTTCGTCCCTCAAAAGGTGTTATGATAATTTCCATTCTTATATCTAATTTCTAGTTTAAACAAGACTTTTTTTCTGCGCCATTTATCCCACCATTGTAATTGTTCTTTTATGACTCCCTTCATGAAGAAACACTTAGCAAACAGTTATTAATTCCCTTACTAGATTTTTCTCATGAAGTTTTAACTGAATTATACTGGCTGAGTATTACTGTATTAGGCTTTTGTGGGTCATACACATAATAATATTTCATCATTATTGTCAATGTTTTTCATGTTAGTTGCTAAATATTATTTGGTAGAAGGATTCCAACCATTTCCACCAATCAGTCAATATGATTTTAATTAACTCACTTATTTGGTAATCATAAGTGTTTTATATCCCACTCACTTTTGACAAAATTATCATTACATGTAGCCAAAGAGTAATTCCTTGGTACCATAAGTATTGATCTTATGTATTACAAGTTTTCAAATATCTTCTAATGATCTTTTCATTGTGAGTGTTTCACAACATTACTATAGTCTTTTAATCCCATTCAAAACACTTTGTCACTAGTTAGACTCAACCTACAAGTTGCACAATTATTTCAACATTAGCAATTTTCACAATAGGATTTAGTTTTGAATATTTTTAATAGGGAACATATTTTTTTTTTTCTGAATTGGACTAAATCTATTAATCGAAAATATGATACAAGATGGTGATACAATCAAGAGGGACAGAGAACCGGCAATCGGCAATGATAGGACTATCAACCTCGGTTCCGGAAAAGTGAAGCAAGCAAAGAACAACAACCAAAAACTGGAAAGCTAAAATACTGATCTCTACCCAGAATGGGTAGAAGTCTCAACACGAAGCTTTTTCCCTTTCCTTTTTATGACTTTGACCCACCCATCCAGGGGCGAATGAGCAACAACAACTTGAAGACTGGGGTTCTCCGAGGGGGGCCCCTCCTTTTCTGAATCTGAGGAGGAGGTCAAATGCGCACGTTTCTGGGCGAAGGCTAAATCGGAGGGCTGAGCCGGTCCATCGTTGGAAAGATCCCCAGCTTGAGGGGCCAGATCCAAATCAGCGTCGCTGGCTTCATCTTCAGAGCTAGAAGAGTCAGAATCCACGACAGGAGGTGGAGAGCAGGGAGCCCATCGTTTGGATTTGTGCTTGGAGAGGTTATCCTTTTTCTTTTTTGCCGGGAGAGAAGGGCAGGTGGACTGCAGATGCCCTGTTTGGTGGCAATGTCGACATCGGAAGGCAGTATTTTCGTAATCTATTGTCTGGGTCCAGACAAAGTCGTTTAACTTGAGAATGATTTGGTCTGGAATCCCCTTACTTAAGTCCAGCTCCACACATATTCTGGCATAAGTGTAGAGACCTATTATTTCCCTCGTGTAATCCCCCGTAATGAAACTGCCCAAGGTGTTGCCTATAGCTTTGTAGACTGCAACAAGCCATAAGTGGACAGGTAGGTTTGGTAGTCTGATCCATACAGGAGTCCTGGTGATGACTGCGGTTGCCGGATCAAAATCTGGAAACCAAGGAGTTAAGAAGAGTCCAGTAGTTCCCATGAACCAAGGGCCTTCTTCCAACGCCTTTTCATAATGCTTGCTGTCATTAAAAAGCACAATAAAATAACCTTTTGAACAGAAACTGACCTTACAATGACGTGTCCAGTTTGCATGAATCCAGTCATAAAGATCCTGAGATCGCGGCCATAGTCCGTTGAACCTGCAAATGATGGCTCTTTCTGCAAATTCTTGGAGTTGATTTACAGGATCTGCATGGGTGATATCGACAGAGGGAACTTCCTCTGCCTTGTTAACCAAAAAAGGCTTGGATTTGAGGGGTTCCGAGGGTTTGGGGATCTCGGAATGAACAGCGTCTTTGTAAGAGAAGGGAGGAGCGGAAGAAGACTGTCCCACTGCACCCCCTCTCAAACGAAGGGTTAACACCAAGGAGCTGTTCCTGTTAATGCAGTAAGAAGAAATAGTTAGATGGTCTTCAAGTTGTTTACCTTGAAAGAGAAGTCTTTGAGGGCCTGAAGGGATCCCAATCCGCCGCTCTAGATCCAGCTTGAGATCCAGCACCAAATCTGAAGAACTGACCCATTGCAGGATGGTATTGCCTCTTGGTTGAGAAATCTGGATCTGAAAGGAGTCAAGGAGGGGCCTGGACACAGTTCCAGGGTCTCGCTTGCTTCCTAGGGCAGATCTGTCATGGCGATGATAGGGAGGGGATCTCTCTACCCTGGATGCGTTTGCAGGCATGTCTGGCAAGATAGAGAAGCTGAACCACTTCGAGCTTGCAGCAGAGGTGAGATCTGAAGGGGTTTCAGAGTCATTCTTGTTTGCTTCGTGTGCGTCCATGAAGACGGCAGCATTAAAGCCGCCCGTAGCCTTTGCCAGGGATGTGGCTGCCTAGCTGTCGGCATCATCAAAGCCAGAAGAAACCCTGAACAGAGTTTTGCAAACCTGCCAGTTCGAATCTGCATCCTGGGCGATGTGAAATGCCAGGGTAGGTACCTCTGCAGGCCGAACTGGCAGATCCGAGAAGCAGATCCGCAGCTGGCCAGCTGCAGGGGAGAAATCCGTGCGATTTTCTGAAAGGAGCTTAATGGCGTTGTAAGCAGCTGTGAAAGCTGCAGCATCCCGGCATTCTGGATCGAAAGCAGAGTTTGCAGCCACGCAGACGGATGCAACAGCAACTGCGTGGAAAGCCCTGTGCAGTGGTTGGCAGGCCTGCGGGTGCAAGTCTGTGATCTGGAAAGAGTGCTGGAGGCGGCCATCGCATGGAGCGGTAGAGTCTGCACGAACCGGGGAAGCCGAGCCATAAACCCTAAAGACTCCAAACGCCATCGCGTCTCCCGTTTCCTATCTCAAAATATTTAATAGGGAACATATTATTTTTAATGCTTATTTGATATTCCTTCAGTGACCACCTCAGCCAGTTTCTTGGTTACTCATCCATTACGTGTGTTGAGGAGGTAATTTATACCTTTCAGCTAATTTCTTCCCAACTATACCTAATAGTTAAGTACTACCTATATATATATATATATATATATATATATATTCCCTTCATATTTGTCTCCTCCTTTGACAATCGATAGTAGATTTTTTTTAAAATTTAAACATCTCTTTGGCTACTGATGTCATAAGGTTATACATCCAAAACATAATTTTACAAATTATCATAAGGGTAATGCAATTTAAAAGCAAGTAATCATTTTTTAGATAATCCCAAATTTTTCAGTGTGATTTCACATGCAAAACCCTATTTTTTTTATACATTTTCATAGTATAATAATTTCGGTGTACTAAGTGTACTCCTATATACATTTTATGATTTGTCTGTACATAAACATCCTCAACGTCATAAATCATAAGCTTCTCTCTTATGGCTGACTATATAATGTGATTCACTAATGATCTTTTATTTTAAATAAATCTTAAGTACTTGTTTGCTCTCTTGGGTGCCCAACATAACATTTCATGTAGATAAGGGTACCTTGACTTGCATAATGGAATTTGTTTCATTGTACTCATATCTGGATTCTCCCTTTATATGGAACACAACATAGTGTGTTACTATTCACCCTCAAACAAGCCACAGTGTTGAACCCTTCAAATCTAACACCACTTGTAACACATCCCACCCAACATTACCCTAAAATTTTTATACATATAATATTATTCTATTACTATGTTATCCATGCAAAATTTATTTTTCTATTACCTCTTCCAATAGGATTAGAATATGTTTCTTCACCATATAACAAAGAAATTAAGAAGTATACTTTTGTTTCTACCTTATACACATACACCAGGTGTTATTAATATTATTTAGAGTTAACCCAATATTACAACTTAACACCTATGATATCTCTACTCGTCGACATTACCTAAAGTAATTTTGATATATATATATATATATATATATATATATATATATAGACACGATTGACTTGGATTTGACAACTTAACACCTATGATACCTCTACTCGTCGGCATTACCTAAAGTACTTTTGATATATATATATATATATATATATATATATATATATATATATATATATATATATATATATATATATATATATATGATTGACTTGGATTTGAAGGATATGATTTTTGGATTTAGATTTATCGCTAGATGAAATTATATTAATACCTCAATGGAAGTCTCTCGACTCTCCAAATGTCATATTTTGTTTGTACGATGTGTCTCTTTATGGAGGTCTCAATCTCACCATTGATTTCCTTGGGGTTTAATATGACGGTCTTGCTTATAGCAAGAAGACTAAGGGTAACTACCCCTCCCTTCGCCTTGTGGAATAATTTTCCATTTTGTTGTTTCACTGTGGTGAGTATGCAACAAACCTAATGGGTTTGGGTTCCTCCTCTCCATTAACTATTGAGAAACCAGCTCCAAAAATAGAAGAAAAGAGATATCAACGCCTTAGAAATAAGCCACTTCGATGGGGAAACCTCCAATACATTACATGAATGAACAATTATTGGATGATAAAAATTACAAAACCTCCTTTCTATATATAGGATTCGATGGGGCCACAATGTAATCCTAGCCGACCTAACAATAATAATTTAAGGACACAATAATAACAATATGGGGGTTACAGTAACAACAATAAGGGACTATACTAGTAATATAGGGACCTAACATGCCCCTCTCCTTCAAAAAAGTGTTGTCCTCAAAGCTTGAGTAGCTCTGGGTTCTTCTGTATAAAATTCTCATCCTCCCATGTAGAATCTTCAGTGGGTAAGTTCTTCCACTTGATGAGATACTCTGAAATTGATCGATTCCATAGCTATCGAGTTCTTGTTTCCATGACCGCTTCAGGTTCCAATATGATTTTTCCTTCCTCATCAAGTTCTGGCAATATTGTTTGAACTGGAAGATTTTCGCCTATAACCTTTTTTAAGCATGAAACATGGAAAACTGGATGTACTCGCGAAGAAGCAGGAAGCTCCATTGTATGCCATAGAACCAATATTTTGCAACACCTTGTAAGGACCATAGTACTTTGGTGATAATTTATTATCCTTCTTAGCTTGCTTGAGGGACATTTGTTTGTATGGTTGTAGCCGTAAAAATACCCAATCTCCTACATCAAAGCTTCTCTCGCTGCGATGTTGATCTGCCTGTTGTTTCATTCGATTTTGTGCCAAATTCAGGTTATCCTTTAAGAGTTGGAGAACTTCTTGTTGATGCTCGATGTGATCTTCCACTGCTTGAACCTTTGAATTTTCTCTTAAAGATGATGTGATGGAAGGTGGATGATATCCATAAAGTGCCATAAATGGGGTCATTTTTGCTGCAGTATGGAAGGAAGTGTTATATGACCATTCAGCAAGAGGTAACCACTTGACCCATTGTGTTTGTTTATCAGATACAAAACAACGAAGATATCCTTCCAAAAATTTATTTACCATCTCAGTTTGACCATCAGATTGAGGATGATAAGATGAGCTATGAGCTAATTGAGTACCCAAACAAGAAAATAACTTCATCCAAAAATTTCCAGTAAAAATGGGATCTTTGTCGCTCACAATAACCTTTGGGTTTCCATGTAGCTTTTGAATTGTGTCCAAAAATGTAGTAGCAACTGTACTTGCTTTAAATGGACGAGATAGTGCACAAAAGTGTGCATACTTGGTAAGCCTATCAACTACCACCATGATGACACTCTTTCCTTCGAACTTAGGTAAACCTGTGATAAAATCCATTGAAATATCCTCCCAATGTTGACTTGGAATGGATAAAGGTTGTAGAAGACTTGGGGTCTTAATTGTCTCAACTTTATTCTGCTGGAAAATCAAACATTCTGCCACAAACTTTTGAATATCAGATTTAAGGCCATCCCAAAAAAAGTCTTTCTTCACCCTGTGGTAAGTTTTTTAAAAATCCTGAGTGTCCTCCTAAAGGAGAAGTGTGCCATTCCAAAAGAATCTTTTGTTTTAGTTGGGAATTCCTACAAATATATAAGTGATATTTGTACCATAAGGAATCATTTTTCCAACTAAATGTATCGGATGTACTAGGATCTTGCTGCAACTTTTGAATGAGTGTCCACACTTCTTCGTACTTCTTCCATTCATCCCTTGCTTCGGTTATCCAATCTGGTTGGATAATAGAAATGGCACAAAGAAATTCTTCCACCTCTTCATTCTTTATTGAGAGTGCATCTGCAACAATATTTAGCTTCCCTTTTTTGTAGATTATTTCAAAGTCATAACCCCACATCTTTGTGACCTATTTTTGCTGCTCTTCTGAATATATCTTTGTTCCAAGAATTGTTTAAGACTATCATGATCATTTTTTACCTTGAAGTGTCTTCCCATTAGGTAAGGTCATCATTTCTTTAGTGCATGCAGTATTGCTAACATTTCCTTCTCATAAATAGCTTTTTGTAAATAATTTCCTTTGATTGGACGACTTTCAAAAGCAATGGATCTTCCTTCTTGCATTAAAACATCACCAATTCCATTTCCTGAGGCATCACATTCCACAATAAAGGTTTTTGTGAAGTCTGGCGTAGCTAAGACTGGTGCTAGGCATATTGACCCTCTAAGATGTTCAAAGGCCTTAGTTGCTTCAGGAGTCCATGAAAATGCATCTTTCTTCAATAATGTTGTTAGAGGTGCTGCTATTCTCCCATAATTCTTAACAAACTTGTGATAATACCTTGTTAACCCGAGAAATCCTTGCAATTTCTTTATGGTTGTGGTGAATTTCCATTCTTTAATGGATTTAATTTTGTTAGGGTCTACCTTAACACCCTCGTGAGATACAATATGACCCAGATATTCCACCTCTTGTACTCCAAAGAAACATTTGGATGTTTTTGCATATAATTGTTTCTCCTGTAATAGTTTAAGCACCCTATCAACATGTTGAACATGATCCTTCCAAGACCTGCTCTAGATTAGTATATCATCAAAAAATACTAGCACAAATTTTCTAAGGAAGGGTTTGAAAATGGAATTCACCAACCCTTGAAGTGTAGAAGGTGCATTGGTAAGGCCAAAAGGCATGACCAAAAATTCATAATGACCATCATGAGTTCGAAATGTTGTTTTTGGAATATCTTCAGTCTTCATTCTAATTTTATGATTTCCATAGTTTTGAAGGAGAATTTTATGAGCAAACTTGTGGTGTCGCCATGGGTTCCCCGCTCTCGCCAGTAGTGGCCAACCTATTTATGGAAGATTTTAAATCTAGAGCTTTAGCGTCTGTTCTTTAAAACCCAAGGTTTGGAAGCAGTTTGTAGATGATAATTTCATCAATTAGTCTCATGGACAACAAGAATTAAAGGCTTTTCATCAGCACTTGAATAATCAATCTGATTCCATAAAGTTCACTATGGAAATGGAGAATGAGGGGAGCCTTCATTTCCTTGATGTTCTCATCTCTAGAAATAATAATGGCTCTTTCTCGCACCGTGTTTTTCGGAAAAAGACGCACACGGAGCAGTATCTGCATTCTGGTTCTCATCATTTTCCTGCTCAGAAAATTGGGGTTTTGAACACTTTAGCTACGAGAGCTCTTAGAATTTCTGATGATGATCGTTTAGATGAGGAGAAGGCCCATCTCTTACTGTTTTTTTTTTCACCTAAAGAAAACAGAGTTGCGTTTTTTTATTATTTGTGGTTATTCATCACCAATGCGTCCCTTAATCGAACCACACCAGCGCGTCTGTGTAAAATGGCACCAGTGCGCATTACCAAAAATGTACAGGTGCGGTGATCTGTACATTAGGCACTGAAATTAATTTTAGTTTTGTGCACCAAAATTTATTATTGTTTTGCTCAAATGCAGGGAGAAAATACCGTAATTATATTGAATGGACAATTCTTCAAAATCCTGCTCGTTCCATAATATTTCTCAAAGTCTGTAGCGGAGTTCTCCCTATCCATCTCGAGATGTAATATTTACTTCAGATTTTATTTATATTTTCACTATCTAATTGAATTTATGTTTTTTATCCATGCAATCAATCATGCACAACTTAATTAAATTTATTATGTATACAAATTTGCAAGTTCATGCAAATTCAGCATCGAGTTCAGATGCACAAAATATTCAAACTACTCCAAAACGTCGGAAGTTCTTATCAGGAGCTGCATACCACAAGGCGCATTTGGTAGATGAAAATGGACAGCCGCTTCACCTTGCCAATTATAACAATATTGCATCTTCTAGCCACAATCCCGAGACAATGATGGTAATAATTATAATTTTTTGGTATATATATTGATTAATATGTAATTATTTCAATGTCAAACCAATTTATAATCATGCAATATTGTCAACGTGGTTACTAATTGATATCATAATATTTTGTACTAATCATGTTCAATTTTTTTTTTTTAATTATTAGGATTCTAGTGATGATGAACGACCTACCTACCATCTTCCGTTGCACCCCACGACAATGTCAAATCGAGAGAAGACTGAATTAAGAGAAAAAATCGGAGAGGAACGATACCAAGAATGGTTGAATCAACCACCGATTCAATTCCCACTACGTCCAGATTCACCAATTAGGAATGACTACAACAATAGTAGTTCTTCACAAGCTGGCAATGGAGGCAATCAAATAGAGGTTGGTATGGATGATTACTTAAGGGATACGACTGCCATGGAGACAATGTTGTTAGATGCATTCCAAAACAATGATCAACTAGGGGATGGTTCTCATATCGCTGCCACCTTTTTCAAAAGCCTTAAATTTGCTTCCACCACCCCTCTCTTTGGACCTGGCGGTCAGTCAAAGTCTACCCAGTTGGGGACAATGATGTTACTGTACAACGTGAAAGCAAATTTTGGCTTGTCGAATGCATGTTTATCGAAACTTTTGAGGTAAGTTACCATAAAGTACTCCCTTATATATATTTGAAATATAATTAGTACACTGCAATGAACATTACAAATGGTAAAATTTATGAACGTTAATAATTATATCGAATCATGTCATTGTAGCTTCGAATCTCAAAACGTGCGTGAGCATAGCTCCGAGTCTGTGTAGGTCTACGATCGCTGTGAAGCTACAACCGCCGCCATGGGTGCGCCTGGGGGTGGGGAGCCCTCTCACACCCCTCCGATATCTTCTAAGGAAGCTTTTCGTCACCTGTTAATGCAGAAAGGGAAGAATCGACCGACCCCTTAAGTCTCGAAGTTCATAAAAAAACTGGAGGAAATCCCTGAAATCGCCCTGCCAGAGGATCAACCGATAAAAATAGCCTTATCCCTGGCTGACAGAGGGTTGGTTGGGAAATTTATGGGCCGCTGGCCATATACAAAAACAACTGATGACTGGATTCAACGCAACTGGAGGCCACAGCTGAAAAACAATGTGATCTGCTACGCGATCGGAAGAGGCTTTTTCATCTTCGAATTCACCACCAAAGATGATCGAGATCTGGTATTCAGAAATATTTCATGGGAAATCAAGGTCTGTATCTTAATAAATGGACCCCTGACTTCGATCCTTCAGTCGATGTCCCTAAGGAGGTCCCAGTCTGGGTCCGGCTCCCCAATCTCCCGATCCATTGCTGGAGCTTTCACTCCTTGCAGAAGATTGGAAATGGGTTGGGCCAATTCATTGACAAAGCATATAACAAGGGCCAATACACTTGTGCAAGAATCTGTGTGGAAGTTGACTTAGAAGCTGGTTTGCCTGAGGCGGTAAAACTTACAGTTGGAGACTGGCACCATTACCAAAAGCTGGACTACGAGCAACTGCCTTTCAAATGTAGAACCTGTCATGAGCATGGACACTTCCAACAGAATTGTCCAAAAGCCCCAACAGGGACCAAGGAGGAAGAAGAAGGATGGAAAGAAATAAAAAAGGGCAAGGCTATCCCAAGGCCATCTGAGAAGAAAAATTCTGGGCCAGTGGGGAAGCCCCAGACTAAACCAAAGGCCAAAGAAGCTCCAAAAGAAGGCTCCTCCTCAGGTGAAAATGTGGAAGCCATCGGGATCCAAGAAGAAACAGAAGAATTGTCGAGGAAAGCGAAAGAAACTGGTGCAGAAACAATCATCCTTCCAGCAAATGATGACCAAGGAGGAAACGAAGGTAACGAGGAGCACATCAGTCTTGCCTCCGAATCTGAGGGAGAAACAGAAGAGAGAGACTCTGAATCAGATAGCTCGCAAGTCACCCTTATCAAGTCGGCTAGGGGTCAAAAATCCAAGAAGAAACAGAGAGAGGAAAAAACTTATCTCGACGTACTCCAAGGCTCCCAGAAAACTCTCAAAGGAATGATGAATACAAGATCTGAGCGCAAGCATGGCATGGCTCCAAAAAGAGCCACAACCTCCCAAGCCAATAAATAATGAAATACGTCTCCTGGAACTGCAGAGGATTAGGTAGCAGGCTGAAAGAAGAAGCCCTGAAAGATATTGTGAGGATGTATTCGCCTGAAATCCTTCTCATCCAGGAGACAAAGTTGGAGGATCTTCACCTCCTCCAAGCTAGCAAAGCTTCCTGGCATAAATGCCAAAGGAGAGCTGTCAGTGCTAGAGGCGCCTCTGGTGGGATTGCCTCCTTCTGGGATAGCTCCATTTATGACCTGATTCATGAAGAATGCTGCCCCCACTGGCTTTTCACTAAGCTCCTCCATAAATATTTTGGCTAACAAGTAAGTATGTTCAATCCTTATGCTTCGGTTTTAAAAGTTGAAAAAAAATTCTGTTGGGACTCGCTTCAGTCCTATATTTCATTGCACAGTCCAGAAAACATTATTATTGTAGGTGATCTGAATGTTACACTAGTTGTAGAAGAGAAAAAGGGTGGCTTTCCGGTCAGGGACCAAGCTAGAGAATGGATTGAAGACCTTATGTTGGGCTGGGAGCTGGAGGATATCAAGCCCACATCTAGGAAATTCACCTGTTCCAACAAAAGGGTTGGCCCCAGCCATATTGCTGCCCGTTTAAACAGATTCCTCGTCCAAACCTCTTTCTTGACATGCGGTCTAATGGCCACCTCTAAAATTTTTCCAAACAACACTTCTGATCATAAACCCATTCTTCTTGAGCTCTCTATGGATGGAAACCTTGGCCCCATTCCCTTTAGATTCAGTCCTCTGTGGCTTCAACAAGATGGCTTCCAAGAGGTGGTCTGAGAGGCCTGGAACCGGCAAGTTCAAGGTTCCCCATTCTTTGTGTGGGAAGAAAAAATGAGGGGTCTAAAAAGAGGGCTCAAGGAGTGGGCTAGAAGGTTGAAAACTCCCTCCTCCAAAAGAAAGGAGGCCCTTGACAGCCTTGCTGTCCATCAATTATCAATGGAAAAAACCGATGTTTCTCAAGGCCTTCTTCAAAAAGAAGCTGATCTGCAAAAATAATTCCATAAATAAAGTAGGGAAGAAGAAGAGTTCTGGAGACAGAAGTCCAGAAATATCGGGTTACAAGCCGGAGACAAAAATACAAGCTTCTTCCACAAGCAAGCTGAAGCACGCAAGCACTTCAAAACAGTTAATGAAATTCATCATCAAAATGCAGTGGTTAAAGATTTTGAAGGCATAAAGCGGGCAACCCACTCTTTCTTCAAAGACCTCTACTCTACCCCTGAAGACCCCCCTATCGATCCTCATGCATATCCGTTTGATCTAATTCCTCATTGTGTTCAAGAATATGATAATTCTATGCTGACTGCTCCGATCAGCATGAATGAACTTAAAAAATCTTTGGATTGCATGGAATCGGATAAAGCTCCGGGCCTTGATGGGTTCACCGTAAGGTTTTATCTATCCTGCTGGGCCACAATAAAAAAATACCTGCTGAGAATGGTAAGGAAATCTCAGTCTTGTGCCAAGATTGGAGGCAGCATCAACTCGACCTTCCTTGCCTTGATCCCGAAAGAGAAAGGCGCCTCCAACTTTAGCAGATTCCAGCCAATCTCTTTGTGTAACTCTAATTATAAGCTGATTACCAAAATAATAGCCAATCACCTCAAGAAAATTCTGCCGGTCATCATCCCTGAAAACCAAGGAGGATTCATCAAAGGGAGAAAGATTCTGGACAATATTGTGCTGGTGCAAGAAGCAGTTCACTCAAGCTGTCATCGAAATGAGAAAGGTATGGTGATTAAGCTCGATTTGGAAAACGCCTTTGATAGGGTGAGACATGATTTCCTGTTTACTGTGATGAAGAAAATGGGCTTCTCATCAACCATCATAAATTGGGTAAAAGCCTGCATAGCCTCCCCTTGGATCGCGCCGTTGGTTAATGGTCGATCTTCAGATTTATTCCAAGCCTCAAGGGGTCTAAGACAAGGTTTCCCTTTGTCCCCCCTCCTTTATGCTATCCAAGCCTCAGTGCTAAGCTTTCAGCTAGACTTCAGTCAATAGATCCAAACTCTACCCGGCCTTCGAATGGCTCACAATGTCAAAGACATAAACCATGCCCAATTTGTTGATGACACATTATTGCTTGGAGGAGCAAGCATAAATTCTGCAAGGTCCTTCAAGAAGGAGCTGGACATTTATAGGGAGGTCTCGGGCAGCAAGATCAACTATCTAAAAAGCACAATCTATGGCTGGAATTTCTCGGTCAAGGAATTGACAGACATAGCAAGGCTATTAGAAATGGAAGGATCCTAGACCTGGGAATCATTTAAATAACTTGGGATCCCAATCTTCAACTCCAAACCTAAAGTAGCCCATTGGATACCCCTGCTAGACAAACTTAAACTTAGAATTCAAGCTTGGGGAGCCTCATGGTTGAATAATGCTGGGAAGGTTATCCTTATGAAATTTGTTCTCACAAATCTGCCATTATATCAGCGTTCCATTCTCCTTGCCCCTAAAACCTTCATAAGTAAAATGGACGGTCTTCTGAGGAGATTTCTGTGGGAAGGGGGGAAAAACAATGAAAGAAGGCTTCACTTAGTAAACTGGGACACTCTTAAAATGCCATTATTGGAAGGAGGTCTACAACTGCGCGATCTGGCTGCCCAAAATCTGGCTTTGGGATCCAAGCTTATTTGGAACATTGTCTCTGGGAAACCTAGTTGGAGTAAGAGGGTCCTGTGGAAAAAATATTTTCATGGGCAGCGCCTGAGATGCTTGGATCAGCCTCCAAGAACTTCCAAAGGATCTCCTATTTTCAAACTCTGTCTCAAAGAAATGGAGCACTTCAGCCACAAGCTATACTAGATCCCAGGTAATGGGGAAAAAATAAGAATCTGGGATGATTCGATTCTTTTTTATCAACCTTTGAACCAGATGGAAGAACTTGTAAATATTAAAGCTTGGCTTCAGGCTTGCAATTTGAAAACCCTCTGGGACATCTCCAATTGGACGAAGGATGCACCAAGTCTTTGGGACATCTGGAATCTGGGGGAGGTCCCTTAGTGGCTGGAGGGAGAAGCCTCGTTACTGCTGGATTTGCTCCAAGGAAAATCACCATCAAAGGCTACTGCTAAGAAAAAACGAGGGTGGGGCTCTCTCTCAGGCTCATACTCAGCATCAGAAGGTTACAAAAGCATGATGTCTGTTCCAAATGTTCCTCTGGATCTTGCTCAATGGAAATTTGTTTGGGCCTTTCCCTCTCTCCCCAAAGTTGACTTCTTCTGCTGGACGTTAGCGCATAAAAGTATCCTCACTAGAGATAATCTGCGAAGGCGTGGAATGGAAGGGCCCTCCAGGTGCACCCTATGTTTTTCGAATGAAGAAACGACTGATCAACTGTTTCTAAAGTGCCCCTTTGCTCAAGAAGTATTGAGGGGTGTCCTAATGTTAGGATCTGACAAAATAAATCTCCCCGGAAACATACCAAATCTGCTTCGAAATTGGGCCAAATTATTTTTGTTCTGTCTCTCCAAAAAAAGCCTTCTCAAGACTGGATGGATGTGGATTCCCAAATTCATATGCTAGAAGTTGTGGCTGGAGAGGAACAACAAAATATTCAGGGATGAGAGCTGCAACCCTGCCAGAGTTATCACTAAAGTCAAAGCTCTTTTGGGGGAGGCAATAGAAGCCAACACTTCCATAAAGAACGAAATAGTCCTGGACAGTGAGGAGGATCTCTGGATTAAAGAGCTTGTTCCAAACCATAAGGACTGTCCCTGTCCTCCTGCAAGTTCCCCTTCTAATTGGGAAATTCGTCTGGATGAGCAGGAGCTCATTAAGTGGAGGTCAGCTCTGAATGACCATTGTATTTTCTTCGATGGGGCCTCTAAAGGTAACCCGGGAGCCACGGGAGGTGGTGGGATTCTCTTGTGTCCTGGTGGTTCAACAGAGCTGCATTTTTCCTGGGGTCTGGGCATGGAAACAAACAATAGAGTGGAGGCTCTTGCTCTGTGGCAGGGTCTAAATCAGGCGATTAAGGGGAAATTCCTTTCCATCTCTGTCTTTGGGGACTCTAGGCTATGAAATCCCATAAGAATCCTTCTCAGATTCATTTAGCCTCCATTCTCAGAAAAATCAGGCTTCTGCTGCCGAAATTCTACAAAATCTCCTTCTATCACATTCTCAGGAAATTAAATTCTCAGGCGGACATGGAAGCCAATATTGGCTCCCTCCGGAGTAGAAGATCCCTTTAAATTAATAGTGTTGACTCAATCTGCAGTATTCCATAAGCCTATTGAAAACTAGGCTTTATTACCTCCGGGCATTCCCCTGTTTCAAAGTTCTACCTGCCTTCCAACACTTCGAGATTGAATCAACTCGAGCGGCCATTTGCTAATGATCACGGATTCTTCTTTAAAGATACATTCAAACCACTCTCCCCACTTTTTCGACCTTTGCCCTCTTTCAGATTTCCTTGATGTTGCAATTTGCAACCTGAAGGGCGAGTTCTGGGCGGATCTTAACAACAACACCATTGGTAGAAGCAGTCAAGTCTTGACAGCACTTTATAAAGGATCTGCAGCCGATCGAAGGGATGGTCCTCCTCTAGACATCCTGAAAAAACCAAGCTACGAATCTGCAAGTTCTCATGGAGGGTAAACAAGATGCCTCATTTATTCAAACACCAGTGCTCAACCATGGCACTTCCGGCAATCTCAGGGCAACACTGTTAGCAGATCTATCCAGCGAGAGAAGCCCCCTCCTTGGCATTTTCAGATCCTGCACCAAAGAAAGTTGTCTTAAAAGAGGAACTCCGGTTTGCACTCTCAGACAGAGTAGTTCTGTAATAGCCTGCGACAGCTGGTTTGCCGCCTTTTAAAAAAACTCTAACCGTTGTTGTAAAAAAAAAAAAATTATATCGACATTAATGTACATTTATTAATACATTTTTCCATGATTACCAACTACAGGTTATTCAAAGATAAGGTTCTTGCGAGTGATAATGTCTTGCCCGGTAGCTGCGAAGAGGCAAAGAAATTGTTGAAAATGTTGGGTGTTGAGTACATATCATATCATGCATATCCAAATGATTGTATTCTATATAGAGGAGAATATGCAGACAAAGAGATGTGTTCGAAATATGGGCATGACAAGTACGATAAATAAAAAAATAAGGGAAAATCACGTACTGGTCTTCCTTTTAAGATATTAAGGCACATGCCTATAATCCCAAAGATTGAAAGGCCCATTCGTTGCAAAAAATTAGCTATGTTGCAGGGATGGCATGCCTCACACAGAAGTGAGTTGGAAGTTATGCGAATCCCAACTGATTAAATAGCCATGAAGCATATAGAGAATACATGGCCCGAAAAATTCAAGGATGAAGTATGAAGTCTACGACTCAACATAGCCATGGATGGCATCAACCCATATTCCCTCCAGAACACCAACTATTTTTTTTGGCCTATAGTAGTGATCAATAACAATATCCCCCCATGGTTGTCCATGAAGAATGAACATCTTATGTTGGCTCTCACAGTCCTTGGTAGAAGACAAGTGAAGAATATTGATGTCTACTTACAACCACTGGTAGATGAATTGAAGGAAGTATGGGATGGGATAAATGTATATGATGTATCAAGACCCATCACAATAGAGAGGATTTTTACATTGTATGGCATATGTGCTTACACGACACATGATTATCCAGGCTTAGGAGTTTGCTCTGGTAAATTACATGTTTAATTTATTGATTTTTTTATATACGTAATAATATTATTTCACATATTAGTTATTTAATTTTTTGTAATAATTTTTATGATCTTCATGATATTATTTAACGTGCCATGCATATTAATTAATGTATACAAATATAATCTCACAGGTCTTGTAACAAAAGGGTATTTTGTATGTAAGTTTTGTGGACCTTCTCTGAAAGCTACATGGTCTAAGGACCTACAGAAGCCAATGTATGATTGCTCCAAGGTATTCCTACCAGCAGAACACCCTTACAGAAGAGCAGCATCCAATTTAAATGGTAAACAAGATAGAACCCAAAGGCCTCCAATAATGACACCAGCTGAATGGATTAGAGCATATGGGAGAGAGAAGGAGAAGGAGTTCATAGAAATGTTTGATTCAAATGGGGAGCCTATGTTCGATGATCTAGATTTCTTCGGCACCTATGCTGAGAAATTTCCCATTGGGATGAAGAACTAGGAAAGAATGAGCAGGTGCACTCGAATTTACATTAAGAGCAGCTAAGGAATATGAGCGCACGCCATTAAGAGCGGCATCGCGGAGAAGCATGTGCAAGAATGAATGAAAGAGCGGAAGAATAGGAAAGAATGAGAAGGTGCACTCGAATTTACATTAAGAGTGGGGGCACGCCATTAACAATGGCATTGCGTATGTGCTTATAACCTCCCATATTGGGAGCATCTTAAGATTACCCATTTATTAGATCCCATGCATATATTTAAAAATGCTTCATCTTCTTTATGGAGGAACATATCATCGAAAAAAAGTGACACATTGGCTGTTAGGAAAGATCTTATTACTTCAAAACCTAAAAAGAAACATTGGCCAAGACGATTAGAAAGTACGAGATCAGAGGTAGGCACTGGTCCCTCTAATTCATGGTTTTTCAAAGAAGGTGATGTCCCATGGATTTAAAAAAAAGATGATATTTCTTTGGCAAAGGAAGTTATAATGGGTGTGAGGGTGCCAACTTCATACAGGTCTTCACTACGGCGTTGCTTCACCGTGGATGACCATTTTTCGGGGTTGAAATCGCATGACCATTTGAATCTGCTAAGAGTACATATAATGTCAAAAGCATGATTTTATTATTTGTTATATTAATAAATTTTATCCCATGCAAGGATCATATTCATAACTAATTTTGCATATTATTTCACGTGTTTATAACTTTGCAGATTCATTATCCTTTGTTCGTTCGTGGGTGTGTGAAACATGAATTCCCTCAAGACCTAAGACGTGCCATATCTAAATTATCTACATTTGTACGTTGGATCACGCCAAAGGAGGTTCATATGGCTAACATTCCACGGTGGCGTCAAGAGATAGTTGAGATTATTTGTATGTTTGAGAAGGAACTGCTGATGAGTTTCATGGACTTACAGGTTCATGTTCTAATCCACCTAGTAGATGAGGTTGAATTATTTGGGGTGGTTTCTTGTCATTGGATGTTCTTCTTAGAGAGGTACATGAACAACTTGAAAGGTTTTATTCAACAAAGAGAAAAACTCAAGGGGTCTATGACAGAGGGGTACATATCGTATGAGTCTTTATATTAAGCCAATGAGTACATCAAGCAGATCGACAACATACCAGGTGTGGTGATTTGGGAAGATGAAAGGGATGAAGACAACAAAGAAGGGGAGTTTCTCCAAACGAGTGGAAAAAAGCGCTTGATAAAGAGTAAGCGACTTATAATTTTTCAAATTTACAAAAAGTAATTAATATTCATGTTGAACTTCGATATACTGTATATTTTGATCTCTAAGTACTATATAATGTTGGTTTGATTTCATCAGCGAATGCAGAAATTGAAGCAATCAATAAATTCGTTCTTTACAATTCTGAAGCGACACAACCGTGGGTCGCATTGTACGAAAAAAAGAGGATGAAATGGGATAGTGACCGGAAAGAATTCGGATGGTTGAATGGTAGAAGTGTGCCTTATCCCGATCATTTAAAAGAAAATATGCCAAAAATATGCCCCAATAGTTGCGTTGCTGACCAAGTCAGAGAGAAATACGGTGCTACCGGTTGTTACCCACGTGCTGAAGAGGATGCGCTAAACGTAGGGATTGGGTGTTGCAACTCAGTAATAATATTTTTAATTTAAATGTAAATTTGAAACTTATAAGACATATATATTTCATATTTTAACTATTGGGTTATTATAAGAAACATGACACTATGCTTTTTTTAACTTTTTTATAATAGGTGCATTTGCTCCCATCTATGTGGGCATATATGGACACCATTTTCGCACAGAAAATGTCGATGATGGAAACATCACACAAGACTGTGGAGTGGAAGTCGAGTTCAATCAATCTAGATGATCTAGCCACAGTGATCAAAACCTAGTACGAGGGACGTTAGGTTACGTCAGAAAGATACAAGAGATCATTGAAGTAGATTTCTCTTCTTTCCAATGTGTTATTTTTGGGTGCAAGTGGTGGGACACCTTTGATCAGAATAATGCAAAGGAAGATCACGATAGTAGGCTGATATGTATCACCTCTAGAAAAGTGTGGGATGAAGTTAAGGAGCCCTATGTTTTCCCAAACACTACAACCAGGTGTTTTTTTACCCAGATGTGTTGGATAGGGATTGGTGGTTCGTATTGACACATGAATCTAGATCAAAACATATTTTTGAGAACAATAGTGTTATCATGCCATGCGAGCTAGAAGATAATGAGGTTGATCATGAGAACTGAGAGTGATATGGTACATGTGTTATTTCATCAATATTTATACTTTTTAAGATGGGTTTTTCGAAACATTATAACATGTATTTTGAATTAATTGGTAATTTGCATTGTGTTAATGTTAAAATCAATACTTCACTTGATAATTTGCAAATATGTTGATCTCAAAAACAATTACGTACTATATAAATTAGTTCTTTTTTTGGTATCTAAGATCATAATAAAATAATGATAATTCTAAAGTCATGAATTTATTTGCATTATTTTCTAAACTTTATTATGTTACAATAATTCATATTATTCTAGATTTATTATTTTACAAATATTTAAAATTTACAAATTTACAAATTTAAAAATTTTAATAAAATCATTTCACATTAATACAATTAAAATTTTACAAATATTTTACATACAATTAGAATTAGAATTAGAATTTTACAATTTCACATACAATTACAATTACAATTTTACAATTAAAATCAATTAAAATTAATATAATTAAAATTTTACAAATATTTTACATACAATTAGAATTAGAATTAGAATTACAATTACAATTTTAGAATTTTACATATATACAATTACAATTTTACAAATTAAAAAATTACAATTACAATTACAATTTTACAAATTTATATATATACCATTACAATTACAATTTTAGAATTTTACATACAATTAGAATTACAAATATTACAATTTTACAATATCATGGCCATTTCATATTAAATTAATTAATAAACATCACGTTCATGATAAGCATCGTACAAACATCATATTTGACTAAAAAACAAAATTAACATTATATATTAACATCATCACAACACAAACATCAAATATACATCTCACGTCAAATAACTCATGCTATCACATACACATCTATCTGCAAGATGCACATTAAATGAACGTATCTAACATGACCTAACAATATACACATCATGATGATCACCAACATGTAAATTAAGTACATCTGCAACATGAACATAAAATACATGGACCATATATATATAACTGAATAATGTTAAAAATATACAACTATGATATGTCATGGATCAGCTGGTGGTAGTAAAACATCAATAACAGTACTAGTGGAGGCCTACTCAGTCAATGGTGTAGCCTCAACGGTCGATGGTCCAGCCTGTTCATGATCATGAGTACTGATGGATGCTGTAGGCTGCTGACTGGACGTGGCCGATGGTCCAGCCTCATTTCCATGATGAATACTGCTAGATGCCAGTGGAGGTTGCTCATTTGGCGTGGCACAAGGTGAACGATCATGAGATGATGAGTCACTGCTCACGGACTGTCGATCAGGTGCTACGTCTCGACCACACCTATAATTTGCAACAGTCCTCCTCAGCCGCGTAATAGCTATTGTAGCTCCTATGACATGTCGCATTAGGCTGTACATGTCACGCGGCATGCCTCTCCACATCTGTAATAGGCTAACATCGACCTGTATGTATCTGTAATGAGCGGGCCTGATGCCCGCCTCAACAATCAATGCATTGAGTTGGTCGCCCAACTCCATCTTGTATCTAGCATCAAGTCGACCGCACCTAGCAAAAGGCGGTACCGACGCACCAGCAGGAGCAGGTCTCTTTGCACCGGCCTCCTGATGATCCTTGGCATCTGGCATGCCCTGATTGTCATTAGGATCCACACCTAGATCATGTGATGGTGCTGACATGTCCTCGCCATCAAAAGAGCCAATGTCTGCAAAATATATACAAGTACACAACAATAATTAGAAAATTTCATTACGCAATTTAATAAAAACAAGTTAAAGAACATGCTAGAATAAATTTAAATAAAACAATAATATTACCTCTATCATCTGGCGGCTCATCAACTGTGAAAAGATGTTGGCACACCCTCGCCAATCTAAACCCATATAAGGATAGGGGACCATAATGAAGGGATGCTCGTCAACACTGGCTAGCAACTCCAGTGCATCATGCGATATCCTCGCTAGAAATAGAGTCTCATCCCTCTTGGGCATCATCTGCCCCCACATTGGCATATGTGCCTCAAACATTGGCCTACGAGGCTGCCGAACAAAAGTATGCCTCGTCTCTGGAAACCTCTCAAAAAATAAACAAAACAGCTCTGAAGCAAAAGGGAAGTTGAACCTCCCTTGTGCATGAGCACGATATCTATCTAAGGTTGTACAAAACTGCCACCAAAAAATGGCAGACCACCTGACAAGTCGTGGCTCCTATACTAAAGAATCCACATAATATAGAAGCGAGCAGCTAATGAATTGCACATCACTGGTGTTGTGCGAAGTGGTCGAAATGATAAGTGAGAGACACTGCACCTCGTCACTACCAAATGCACCAATACATAACTGACCTCCAGCGACCTGAAACTCTGCAGGAGACAATACATTTGCTCTAATGTATCTCTAGGAGTAAACTAACTGACTCCCTACTACACAGACAACTGGAACCTCTGGGAATGAGGGAAAATCCACCCCTCTCCTCGATAGCCATGTAATGAAATATATATCCTCCATAGTGGGCGTGTACCACTGGTCGATACCAACTCGGAAAGCCTGTTGGTGGGCATTCCACCTTCAGATAAGATGTCTCAAAAATAAACCATGGCCATTTAGGGAAGTAGCCTCCTCATAGAACTTGAGGAGGCCTACCTGCCTTAGGAGCCCCTGCGTAGCTACTGTAATAGGGCGAGGGTACTCATCTCTCTCCCTCTCTCGTGCCTCCCATAGGCAAACCATCTTATACTGGTCTGCCTCTTGTTGTTGTCATTCCCCCTCTTCTCTTCTTTCACGTCTCTGAATGATTAACATATTAAACCCAATTTTTTTATTAAATGAGACATGTATTTAGAAATATACATATATAATTTTTTTTAAATAAAAAATAAAAAACAGACGGTGCGCCAAAAACATATTCAAGCACCAGTCTCGGTGCGTCTTTCTATGGAGCGCACTGGCGTCGGTGCACCTAATAATATTCAGCGCACCAACCTCCTACCATCATTACATAGTGAACGGTGCGGTCTTTTATAAGGCCGCACCGTTGACTTAGGCGAAATACGGAAAGTTGTACGCTGAAAAAAATAACCATCCCGGGGCGGCTATTTTTGTCAACGCACTGCATCGCTGCTATTCGACTAGGTCAACAGTGCCACCGGGTAATCGATCGCACCAAAATTTAAAAAAAAAAATTAAAATAACACAGTGCGCTTTTGGTACCGCCCCGAAACCGGTGCGGATACCGTTAGCATCGGTTTACCAGGTCGAACCGTTGACCCTGTTGAAATGTGATATGTGGTGCGCTGAAAAGATTACCCACCTCGAGGTGGATAATTCAGTGAACACACCGTGTTGTCGCTATTTTACATTGTCAACGGTGCGGCCTGGTAAACGACTGCACCGTACTTTTTTTTTTTTTTTAAATAACATGGTGCACCTATCGGTACCGCCCCAGAACCGGTGCAGATACTGTTAGCACCGGTTGTGGTGCGGCCTATAAATTTACAAGCAGCATCACAAACTGGTGCGAGTCGAACGGCTCAAGCGCACCGCGCAGAAAATATATATATTTTTCTTTTAAATGGTTAATTTTAAGGTTATTTGAAATTATAATCCGCTAAAAGGCTTAATTATGGAAAAACAAGAAAAATACTTGTACATTTGGCTATTGAGGAGGCATATTGGCTGTAGAATTTGCAAAAGAAAATTTGTCCACCATTTTAAAAAATTCAAGCTGGAGATTGGTGGGAAATGCACAGCAGCAGTGCGTGCAATGAGTGTAATGGGAGCACCGATATCAGGGCAGATCAGACAAGGATAAATTGCACCGGTGCTTGAGAGCTTTGGAGCAGTCACAAAAGTGAAAAATGCAGTTTTTTGGCCGTAATTTTTTTTTATTTAACCCTGTTCCAGTGCACGAGGTTTTATGGGCGCACCAGTGCATTTGCTTCATTCCGCACTGGGCGGTTTCTGTTTTCGGCACTTTTTATGAGGCACCGATGCGAAAGTGTTGTAAAGAACCGGTGCGCTATAGTAATACAATGCACCGAGCAGGTGTGTACAGAGCGCACGGTGCCTGCTGTGCCGATGTTTTGTGCGATTTTTTGGTCGTAATTTTTTTTTATTTATTTAACCTTGTTCTGGTGTGCGGGGTTTTATGGGTGCACCGGTGCGTTTTCTTCATTCCGCATTGGGCGGTTTTTGTTTTTGCACGCTTTTTATGAGGCATCGATGCAAAAGTGTTGTAAAGAACCAATGCGCTATATTAATTCAACGCACCGGGCGGGTGTGTACGGAGCGCATAGTGTCTGGTGTGCCAATGTTTTGTTCGTTTTTTTGGCCGTATTTTTTTTTATTAACCCTATTCCGGTGCGTGTGTTTTTATGGTCGTAAGGTGTGTTTGCTTCATTCTGCATCGAGCGGTTTCTGTTTTCGTGCGCATTTTATGAGGCACTGATGCGGAAGCATTGTATAGAACCAGTGCACTACACTAATACAATGCACCAGGTGGGTGTGTACAGAGCGCACGGTGTCTGGTGTGCCAATTGTTTTTGTGCACCGGTGCTTTCTCTTGTTGAACACACCAGTGCGCTTTACAGTGATAAGCACATTGGATGAAATACATCTGCAAAAATCTCTGCCCACCAACCTCCTCTAGTAACCTCCACTAGAAACAGATGTCTGGGGTATTTTTATAAGGGGTTCCTCAAAAACATCCGCCAGAGGGTCTTTTCCTTGTAGTGACCATATCCCATTGGTATTTAGTCCTTGGAAATTTTTTTCTGCGGATATAAAATTCAAACCGAGTAATGTGTATAAGTGATACTCTTTAAAGTGTTTTGCTAAATCCACCCACTGTGCAAAATTTGCATTGGCCTTTACTGAAAAAAAACCCTAGATTTAAAGATCCTCAATAAATATTTTTCTGGCTGATAGAATCCTAGATGCAGGGTTCCTGTAGATGTAACCGAGTGTCAGGAGCCCAATAGAATCAACAATTTTCCCTTCTAAGCTTCAATTTTTATTCTATGGTTAATTGCAACTTTATTTCTAGATCCCATTAGGGAAAATTTGTGAATTTTTTTAGTGTGTATAAAGACCAAACTAAGCTATAAAAATGAGTTCCATAAGATTTAGAAAATATTTTTGGAAAATTCCCATGTGAGTACACTACCCTCTATTTCTCGAGTTAACATTTTACAAAATCTAATCCATTGTGCAAAATTTTCATTGATGTTTACTAGACAAACCATAACTCTAAATATCCTCAAATAAATCATTGTTTTACTATGGAGTGTCAGAAGGAAGGTGTCCCTAGTTGTAATCGGGTACTGAGCGTCTACAATAGTCAATAGTTTTCCCATCCAAATCTCGATTTGAATTTTATTTACTCAATTCCAAGAGCCATTTAGAAACATATCATGAATTTTTTCCAAGGTTATTAAAACCAACCCAAGAAAAAAAAACAAGTTTTGGAAGATCAAACATTTGAATTTTTCCAAGGCCCATGCAAGAACACTATCCATGATTACTTGAGTGAGTGTTTTGTGAAATCAAACCCCTTTTGCAAAATTTTCATTGTTCTTTACTGAACAAAACCATATATCTAAAGATCCTCAAATAAATAATTTTTTGTCCTATGGATTCATGGTAGGGTGGGTGGGTGTCCCTAGCTATAACCTAATGCCAAAAGTCCAACAAAACCATTGATTTTACTATCAAAGTTCTGGTTTGATTTTTATGGTGAGTTGCAACTCACTTTCAAGAGCCATATATGGATATATTGTAAAATTTCTACCAATGGTATAAAAACCAAATTGAGTAGAAGAAACAATTTTCTTGAGCTCAAGCATTTGGTTTGGTCAAGGAAAATGTCATCACGCTACCCATGATCGCTCAAATGGGTGTTTTGAAAAATCCAACCCCTTGTGAAAATTTTGCATTGATCTTCACTAAACAAAACCCAAGCTCTAAAGATCCTCATATAAATAAATTTTTGCCTATGGATTCATAGGTGTGGGGTGTTGATAATTGTAACCGAGTTTCAGAGTCAACGGTTCTGTTTAGTTCTAATTTCAATTTTATGGCCAGTCACAACTTGCTTCCAACAATGATTTAGGGACATATTTTGTTTTTTTTGCATAAAGGTGGAAAGCACATTGTGCAATTTCAAACCCTTATTATTATGAAATTTGAAAACCCTAGTAATGTGGAATGTAAAAACTCTAATATAGTGAGTCCAAATTTGAGTTCATAATTAGGCATTGTATGTAAAGATTCCATATTGACCTTGCATTGCAAATTGTAAATGTCCATCTATGTATATTGAAGTGAAATTTGAAATCCCTAGTTTTGTTCAATTTGAAAACCCTATTTTTGAGGAATTTGAAAACCCTAGTAATGTAAAATATGATGGAATGGAATTGTGTGGATAGAATTTTATTTTATACCATTGTGACTAATTTATACCCAACACACAATAAGAGATGGCCATAAGTGATACACATAAGTGACGTAATTTAGTGACACCCCATAAGAAATTCACATAAGTGATCCTCTTGAAAGTGAGACACATAGTCAACATGCCACAATATACCTACCATAAGTGACATATTTAAGCATGAATGCACTGAAGGAGTGCATAAAATCCATGATACACCATATTAGGTGTTGCATATAAGTGACACACCTTTACTAGCAAGGCATAAGTGATGCAAATAAGCAATGAACCATGACCATCAACACACATGTTAGAAAAATGTTGGCATTTATGTCAAAGGAAGTGTCATGGAGTGGAAAAGATCAGTTGTGTGTAGGAATATTGGTGAAATTGATGATCATGGAGTATTACCTTCAGATCATTTTTTTGCGAATTTTTTTTCTCAAATGTTCATTCAAGTGGAATAGATGGATAGGCCTTGGAAAGGACTTTTCAATAGTATATTGAATTTTGAAAAATAACTCATGGATCAGAAGATATGGCCAATAAAATTTTATATGTCAAATGGTCAAATAGTGCATGGTTATGGGCGTTAAGGCTCCTTAAAAACCTTTTTTTTGTTAAATAATTCTTTTTTAAATAGCCGCAGACCCCCAAATCCTAGTCAACATATAGGTGGCATAGGAAGGACGAGCGAAATGAGACCATATCAAAGCATATGTGGCTTGGACATGTCACCCCAACATTTTAATCTTGGGAGTTTATAGTGAAGGGCCCATGTTTTATGGTCTGGGGTGACGGTTGTTGGGTCTCTAAAATGTCATCCTTTTTAACCTATTTCATTTATTTTT
This sequence comes from Pinus albicaulis, assembly GCA_034641835.2. Taxonomy (NCBI): domain Eukaryota; kingdom Viridiplantae; phylum Streptophyta; class Pinopsida; order Pinales; family Pinaceae; genus Pinus; species Pinus albicaulis. The sequence goes on along the minus strand of CM076576.1, from coordinate 542,358,640 downwards.
CCTCCAATTTTTACTGCATTTCACAACTCCATAAGTTTGTAAAAATACCATCTTCATGATTATATATGGGTTTAAACATATTATTTTCCAATGCATTTATTTTAGTATTTTGAGTGAATTAATGGTTAAATATTATAAAATTAAATGTATTCACTTATATATAAAATTTGGATGAGTTTTATGATATGTGTAGACATATTTAAAGATTACAACACAGTCATATTTGGACTCTACGTTTCGAGTCTAAATCAAGACTCATTTTCAGGACAAACTTGCTAAAAAGAGAATAGAGTAGTCTACTTCTCTTCTTTGAATTTTTATCCTTATTTTTTCGAGATTACGAATCTCGATCCATGTGTCCCTTCCGTACAAGGTAAAAATGATAAATTGGAGGTTTCTGTGGTGTAGATTTCTAGATGCAAAACTCGGAATCTCCACAGTATTCATTATTAGTCTATGTTTCGAGTCTAAATCAAGACTCATCTTCAGGACAAACCTACTAAGAAGAAAATAGATTAGTCTGCTTCTCTTCGTTGAATTTTTATACCATATTGTTTCATTATGTAGTGTGTC
>CM076576.1:542303851-542357967 GCA_034641835.2 Pinus albicaulis | reverse complement strand
CATTGATAGATACATTAAATCCATCATGAAAAGTGCATTTGGTCTAGTAAATAAAAACATTTAGACTCTCTTTTAATTTATACCATATTGTTTCATTATGTAGTGTGTTGTACAAGAAACATTGTCTTCATGTGCTTGCACCTAGTATATGTCATGTGTCAAAGTCAAACATGAAGATCTTAAAGTCTATTGTTTTATTTGATTGACATGAAATTTTATTAGTTTTGTAAATATGTTTATTTCAAATTTTTACATATATATTTACATATTTATGCATTATGAATAAAATGCATTATTTAGAAACGAGAAAAAGTGTGAAGGTTGATTTTATCATTTCTTTCGATTTTGTTTACATGGAACTCAATACTTCGGTTGCTAAATTATCAAAAAAAGGACTCTAATGTTTAGGACTTCAAGCTAGATTATTCTGCGTGAGTTTATAAATGGTTTTTTTGTCAACATTTTTTTCCTGGATTAGTTTATATGTATTATGTGCATTATATGTAATATGTTGAGGCATCCCTTATACACGCCCCAATTGCAGGCTATTACAGTGCAAGAGGTTTTGTTATATGTGGTCGGGCTCGTGATAGATCACATAGCCCGCCGAGAGTTCATGTTCCCCTCATAGATCCTGCCTTCGATGCTAGTTGGAGTGTCAGAGGAAGTATTTCTATCTCCGTTGATGATCATGTTATATCTGGTGGACCTTATTTGCTTATTTCAAGTACACCCTGTTGGATTTTTAAATCATCTTTAAAATTTATGTGTTTATGCCTTGAAATTGTCTTTAATTTTTAAATCGTCTTCAAATGATGTGTTTGAATTTAATGTATATGTTATTATGCTTCTAGTTTGTTAATTATATATATGTTAAATTATGTTTATGATTTTCAGGCCTTCAACAGGTCGAAGCTGAGGATTAGACTGCAACATCAATCCCTCCGTGGGATAATGATACAACTCATATCACATTAGAGGATGTTATGACCTGACATACACGGATCACAAGAGAGATGGAGAAGATCCCTGCCAATTCACCGGTTCATCTTGCATTGTCTTCGATGTTGGATAACATCAATTGGTTGATCAAGACATAACATAGGTCGGGCCCACATATCCACATATTACAGTCCATACAGAGGATTAGGAGGCATGAGGTTAGAGGCCCAGATAATTGGTAGGTGGTGAAAGAGGCCACCAAGGACATTGATGTTTGTGGGGAGTTGTTCGACATCCATCCAAATCACCCTTCTAGATATAAAGGTTCGATTCTACTGAAATATTTTAGGAATGTTAATGCAAACCTTTTTGTGTATGATAGATTCATTGGATCTTGGGGCCAAGTCCCCCACCATGACCAAGTCACCATTTGTTTTTCCAAGCATTTATATGCAAATTTTGGGTTACATATGAGGCTGGATTACACCGATACTAGATCTCATTATTATGGACCTATATTGGGACACACCTTTGAGTGTGAGGGGGATTGTAGGGACCCTGGGCATGTACCACCACCTCCAATATTTTTTCCACAACCTTATCAAAGCTTGGAATTATCAACGAAGCTAGAGGAGTTGTCACAGCTCGGTGGTGAGACCAACGAGACTATTACATAAAACATGCAGACGTCATTTGCTAGTGCACATGCTGCATTGGATGGAGAGATTAGGAGACCAACACCATTTCCTCGTGACCCGCCAATGCCCTTATATGTTGATGCATTTCTAGCGATTTTACCCTTTGACCAAATTTTGACATATAAATGTATGTATCGTGATGCCATTCGTGAGAATCGAAGGGTGCACGACTTGCATGAAACAGATCAAGTACATAGATATACAGAACTTTTGACTCTTATTTTCAAATTATGCATAATTATTTATATTAAAATTTCTAATTCGCATTATACCACATTTATATTAATAAGTTCATAATAACATCTAAACAAATCCTAGCTACATGGACGAGCTTATGAGATCATCTGAGGGGGCAATTGATTAGCAAGGCCATCCTCGACCAAAGCATGTTTCCATGGATTCCCCTCCACCTCCATGTCCACCTTATATGTTCACTAATGTGGAGGAGAGTCACTATGTACAACCACATAGACCAACAATTGAGGCAAACTTTTTTATTCCTAAGATTTCAACATTTTATTTGTTTAAGTTACACATATATGCTAATTAATTTGTAGCTTAATTATAATTTGTCCTTGCCATTGTGTACACATTCACATATGTAGAGTGTCGTTGGTGTCGTTGTTATTTGGAGACATTAGTGGGATGATGGGTTTAGAGGCACTGATGATGCAAGCCCCAATCATTGAGCCACAAGCAGGGGAGCATCAAACCCATATTCATGGTCACAACCCCATCCCATCCTCTTTGACTTGCATTTGGACTCGACTGAGGTTAGTAGATTCATGTATATGCAATTAAAAATGTGGTTCAAAATAAATTATTTCCATATTGTTTATTTTGTACAAATAATGATATATTTAGTTTGAATTTGAATGTGTTATATCACAGTACCAACTTATGGACACTTACTTGGCGTGACATAACTTACATAGGAGTTCTGGTGGTACTTAGACTGTCATATTTTGTATATTTTCAAGCTCATTTCATAGGACACATTCACATGTGTGATACAAACTTTTTATATTTTAATACATGGACAGTTTATGGATGTACATCATGGAAATTATTTTAGTTTATGAAGGTTTATTTAGGTTTATTGATTTTCATGTGATATTTGTAATATATATATATTTCATATGGATAGTTTATTAATACGTGTATTCACTATTTCAATTTATGGATTTGTATTAATCTTGTTTATAGATGCTCATTAATTTTTGAAGTTTATGGATCTATTAAAATTATTTTGCTAATTTAATAATTTTTCTATATACTATAATTTTTATTAGTAAAATATATGTTCAATTTTGATTTTCAGTATCATAGATTAAGAAAATAAGTACAATCTTAAGTTATGGTGCAAGTCACTTTTATACTTAAAATGAACTCAAATATATCATGTATCAATTTAATATAGAACATGGAAGAAATTCCATTCATGCTTCATATTGGCTTGTAGAAAGTGTCTTTTAGTGCAATCAACATGTATGTTATTACAATTCAATTTTAAAAATAAATGATTTGATTTATAAATTCATCCTCCCCCCCCCCCTCCCCTCCCCCACACACATATATATATGAACATTTTTGTGATCCACCCATATACCATTGCATGGACAATTTTTTTAAGTATTTCAATCAATTTCTTATCTCAAGGTTCAATTAAAAAAACACAAATATGATTGAAATAAGTTTTATTCAATTTTAATATTAAAATATGTTATGTAAACAACAAATAGGTTTTATTCAACATTATTTATTTTGAGATTATCTACAAGAACTTAGTCATAACATTATATAATTCAACCATATTGAAGTTTAATATATATGTCAAAAAACTATATATGGCAACATTTCTATAATTTTATATATTGTTATCAACTTTCCTAAATTTACAAGTAGTTATCCAAGTATTTCAATGAATTCCTTATGACGGAAATAAGTATTATTCAATTTTTAAAAGCTAAAATATGCTTGAAATAAGTTATATATTCAATTTAAAAGACGTGTAGATGTAAAAGTTACAAATACAAGTTTTATTTGATTTGATTTTGTTTGAGGTTATCTACAAAAGCTTAGTCATAATGCATGTCGACAATAATTTTTTTGTGCTAACACTAAAATCAATGCACAATGTTAAACTAATTAAATTAAAATTAATGTACATCATATATCTAGTTACAACAAATCATAAAATCAACATCTTCACTAAAATCAATCAATCTAATGCAGGTATTCAAATAGGATGAGAAATCAACATCTACACTAAAATCAATGCATCTAATGCTAACAATCAAATAGGATTATAAAGCAACATTTACACTGAAATCACTGCATCTAGTGCTGCAAGAAATAAAATAGGATTAGAAATCAACATCTACACTGAAATCAATGCATCCATTGCTAACAATCAAATAGGATTAGGAATCAACATCTACACTGAAATAAATGCATCTAATGCAAGCTCAATCAAATAAGATTAGAAATTAACATCATTAACATCATTAATGCATCTAATCCAAGCAATGAAATATAATTAGAAATCAACATCTACACATAAATAAATGCATCTAATTTTCAAGAAATCAAATAAGATTAGAAATCAACATTTGTACATTGAAATCAATGCATCTAGTGAAAATAATTTTCTTCCCTTTCTCTCCCCCTCCATCTATATCGATATATCCCTCCATCTCTCCTTATTTTTCTCTCTATCTCACCCCCATAGACACTCACACACACCCCCTCCCTCTATCTCTCTCTCTCTCCCTCCTCCCTCTGTCTCTCTCTTCTTCCCTCTCTCCCCCTTCCATCTATTTCTCTATCTCCTTCTATCTCTCCTTCTTCATCTCTCTATATCACCCGACAAACATACACATTGTTTCTCCATATCTATCTATATATCCATCCCTATACCTCTCCCTCTCTTATATATATATATATATTTCTTCTTACCTCCCTCTATCTCCCCTTCCAACTCCATCTCTCTCTCTCCCTCCCGCTCAAGTCCTCTCTCTCTTCCTTTCTCTTCCACTTCCCTCTGTCTCTCCCCCACGTCACTCACTCACTCTCTCTCTCTCTCTCTCTCTCTCGCTCCATCCTGCAACTATGTTGACTATCTCCCTCCCTCTCTCATTCTCTATCTCCCTTCTCTCCATCTCTCCTTATTTGTTTTTCTATCTCACCCCCAAGCGTACACACTCTCTCTCCATCTCTCCCTTATCACTCCTTCTCTCTCCCCACCTTTCTCTCTCTATATGTCTTGAAATTCTTCCTTCCCTATCTTCTCCTCCAATTCCATCTCTCGAGCTCCCTCTAGTTATCAGAGACTCTCTCCTCCTCTCCCTCTCTCCATATGTGTGTCCCTCGCTCTCTCTCTTACCCTTCTCTCCCACTCTCTCTCCTCTATATTTCAAAAATTTTAAAATAATTTGACAATTAATTTTATTTTTTTTCTAAGTAAAGCTAATTCTATTATGTCATAAACAAAAAGTTACAATGCACTTCTTGAGGAATGGACAAGTCCAAGCCAAAGGGAAAAGTTAAGAGTTTGTTTCCAAGAGTTGGACTGCCCCAAGAGGGGAAACCAATCCTTAGAAACCACAAAATACAAGCTGCCCATAGCGGGAAACCAGCCAATAGAGTTTTCAAAATAAAGCATAAAAAGCAAAATGTAACAGTTTTAGACAAGAAACCGTTAAGAGTAGGAGTGGAGGCGCTAAGGTGAACCTTCATGCTTGTCACTGGGGGAAGGAAGTTAATCTAGAATTCGGCAGATATAGCCATAATCCAAAGAGTCAAAGCTAGGCCCAGAGTCATCATGCAGAGGGTGAGGAGAGGCAGGAAGACTGAGACGCTCCCCCGACACAGTCAACAGCAAATCTTCCTGCAAGGTGGCCACATGCTTCTGGGAGGTGTCCAAATAGCTACCACCTGTCTGCACTTGGGTGCCTGGAATGTCCGGACCAGAGATACCCTCGTCCTTGTAGTCCTCAGTGTCGTTAGAATCAGAATTGTTGTTGGAGGAAAGTTGCATGGGGAGGGCTTTGAGCTTCCACGAGATGAAAGCCAACAACAGGGAGATAGTCAACTTGCGGGCCCTTTTCTTACTACTGGAGGAGGAGGGGAGGAGGGATGGACCGGGGACCTGCAGAGAGAGATGAGCATTCAGGATGGCCGGGGGAGGAGATTCATGTGAATTCCAGTCCAGGGAGAGGTTCAAATCATGGGAGAGGGAGCTGGATAGTGGAGGACGAGAGGGAAGTCCCCTCCCTCCTGCACGTTGGCACCTCATTCTATGTCGACGGGGCATTAAGATGCAAGGGAGAAATGCACCAGACAGAAGTGGAGCCGAGACTAAAGCAGTGACGCAGCGGCTGCCCACCTGAACAGGGAAAGGCCGAAGGCAATACACCAGGGGGAGAGCAGCCAGAGAAAAGCTGTGCACAGCGGGCGGGAGGACAAGAGACCAAGCGGAAGAGGAATTGGATATGCCGAACCTCATGCTCAGAGTTGGATTAAAATAAAGGCTTTCCGAGTGTGTCGCCTCAAGGGTGGCGTATAGAGCTTTAATGCTCACCCCACGCTAGGAGTTATTACTGTGGGGATCCCAAGGGCAGATCACGTGGGTGCGCCATGTGTTCATCCACATGACTGTCCCATGGCGCCTTGAGAGCCTAGCAAGCACCCGCATCCGGGGTAGAAGATCCTTGCGCATCAGCTGAGTGCAATCATGTTTGAGAGCTTCATCATCCAGGGAGGAGAGGGTGCCAAAGCAGAGAGGTGAAGAATGAGAGACTCCTTTGTTGGCAAGAAGATCAACCACCTTGTTAGCAGAGCGTCTGATATGGTGGAAGTTGATTGCAGAGTGATTGTGGATCCCCTGTTTGAGAAGATTGATGCGCGAGGCCAGGCGCCAACTCTTGGCTAATTTGGTAGCAGAAGTGCCAGCTTGTAGTCGTTTGGCCATGTTAATGAGGATCTGGGAATCTCCCTCTATATCTAAAGGGAATAAATTATGGTCTCTGGCGAGGTTGAGCCCTTGGAGCATGCCCTCAAGCTCAGCAGATTTATTGGTGTCCCATCCTATAGACCCATAGAAGACTAATAACACATGACCATGAGAATTTCTGAAGATGCCTCCATATCCTGTTTCCCTTGGATTCCCCTTAAACACTCCATCAAAGTTAAGCTTGTAAAGTCCAGTAGCCGGCGGTGACCAATGGCTGGGAGAATTCGGCTTTTGGTTTGAAGGGGGCTCAGAAACAGGGAAGGAGTGAAGCAAGAGGTTCCAGTTGGTCTAGATAATCTTCTCCCCAGGGAGAGAGGGGAGGTTCGAATCTTGCCATCGATGAAGAGCGAGGGTCTCTTGAAGGTTGCCGCAGACAATGTTCCAGAGGTTATCAGGAGTAGATCATTGATCCCTAAAGATTCTGCGATTCCGCTCCTTCCAGATAGTCCACAGAATGTGCCCCGGGAGAATGATCCAGAGAGCATTGAGAATTGCAAATTGAAAAGGAGCAAAAGGCCAATTCCGAATGGTGTTAAGAATGTTTCCAGGAATTCTATCTGATCTTCTACTTAGCAGAACCGTCTTGTCCCAGAGTTCAATGGCCATGTTGCATTCGTTGAAGAGATGCTCAGTCGATTCCTCCTTGGTACCACATTTGGGGCATTAGGAGGGGCCAATAAAACCTTTCTTGCAAAGATTGTCCCATGTGAGTAGTCGTTGTTTGCTGAGGAGCCAGAGAAACGTGGAGATCTTGGGCCAAATTTTGGGGTGCCAAATTTTTTCCCAGATGCTATCTTGTTGGTCAAGATGGAAGGGGAGGAGCAATCGTTAGTCTTCCTTAGTGGTGAAGGTACCCAAAGTGGTGTGTCCCCACCGAATGATGTCAGGGTCTTCTAAAATGCGCAGTTAATGTTTGGCTAATTCCTGTTTGATGTCGTTGGTACGATGAAGTCCCAATTGGGTCTAGAGAAGATCAACAAAGAGCCATTGATGATATTGGGATTGGGGGTGCCGCCTGATCGTAGTGCTCCAGAAGAGGTTGATACTGGGATGAGGCAGATGATCCAAAATGCCCTGCCAATTGGAGATGGGGAAAAGGGAGGACATTTTGGGCATTTGTTGCCAAGAGTTGTGCCATAAGTTAGTTGAGTTTCCAGATCTGACTTCCCAGAAGTTGTGGTCACGAACTAGGGCTCATTACTGCTTGGCCGCCTTCCAAATGAGGGATCCATTCTATTCTGCATCGAAGCGAATGAGGTTGCTTGAAGGCCAGTTGCTCGCATATTTTGTGGCCCAAAGCTGCGCCCATGGAGTATCTGTATTAGAGATCCACTGCCACCAAATTTTTGTGCCCATGACCTCGTTGCTATGTTGAGGATCTCTTAACCCTAGACCACCAAAAAGTTTGGGGCACAGACCTCCTGCCAATTGACAAGAGCCCATTTCTTCTTGGCCTTGGCTCCCCCCCAGAGAAAATTGCGTTGGAGTCCTCTAATAGCTTTGAGCACCCATTTCAGGGCAACGAGCATGGAGAAGAGATACAAAGACATGGACTGAAGGACAGATTTAACAAGGATGAGACGACTGGTGAGGTTGAGGGCACAATGAGTCCAAAGAGTAAGACGAGAGTCTAGTCTGTCCAACAAATCTTTCCAAGAGGAGTGTTTGATGACCGAATTAGTGAGAGGGGCCCCTAAGTATTTGGAGGGAAGGGAAGCGATGGGGAAGCCTAGAATGTGAGCTATGTTGCGCTGGGTGAGCTTGGGAGTGTTGAAGAAGAAGATTTGGGATTTGGAGTTGTTGACCATGGTGCCAACAGCCAGCGAGAAGCAGTCCAGAATAGATTTGAAAGAAGAGGCTTCTTCAATGGAGGGGTGTTCGAAAAGCATGTTGTCATCCACAAACTGCTGGTGAGAGATAGGAGGGCGATGATGAAGACAGAGACCCCTTAAGGAGCGATCATGAACACGGGATTTAATAAGTCTACTCAACCCTTTCGCCATCAGAACGAGGAGGAAAGGGGAGAGGGGATCTCCCTGACGAATACCGTAGGATGGTGAGAAAGGGGAGGAGAGAGATCCGTTGAGGAGAATGGAGTAGAGAGGGGATGTGATGAGACTCATAACCCAGCGGATCCAAGTTTGACTGAAGCCAAAGGCTGCCAGTACCTTTTGGATATACGCCCAGCTAAGCTTGTCAAAGGCTTTGGAGAGATCGATTTTAAGAAGCACACCTGGTATCTTGCAAGTCTTAAGTGAATGCGCTACCTCATGCGTGAGAATGATGCCGTCAAGGATGTGGCGTCCTTCGACATATCCAGTTGTTCCTGAGAGATGAGGAGAGGCAAAAGGGGCTTGAGACGGTTTGCTATCACCTTGGAGACGAGCTTGTATAAGACGTTGCAGAGGGCGATGGGTCAAAATTTGCTGGGGGAGGAAGCTTTTTCTTCTTTGGGAATGAGAGTAATAAAGGCTGCGTTGAGAATTGGGAGCATCCAGTGCATAGAGCGCGATTCTTCAACCATTTCCCATATATCGTTTCTAATGTCATCCCAAAAAAAGTGGAAAAAGTTGGTGGTGAATCCGTCTGGGCCAGGAGCTTTGCCTGCTTTGAGTTGGGCCATAGCTTGGTCCACTTCCTGAATTTGAACCGGTTTGAGTAGAATTTGGTTGTGTTCATTTGTGATTAGCGTAGGAATGTGACTGGTGATCTGATTGATGGCATCTTGTCTATCTATAGATGGCTCCGTTAGAGTATCTTTGAAATGACTTATAAGTTCCTGTTCAATCTCTTCATGTGTCTCCAGATTGACTCCTTGTTCATTCTGTAAGATAGAGATGTGATTAACCATTCTTCTTTGAATGGTAGAATGGTGGAAGAATTTAGTGTTCTTCTCACCTTCTTTTAGCCAACGGATTCTGGATTTATGTTTCCAGAGCATCTCCTCCTGTAATTCCCTTTCCTCAATTTAATTTTTGAGATGTTTCTCCTGATTGTCCAGTTCATCTGTGAGTCCAGAGCTAATGAGTCGTTGTTGAAGAGCGTCCATTTTGGCTGCCATATCTTGTTGGCTTTGGAAGATATTGCCAAAGGTATGTTGATTCCAATGCTTCAATCTGGTTTTGATGATCTTGAGCTTCTGCTGAATTTTGTACATAGTGGAGCCATTGTGGGGATTGATGATGTGCCACCAATGGATGACCATATCTTTGAAGCCCGGATGAGGAAGCCATAATTGTTCGAAGCGGAAGGGTTTGGGAAGACCCTGATCAAGTCTGTCCCATTGAAGTTGGATGGGCCAATGATCCGAACCTGCAGCCAGGAGAATGGAAGAGAACATGTCTCCTCTGGCCTGTATGACAGAATCTGAGACAAGAAAACGGTCCAGACGGGAAGCAATGTGGTTGGGGCCAATTTTTCGATTGTTCCACGTGTGGATGCCGTTGGCTGTAGGGATATCAATCAGATGATTTTGGAGAATGAAATCTTTGAACTTCAAACTGTCGGCTTCTAGGAGTGAACTACCCCCACACTTTTCTCGAAGGCTGGTGATCATATTGAAGTCGCCACCAAGAATCCAATGAGGATGGGGGTTCAAGGTAGAGAGGGTAGCTAGATCGTCAAGGAGCTGGAGCTTGCTTGTAGAGGCTTGGGGAAAATAAACATTGGTGAGAAGGCCTTTGAGTTTGGTTCCCATGATATGGAAAGTGGCTTGAAGAAAATGATGGGAGGCATGGAAATCAGAGAGGGAGAGGAGGGCGGGGTTCTAGGCGATGGCAAGGCCCCCTGAGGCTCCAATGGAATCGACGATAACTGTATTGCAACTCGGCCAGAGTCGGGAAAGAATGGAGTGGAAGGTGGAGCTAGTACATTTGGTTTCCTGCATAAATAAGATGGCAAGTTTATTGTGTCTAAGACAAGTTTTTATCATACGATACTTTGAGGGACTTTTGATCCCTCGAATGTTCCAAGAAATGAGCTTCATAATATACTGGAGGGTTTCAGAGCTTTGAAGAACTTCGTCAGCTTGGGGTATCTGCCAGATTCAACCAGTTGATCCCCTAGGGTAATTAATCTTTGCAGATCCGTCGGTCTCCCTCTCTTTCTTGATTCTCTAATAATGTTGATAGTCTCTCGTGGGATGAGTTCCCCTTGGATCCAAAGATGGGCACTTCCTTTGAGCAGCAGAGCTTTCAGTAGGGCTTCCTCCAAGCTGTCAATCTATATAGAGGGGATGGTATGGTAAGCCTTGGAATCATAGGCTTTTTGTAGCCTAGTTAGGTTGAGGTCCCCGAAGTCAATATATTTCGGCTCCTCGATCATATATGCTATAGAGTTTGGGGAGGAGCTACCACCAGAGATCTTGGTCTGATCCGATGGGGGCTGAACATCAAGATCCATAGAGGCGTGAGGTTTGAGGATTTTAGTCTGAGGCAACAAAGAGGGAGAACTCAAGGAGGCTTTCAGATTAACGTTAGGCTCTGTAGTGATCAACGACGGTTGCGCCATTTGCTCGAGAAGAGAGAAGTTGAGGGGCGGTAAGGATCCAAAAGAGGGAGTGGCGGAAATGTCAGGAGCATAAGGAATCGAGGATTGATTCTAATCCGGATCAAGACTAGCTAGGAGGTGGAACCTGTTGCTAGAGGAGGGTTGAGCTTTGGTGCTGGAAGAGGGATGGGGAGGCTTAGGGGGAGAGGGATTTTTTTTTGCATGCCGTTTGCGGGGGGCTACCTTGATGAATCCATCTGGATCGGAAGGGTTGGGAGTACCAGAAGGATTAGAAGGGAGGTTCAGAGGACAATCTATGAACAAATGACCATGCTTGTGACATTTCCGACAACGAAAGGGAACATGTTCATAGTCAATGGATTGAATCCATTCAAAATCTTCATGCCAAAGACTTACCGAATCAAGGAGAGATTTTGCAAGGTGCATGTAGACATAGGTCCGAGTGTAGGCCATATATCGATTGTGTTTGGTTTCTTCTGCAACTTTAATGAAGGTTCCTAAGCAGTTTCCAATCTCCTTGAGGGTGATTTCCTCCCAGTACTCATGCGACAGAGAGTAGAGGCGAATCCATACAGGTGCCCTGTTGAAGTCCTCTTTGTCGGGGTTGAAACGTTCAACCCAATCCCTGAGAAAGAGCCCAGCTGCGTTGAAGAAGTAAGGCCCTCCGTCCATAACTCGATTTTTGTCCTCGAGGTAGGTAAAGATGATATTGAAGAAACCTTTGGGACCCAGCTGAAGATCTACTTGCCCCTTTGGCTTCCATTTGGCCTTGATCCAGCCGTAAAGGGATTTTTTGGTGGGCCAAAATCCAATAAAATTGCTGATTAGAGCTTGGTCATGCATGTACTGGATTTGACGATTGATTCTCTCAGCTGGGAAATGGAACTCGGGCCTCTTGGGCTCGATTGGAATGTAGGTTGAAGATGTCACCATATGTGTTTCTTTGATATCGATCCCTTCTTGAGATTGATGCACTGTTTGAGGAGCAGGTTTATCTGTCACAGACATCGATGGCAGGGCAACTTCAGATTTGTCAGATTTGCTGGGGTCAGAGGCATCATGAGAATTTCCAGAGATGGGGGGGGGGGGTGACCGGGTACCCTCCTCTGGGTTCTGCCATACAGGAAGCAGGCAACGAATGCAATGATGCCAATGGCTAGTAAGAACCAGGCGCAGTGGCGGTGCCCTGTGCGAAGACGCTGAGGAAACCCGAGGGTTTCAGGCCAGTGCTCTCATCTCGTCTCTCGGTCCCTCTTCCGCTCATCTTACTCAACCTTCTCGATGATAAATTTTTTTTGACAATTAAAATATTATGTGTGTGTGTGTGTGTGTGTGTATATGATGTCGTACAACAATTTAATTTTTTTTTTTATATAATACATCTTTGAAATGCAATATTTCAAATATGTGTTATACATTGACCTGGAGGGAAAATGATATTTTTCCATGGAAATATTATTTTAAATTTTCCAAAATATTAATGTTCCAGCTAACTCCATCAAAAATACATAAGCACTTTATGTCTTCCAATTGAAATTGTTTAGGTTTTATTTCTTTAAAGGGAGATTTAGGTTATGATTACTTCACGATTTTAAAAATATTATATATTTTATTATGTTAGATTTATAAAAAAATAGGTAAAATAAAATTAACATATTGAGTTAGCTTGTATGACTCTTTTTGTGTTAATGACTCTTTTGTTGATGCCTATATCGTATATCAACCACATTTATTAATGTGATTGTGCTAGTATATATTATAATAAAAGAAATTTTATATCATATTAAAGTTAATAATATTATATTAATCCAAAATTAATAAATTTAATATTAACATTAAAATATATTAATATCATTTCATCATTTAATTTAATATATATATATATATATATATATATATATATATATATATATATATATATATATATATATATATATATATATATATTAAATTTAATAAGGTTTTTACATGATATGATAACAAAAATTCAAATACGATTTGGAATTTTAAAATGAGGTAAAAGCTTGATTTTAGATCATTCGTTTTTTTGTTTTTTGTTTTAGAGGCTCGTTTGAGCCCTTGTTAACCACCTATATGGCTCGTTCAAGGGCTTAAAAAATGCTCGATCGAGCTATTTGAATTTGAAATTTACGTGCTCGCTCGAGCGCTTCAAGTGCTCGATCAAGCCTCTCAAGTCCTAAAATCCACAATTTCAACACACTTTCTATAAAATTCCCTACAACGCCATTTTGTACCCTAGCGAACTTAGGGATAAATTTGTCCTTAGGTGGCAGATTTGATCACATTGGATTCATGAAGGAATCCTCTATCTAATGGCATATGAGTTTGAAATTTTTGAGTTCATATGATATTTTTCATCTAATTTCTTTTAAACATATTGCTTGATTTTTTTAAAAACCATTTTAAAGAGGTTGAATAAAAAATCAATATCATAAAATATACACAACGATTTGAAAAAAAAAAAAAACCACTATATTCATTTAGGTGTCCTCTTCAAAAGGAAACTTTTGTTTTTTCAATTTATTTAAATAGTTCAAAAAAACCTTATGTGAACATGTGTCTGCAAAATGCAATTGAAATATCACTTTGCCAACTTTGAAAAATAATAAAAAGTATATTTTTGCATGAAAATTATTTTTTTAATATAAAAAAAATAGCTCTCTTTGTGTATATTATGAAGATCTAAAAATGAAGACTGTGGAGATTCCGAGTTTTGCATCTAAAAATCTACACCACAGAAACCTCCAATCTATCATCGTTACCCTGTACGGAAGGGATACATGGATCGAGATTCGTAATCTCGAAAAAATAAGGATAAAAATTCAAAGAAGAGAAGCAAACTAATCTATTCTCTTCTTAGCAAGTTTGTCCTGAAGATGAGTCTTGATTTAGACTCGAAACGTAGACTAAAAATGAAGACTGTGGAGATTCTGAGTTTTGCATCTAAAAATCTACACCACAGAAACCTCCAATCTATCATTGTTACCTTGTACGTAAGGGATACATGGATCAAGATTCGTAATATCAAAAAAATAAGGATAAAAATTCAAAGAAGAAAAACAGACTACTCTATTCTCTTCTTAGCAAGTTTTTCCTGAAGATGAGCCTTGATTTAGACTCAAAACGTAGACTAAAAATGAAGACTCTGGGGATTCCGAGTTTTGCATCTAAAAATATACACCATAGAAACCTTCAATCTATCATTGTTACCCTGTACGAAAGAGATACATGGATCGAGATTCGTAATCTCCAAAAAATAAGGATAAAAATTCAAAGAAGAGAAGCAGACTAATCTATTATCTTCTTAGCAGGTTTGTCCTGAAGATGAGTCTTGATTTAGACTGGAAACGTAGACTTAAAATGAACACTATGGAGATTCCGAGTTTTGCATCTAAAAATCTACACCACAGAAACCTCTAATCTATCAATATGGTATAAATTAAAAGAGAGTCTAAATGTTTTAATTCACTAGACCAAATGCGTTTTTCATGATGGATTTAATGTATTTATCAATGACACTCTACATAATGAAACAATATGGTATAAAATAAAAGAGAGTTTAAATGTTTTTATTCACTAGACCAAATGCATTTTTCATGATGGATTTAATGTATCTATCAATGATGCATTATTGAAACATGAATTTTTATATATATTTGTGTTAAATGATATATATATATATATATATATATATATATATATATATATATAATCAGTATAGAACTATGTTATGTTAACTAATTTTACGTTATATTATAAGCAATATATATAGATTTATAATATATCTAGCAATGTGATATGTTATAACTTTATAATTTAGTTAAATATATATAGTTATATTTAAATAATTATATAGTTACATAGTTATGAAATAGTTATAATTATAATTATGTTATATGTGTGTGTTATGTTAAATAACTTTATGTTGTATATGTTAAATAATTATAAAATTATATTTTATAATTTTATGTTGTGAACTAAATAGTTATAGAACTATGTTATATTATAAACAATATATATAGAGCTATAATATATAGCTATGTGATGTTATAGTTAAATATAATTACATGTTATGTTAAATTTTATAATTATATATAGTGACACGATGTTATAGTTATATATATATATATATATATATATATGGATAACAAAAGTATGCTTTTAGATTTTTAACTTTAAAGATTAATATTTTATTTTTTAAAAATTAGAAGCATACTATATCTATAATTAAAACAAACGCCTGACCAATACAACAGAGAATCGTGAGACAAAGCTCACTGAAATCATTGAATTTCACTGCACGATTACATCACACTTAAATAGCAGATTGCACTCACCTAATCTTCCTGAAGAAGAGGAAACAAACCTAAATATATGGAACCAATTTCTAAATACACACTCTCGTTCAACAACTCAAACTAAATCTATTTCTGCATGATCTAGATTATTCTCACATCCTCCCTTAATGGAGAAATGGATTTAGTTTGAGTTGTTGAAGCGAGAGTGTGTGTTTTGAGTTAGTTCCATGTATTTGGAAGTATTTCCTCTTCAGAGTTAGGTGAGGGTGCAATGCCTATATATATTGATGTGATGCGAACAGAAATTCAACAGAACTCGACTTTGTCTGCGTTTCTCTGTTATTGGTGGGCTGTACCTGCGTTTGTTTTAATTTATTATCGAAGCTACGGTGCGAATGGGGAAGAGAAAGAGATGAAGTAAAAGAAGCGAAAGGTTACTGTAGTTGAAGCTACCGCGAAAATTGATCCTTCAAATCTGATCTATTTTCTTGCAGAAATTTCGACCTAATTTAGTTCCATTTAGTTTGGTCAACTCTGCACAATTCCCTCTGAACAAGATATTGAAGGAGTCTATTGTGACCAAGCTTGCAGAAATACTTCTTTGTTACATTCCAGAAGCTGTTCGTAAGACATCGATTCTTCAAATAAACAGCAGTATTTCTGTATTTTGTGGGCCTTCCATAATGTGCTTGCAGATATCGCCCCTCAAGGGGTATAAAGGATCGGTCTAAAGGTTGTGCGTTTTTCTTTCCTCATTGGTGTTGTCTCACTGGTGCAACATACACGCTTGGGTAAATAATATTTTTATGATGAAAATATTTTGGAATCAAAATCAATATACATATTGAGATTAGCCATCTCAATATGAAGTTACTTTGTTAGAATTGGCTACTCTAACAAATGACAGGTGAAACGTGAAGTTCCAAGTTTCAATTGACAAAGACAAAGATGCCCAAGATGTGAGCAACGAAAAGAGATAATGGAGTAGCAACAATTATTATGATGGACATCAATCGAGGTTGTGTGAGTTTTTTTTTATGAGTTTCCTGGAATAGACTCAATAGCATGTTGTATAATGAGTCACTCAGTTGCATGGTAAGCAAGTCTAGGATGGTTTTGTAGTGGTCATTTTATGTACCTGGTAATTCCAAGATATGGAGTATGTAAGCCTTATAAAGGCATGTGTATCCCTGTAAAATTTCGTGGTCATCTAAAAACCACTTTGTAACTACAGGTTCATGGTCAGCCAAAAACCATTTTGCAGTGTCAGTTTTTGGTCAGCTAAAAACCACGTATAATAGTGAAGCAGACTGGAGATAGGTTTATGTCAGTGTTTTCCACTGAAGGAAGAGCATGGTTACGGGTCATCCGATAAAACCCCGATGAAAGAAGAGCATGGTTACCGGTCATCCGATAAAACCCCGATGAAGGAAGAGCATGGTTACGGGTCATCCGATAAAACCCATGTTGGAGGGGGATATGTAGATACAGGTACATGTATGCAGTGATAATGGTTGACAGAACCATGTATATGAAAGACACCCTACAAGACCAGCGGTTGCAGCGGTTGGTACCCATGCATTCCGGTGGATGGTTGCTCCTTTATATGGATGTCGACATATCCTTTTTGTTATGTTTGACCACAAATAAATTTTGCGAAGTGATATCGAGACAAGTAGTCATTAAGGGGGTGCGTTGAAATGTGTAATTCCTACTTGTCCAGTTGTGACTCTCTATGAATAGAGTATGTTCCTATTTCCTAGGTTAGCTAAAACTAGTTTCCTTATTTGGTGTGAGGTTGAGATATTCCCTCAACCAACTTATTGTACATCCAAGATAGATTTCTTATCTTGAGAACAATTACTAAGATGGAGATCAATCTAGTTTGTGTGATTTTTTTATGAGTTTCCTGGAATAGACTCAATAGCATGTTGTATAATGAGTCACTCAGTTGCATGGTAAGCAAGTCTAGGATGGTTTTGTAGTGGTCATTTTATGTACCTGGTAATTCCAAGATATGGAGTATGTAAGCCTTATAAAGGCATGTGTATCCCTGTAAAAATTTCGTGGTCATCTCAAAACCACTTTGTAACTACAGGTTCATGGTCAGCCAAAAACCATTTTGCAGTGTCAGTTTGTGGTCAGCTAAAAACCACGTATAATAGTGAAGCAGTCTGGAAATAGGTTTATGTCAGTGTTTGCCCTTTGAATTAGTCTCAAGATAGGAAATCTATCTTGGACGTACAATAAGTTGGTTGAGGGAATATCTCAACCTCACACCAAATAAGGAAACTAGTTTTAGCTAACATAGGAAATATGAACAGACTCTATTCATAGAGAGTCACAACTGGACAAGTAGGAATTACACATTTCAACATCTATTATTAAAAAATATTTAAAATATACATTAATTTAAATTTAAAATAATAAAATAAAATAAAATTTCTTATTTTATAAAGGTTCACTATGCGCAACCATATTCATCATGTCAATCTCAAGCTCCTAATTTACTTATTTATTCGCTATAGTTTCATTGTTTTTTGTTTTGGTGTTTTTTGGGGTATATATTTGGTCAAATTTGCTAGAAATTTAAAATGCATTTTACATAACAAACAATTAAAAAGATTGAAAATTTATTTCACAAAATTCTTAAAGAAAAATTTTAAAACCTAAAATAATTAGAAAAAAATGATTTTATCATTCAAATTTAGAAAATATATATTTAATAAACAAAACATTACAAGTAAGAAATAAATTTAAAACCTAAATTATAGTTTTTTTTGGTGGTTTCAAAGTGTTTTCTAGGTAATTTTGAAGAGTTTTGTCGATGGTTTTCTAGATTGGTTTTGTGGTTTTCTAAGTTGTTTTGAAGGGTTTTTTTATGGTTTTCTTGGTTGGTTTTGTGATTTTCTAAGTTTTTTTGTGAATTTCATGGTTTTTAGATGGTTGTTTTTTTAATTAATTTTAATAATTTTGCAAACAATAAATAAATAAGAAAGACAAGATAGAATACGTACCTTCATTTGAGCCTTTAGGACGTTGGCGAGGTGGTTGGCGAGATTGATTTGAGTGCTTCATGTTTCAATTGCTCAATCAAGTTCCAATACTCTCGGCTTAGCTAATGTCACACTCTCGATCAAGCTCCTAGTTTACCTGCGGTCTGTGCATATGGCGCACACAGATCGCGGGAGCAGTATTTATTAAAAACAAAAAGGGGTTTGATTGAGTGATATAGCTTGATCGAGTGTTATAGCCCGATCAACGATTAGTTTTTAATCCTCGATTGAGCTACCTTTTTAGTGCCCAACGAGCTCGATTGAGCCATTTTTTTTCTACCCAAACGCGTCCTCTTTCACCAAAAAGTGCAACCCAACTCCATGCTTTCACCTATATATATATATGTGAAGACCTAAGCCATGAATGGGTCGAGAGCTAATAGACTAACGCCAAGTGACATTGGGAGGATGGCTAGGATAGCCTCGTGGCAGGTTGATGACTTGGTGATGAAAAGCTAAACTGCTATAGGTAGTTTAACTGTCATCTTATCAATATGAAACCCGCAACCTTTCACTAATGCATAGCAAAGCTGCAACTTTCTTCATAATACATGGACCTATGGGTTATGGGCCCACGTATATATTGGAAGCAAGCAAAACAGCGGATTTCCACAAACCTCGACCAACAAACGCTGGTTCCACTCTGAATGCTTAAGGCTAGAACCCAAATAAATCTTAACTCATGTTGATAACATGTTGGGTTCGTCCAGCGTGTTAACCTCTACGCACATCGAAATGCGATTGCCGTTAGATCTACGAGAGATTGACGGTCACAATTCTTTCCACATTGAACTCTGATTTATAAATTTTATCGTGTCCATTTTAGAAATTAAAGTCCACACATATTCGAATGCAATACGCGTCCGATCAATCACCATGCTGATGGCTGTGATCTATCTGGATTCTCACGATTTTATCGTGTTCTCTGCAGTTTGGTTTTCCGATGATATTAACCATCGATTTGGACAATTGAATGGCTATCGTCCACTTATTGATGGAACTCGCATTATAACACAGTATATCCCTTCCATCCTTGTTTAAGGCACTCGCATCACTCCATACAACAGTGCCTTCTATAATATGATATTATCATTGGATCACCATCGATCCTTATAGTGATCGATGGTCGATCAGTAAACTCATAACACGAAATTGAACTCATAAATCTAACTTTAAGTAAACAATACTCAAACACAGAAATCCACATAACACGTATTTCAATTATATACAAAACTTGATTATAGTCTAAGGCATCTTAGCCTTAGTCACAAATTCTCCTGTGGTTACATTGTATCCTCTCACTCCCTCTTTTTGTCACACAACACAGACTCTTTATATAGAAATTTTCAAAAGCATGGATCATCTATGATCCACGATTTTTCTCCCTCAATCGCTCAAACAAACCCTTAAATCTCTCGTTATACATACATGATAGATAATTACAATTAATTAAACCTTATCAGTTCCATCAATTTAGTTCTATTTTAACAAACTTTGCCCCAGTTTGTAATGACTATCCACGTTTTCTCCTTTCACAACTTTGATTCTGATTTTAATGATGATGCTCCTGCATCACTTGGCGTCATCTGATTCAATAAGATTTGAATAGTCATGTAGCTTGATCCAAAGGTTAGCCTAAGACAAAATTTATATTTCCATAATTGTCTCGACGAGACGAGCATGTTGTACCAACCCATATGAATTTTTGAGGTAGTTGAAAATGTTTCAAAAATTTTAGACCCCATTTCCATAACGCTACCTTGGATATCAGGGCAACATTGTGACCACCTCCTTCTAACCTGTGGTTGGTGGGACATGGGAGGGGGTGTGATACAAAAACTATGAGCAAAATACATTGTGTGTGTGTAAACTACCCTCACAATCCTCCAATAGAAGAGTGCCCCACCAAAAATATGCCAACGTGCCATAAATGAGTAAAAACTCGATCAACCATGGGCATAAGGACATGAACACTCCAACAAATATGAAAAACAAGGGCACAATCATTTCAAATCACAACTTTGCACAAGTATGATGTGAGACATCTAAGGTGAACATCCAATGTATAGGTTGCCACATGTGGCTCCTCGACAAGGGTGTTCCTTTAATAAGATAGTGAGGTCAAGTGCCATGTCATTTGTAATTGTTGTAACTTGTGACGCTATTTAACGACCTCATAGGAGTCATCAAACACCTCATCAACCTCCCACATATGGTTCAAGGGAATAATCATGCATATGTGTGAATACATCCAATTGTGCAAGAGGGGCATCTCCCAGTAATCCATGTGGCATCCCTATCATTGCCTCATGCATGTCATGGATCCCAATACGATGGCATGTGTCCCAATGAAGTATAAGGATCTCAAGAATAAAACATAAATCTCAATGTCAACGGATATAGTTAAATACAAGAACATATATTACAATGCAGTGTCATATATCTCGAGGCATGGTACAAACCCCAATGTAAGGCACCCACTTGTAGTGGTGAGTCCAATTACTTGGTGAGCCATTAAGTGATATAACCTTAGTGATTTTTTCCAACACGACATAACAAAGGCTAGTTTTAGAAGACAACATTAACCCTTATGCATGTGTCAATTCCTAGGACAAAGTGTATTTCCCAAATCCCTAAGTAAAACACAAGTGATTGATGAATATTTATGAAAGGAGAAGGGGGAAAATTCATGTGATGATCCTCAAAATATGACATAATGATGTATAGGTTTGATAGTTTTGATCATCTAGCTTCAAAAGTTCTTTTTAAGAGGGAGTATGGCATTGCGTTGTCTTTCCTCAACACTTAGGTCACTTTTTCTTATATTATTCATAGACAAGAATGGGACTAAGGACATTGGCCTCATAGCGAGGTGGCATTTGCTCAAGCTTTATATTTTGGCTATTAATTTAATTGGCTCTTCATCTCTTAGCTTTTCTGGCTTCGATGACTTAGGTTGTTTTCATTTGTACTCTATTGGTGATCTTTAATAAGCCAAACATGAAAGGGAGTAGCATTTTTTTTAATTTATTCTTTTTATGGATGAAATGGAGTGAAAGGGTAAAACAAAAGTGTTAAATATGGTTAGGGTGTGGAAAATGCAACCTTGACTAGTTTTCAAGTAGTACTTACTGACCTGAGAGATGAAGACACTTCTAAAGTAAAACTATGCCCCCCATAGTACAATGAGACAAATAATAAAAATTATAATGTTATTAAGTTTGTTGGATCTCATTTAGTGTTTACCACTTTCATGACATGGCCAAAAAGTTATATCACTACATCCAAGTAAGAAACTAATGCATGGAACATCAAATAGAGTTTGTTGAAAATGAAATGTGCCATCCATAAGTGCATATGGTAATCTAAGAAATGAGGGTGGAACATCAAATTTACCACAACTAATTTAGCATGATCATATAGCTAAAGGAGAAACTGAGTGAATTATCTATGTTTGGAGAGTTTTACCAAAAAAACTCATGAAATGATCAACGTACCAACATTTTGACGATGCCTTTGGGTAGTTACCACCTAGGGGATAATAATGCCTATATTGCAAATGCTTAAAGATAAAAGGCCACTTCAATTGGGAACACAACCTAATCAATGAATCGTGAGAGGGTTGAGGTCAACATGAAGTTCTCTCAAGGACCTTTAATTTTTTAATCCTCCAAGTGATATTTGCATGATTGAAAAATATTCACCAACATTTCTCCATGTTGATGAGAGCTTGAAATATATTTAAAATTTTCAATGCAATAAAAATAAAATAAACCTATAATACTAAGGACGACAAGAAAATGAAATTGATCAGTTTTGGGGGCTTTATCTTTCAGGCATTCTTTGGTTTTTTATTGTCTAGGTTCCAATGTTAGGGTTGTGATTTCATTACTTTGAAGTTGCGTAGTATCTATTTAGTAGGTTAAATTTAGGGTTTTTAAGAACTAAAAAGAAAACACACACATTAAATAAGAAAAATAAAAATTTTCAAATTTTCACAGTGAAATTTGTTTGCAAGATGGTGGAAGCACAAGGAGGTGGTTTCTTGGCTTAGCAATGCTTAATCTCTCAGCCGAAAGCTGAAAATAGAGGAAGCATATTATTTCAATGTTTTCAGTGACACAAACTCCCAACAAAGAATTGAGAGGATTCCCAACTAAACATTTAGGAGATTCTCAACCAAAAAAATAGGACATCTTGAACACGTGGTTAAGAATCTTCTTGAGAGTTTTCAATTATGGTCACATAAAGCATTATAGTTAAAAGCATTTAACTCTCTATCAGGATTTTTTTTATAATCTCCTTGTTATCACTTAGAAAAAACCTCAACTATGAAGGGAAGAGACTAAGGTAACCTTTAACCAATCTCTTAAATTGAAAGTTATCCCTTTCAATCCTGAGGGGGATCTCTTATATAACTCAGTCAAAATGACTAGTTATGTATTTAGCACAATGACTAGGTTTGTTGTAACAAAGCTACAAAATTGTGGAAGGGTTTGATAGATTTCCATTGGGCATGGAGTCAAATATTTAAGAACAGAGATGCATGCAACCTGTAGTCTATGGACAATCATATCAACTCTAATTTTTATGTTGCGCACTTATTCCAATGAGAATGGTCTTCCTCGTGTTTTCAAAACCATGAATGTACACCTCCAGTGTTTCTCATTTATGTACCATGGTCTATCCCAGAAATTTTCAGTGCTTGTATATGAATTTCAATGCAATGGATTACAAAGGGAAACTATCCAAGCAATAGATTTGATACTAGCCAAATAACTGGGAATCTGTATAAACTGCTAAAATTGCTTGATTTCAACTTTTTAATTGTTGCTAATTGCTCACCATCATATAGTCAGCTCGGGTTTTAAAATTGAGTTTGCAAAGTTCAGGATTCAAAGATAACCCGATGCTTATTAGGCACCCATGATCTCACCATGACTTGGGAGATCCACACCTAATGTTTACAAAATTCCAATAGTTGTGGTTCACCAATCCATGATTTCATCCATAGCAATCTTGCTGACCTCAGGCGTTCTCCAACTAATATCTTCCATAACGGGTGGTAAATGGTAAAGGCCATTAATTTGCCTCCTGCCCATACAGGCATCGAGTCATTATTAGTTAGAACATGTTTCCCAAACATGGAACACATAATGCACTGGCTGAGCATTTCTAATAAAGGAAAAGAGAAAATGATTGTATTTGGAATTCAAACTATAAGCATGCAGGAAAACTATACTGTTAATTAGCTTCTGAAATGTAATACTAACTGACCCAAGAAAAAGAAAATGCTTTTCAGGATTCAAATATAACCCCATCCTTATTAGGCACCCATGTTGTCACCATGACTTGGGAGATCGACACCTAATGCTTAGAAATTTTCAATTGTTGTGGTTCACCGAAGTTCAGGATTCAAATATAGCCCCTTGTTTATTAGGCACCCATGTTCTCACCATGACTTGGAAGATCCACATCTAATGCTTACAAATTTTCAATCGTTGTGGTTCACCAGCACATGATTTCATTCATAGCAGTCCTGCTGACCTCAGGTATTCTCCAAATAACATCCTCCATAAGGGGTAGTAAATGGTAAAAGCCATTAATTTGCCTCCTGCCCATACAGGCATCAACTCATTACTAACTGAACATGTTTTCACAAGGTAGAACACATAATGCACTGGCTGAGCATTTCCAATAAGGGAAAAGAGAAAAGGAAACACACAGGAAAACTATGTGGTTAATTAGCTTTCGAAATGTAATGCCAACTGACCCAAGAAAATGAAAATTATTTTCTTTATTGCTGAGCATTAGCTCTAAATAATTTATTACATGCCCATTTAAATTGAAAATGGGCCTCCAAATCTAAACAAAGAATAAACATCTTTAATATGCATCAATTCATCATTATGCAGATGCTAAGTAAGTCTTGTTTTGGACATCTTCTTCATCATCTGAGAACTTATAATTTGAATAAACTTCCAATAGCATTTCTCTACAAGGAACAACTGCTCCCAATTTAATGCATGCTAAAAATGCACCAGATAGTTTTCTATGCAAGCTGTAGGCCTCATCAGGTGGAGGAGACAAACGATGCTTCAGCATAGTAGCTCCCAAGTGTGAAATGTCGCTGGTCATATTATTAGATTTGAAGTCAAATCCACCTGTCCTTACGAAAGGAAGCCCAACAAGGAAAGCTGCTTCTGTGTGTGCATCTAACATAATCTGAGATTCCATCCCAGTGAGGAAACCCAATCTGCAGGACATTTCAATGACAGTCTCTTTGTCCCGATTTGCACATGCAAGCACCTGCTTAATTAACAAATTCAAGAGGTCATAAAAACATACCTCAAAAATGAAATGCTAAAGGAAATAAAAAAGCACAGATATTTACCATTCTCAAATAGTTAACAACAAAATCCTTCGGGTAATCTCGTGCAGCGCCAAAGTCAATCAAGTTGATTATATTTGTCCTTTCATCATATAGGAAATTGCCCCAGTTGGGGTCAGTCTGTCCAGCCACATAAACATGTCAAGGCTCAACATAATAAAATAGGCATTTAAATAACCTCATGTTGATCATCCAATAATAACATTGCAATGGATGTAATATTGAAAATAGGCAGTAAAAGACAGTCCTGTTCAGCTGCCAATACTGTCTAGTGACTGTTATCCTCCTCTAAAGAGCACAATTATTTTTCAACAAGAAAACTACGCATGTGATATATAATACTTATATATAAACTTGTCAAACCCATAAGTTAAGATGTGTGCAAAAAACAAACAAGGCATTAATGATCTGAGGTAAAAACTAAATCCATTAGACAACATTTTCTGAAACAAAGATAAAGTTCTAAAAACAAATGTTGCTGTGTATCCAATGTATTGAGTATAGAAATTGAAATTACATTTGTTTTCAACTTTGTATAGGTTGATTAATTTGAATCAGAACTAAAAATTAGAATTCAAGTTTGTGACACAAGCAGAACAATATAATCTCATACATGCAAGCAAAAAAGTGTAAAGAATTCACACATAATGAATTGTCACATGAAGAGTAAAATATGATTTTATCAGCTCCATACTCAATACATGGAAGAAAACTCTTAAAAAATTCTCTGATCACAGAGATCTCCAGAACACACATCTTCCATAGGTGTCCGTGAATTAAGACAAGTTAAACTCCAAACCAAGTTTATATTCAATCATGAGTCTCCAAAACATCTAAAACCATCTCTACTGTTGTCAGGCTGGTTTTGAGTTGCCAAGATTCTAAGAGATTGTTCATATCATAAAATCCCAGATGGAATATATATTTGAAAGCCCTGACCAAAGTTCTTATAGGAGAGTACTCCATTAAAGGAACACATATTGACCATATTTGAAGGCCTGAAACACGGAAATAGCACAAGAATAGAGGAGTGCTCCACCTTGTGAGCATTATATAGCATAATCAATGGAAGACGAGTTGGAAATCTGCACTAATTAATGAACAATCTGTTGAAAGAAGTGCCAAGTGACAAAATTGATATTAACCACCCAAAGATCACTCTCATAGAAGACAATTAAATGTATTTTACACATATCGAAAATCCTCTAGAAGAAGAGTGTGCTCCACATACAAGAAGATTTAGTTATGTTTTATTGCCAAAATATTATGATGCCAAGTTAAATCATGTGGCAAGCATCTCATCAAACATATGCCATGAAGGTGATCCATCAAGCAAAAGCTTGAAATATGCAGAAGGCACTAATGAATGACCAACCATGAGAATCCACTTTTAAGGAGAAAAGTGAGTTTCCTCCACCAAAACACCAACTTAAATCATATGATAGTACCATCTCCAAGCATAGGGGTGTAAGAAAAGAAAGCAACTAAATGAAGCTCTGTACCCTCATTCCATTTACAACTCCATAGGTATCAGGCTATGAATAATGTCCTGTGATGAAAATCAGAAGGGGAACCTGATGACATATGAGGTGTAACAAGAAGCTCATCAAAGGAGCATTATACACACCTTGTGGAGTACCCTTGCATTTGGAACCTTGCTTGTGGATGACATCACCTTGAAGCTTGGCATGTGTACCTTATAAGTGTAGCGCTCTATATCTATGAGCCTACATGCGTCTTTGTATGTTGCTTGTAAGGGCATTGCCCCACATATGCATTGTTGGTCTCCCTTACCTCTCAGATATATAGAGGAAAGAGAGAGTCCTTTCACTATTTCACATTCATTCATTCTTGCTCATCTTGTGTAAGAGATGTGACTAGGAGGAACAAACTGTTGAAAATCTAGGGCATCCTCCAAGCTGATAATTACTTCTTATGAATATAGTTAAGTTAATTCATTTCTTGTGTTCTTTCCAATCATAAAGTAATTATACAGAGGATCTCGACAATAAAACAAGAATGCAATAAGGATCATAAAGAGACAGCCACACAAGAACACAACATTTACCCTGGGAAATCCCACATTGGGGAAAAACCTAGCTATCCTTTCCTTATAGAATCAATTCAACAAGAGACATCAAAGTCATAGACAAACTGACCAGCATAGAAACAAGATGACCATCCACCAAGAACCAAGCCAGCCCTCCACAAATTCCATGACAAGTGTCCTCAAATCTGTCCACAAAATCTCTGCAACAAGGTCTGCTTCAGGTGTACAAGAGGGCCGGAATTTGGCCTCAAACTTTGCACTATACCATAGAAAGTATGCCACAGAAACTCATCCACAATTCAGTCTCCTTTGTCTACAAGAGCGAGGGCAGATAAAGTGAATTTCTTCCTTCTGATTTCGGACTTTATACTCGTTTTCTTCGCTTACAGAGATATGATCATCATACAAAGTGATCTTTGAAGGAGATCAAATGGGCTACTTATAGCCTTCAAGTGGAGCGAATGGGTGTCTCTTTGGGAAGGCCGACATGATGTCTTGGAGGGCTGACTTGGTCAATTGTGGAGGAAAAATACAAATCGAAAATTCAAATTTTCTTTTGCAAAGGTCATGAAGAACATGCCTTTCATAATTTTTCTTTTGACAGTAATGAGCATGAGGAACATGCTTGACAAATAATAATTTTATTAAATCAAATACATCAATGATAAAAATATACTTTATGAACACCGACCATAGTTACAAAATTCAACACAAATTTGTCTTCCTCTCTCTTGGATTTTCTTTTGTACTTTATCTCTAGTCTTGGAGTCCTTGGTCTTTCTTGGAGCTTCTTGAAGCATCATGAATATTAAGGTTAGGGTTTCATCCCTTGGAGACTTGGAAATTAGGGTTTTGAAATAAAACCCTATATAGCACTTATTGAAGTGAAGAAGAGGTGATATATTCCCTTGAAGGACATGTTTGTGTGATGCTAACACATTGGAGCTCCTTGCTGTGATTTATGGTTTTCTTTGTTTGCCCTCGCTAGGAGAGCCAAAGGATTGTACTAGCCTTAGAATAAGGCCATGCTATGTACATGAACTTCACCTTTATGTATATATATGAAGTTTCCAACTGTTTGTCTGTATTGCATATTTCATTTTCAGCCATATATTTCTTCAAGGTTTTGTAATTTTTAGCACTTATATATCTTGTTGATTTGACATAAGTTAATGTTGGATGTATTAAGTGATTTAACATTTATATTGAAGAAGACAGCAGATTTACTGATGTATTTACTAGTGTTGCACACATCGATAATATCAGAATTATCGTGAATATTATCACCAAACTGCCCCCTGCCGATATTATCGCCATAACTTATCGCAATAATTTCAAAATTATCTCCCTATTTTTGTCAATTTAAACTTATTACCAATTATTTTTTCTTTTAACCCTAATTTTTTAAAAATGAGTTAGGGGACTGAGTTGTGAGGATACTCTGCTTATTTCCATCAAGAAAACAAGGGGAAATCTATTGTTTTCATTTCCCAAGATTCATCTCATGATATACATACCCTAGTAGTTAATGGTAATGTTACCACTCAAACTAGCAGGGGTCTTAGGAGGGGATCCTATGGAGCAACTACTAGGTCAAGGGGCAACAATGGAGTGATAGCCCATGTCACCTCAGTTAAGGCTCCCTGCTCTTTACGGACTTTCATCGATGGGAGGAGACCCGATATAGGGGAATCACTAGGAAGGATGGATCTATGAACGGATAAAGAGTGATTCTCAAGGCCTATTCTCAAGGGAGGCTCAATTAGATAGCATGCTTGCTTTAAAAGCAAGGTGATAGGCTCTCTAGGAAGGGCCAAGAGGATTCTTGAGCCTAGGTTTGAAGGATATGCCTTAACAAGGGGCTTCCTAGACCTAAGGATCCTTATGAATAAGAGGCTTCTCTGTAATCTTTGTGGAATTGGAGTTACACAATTGGAGGACCACACAGAACCAAGTAGACCCAAAACTAGGTCAAGGGTATGGAGTTGATCACCCAATGAGGGGCTTGACCTAATTGTGGTGAATAGGATCAAAGGACTAATTTTCTTTGAGCTTTAAATGCAATGATCCCAATGAGGACACTAACCCAAGTCAATCTAGGTCAAGAATTGGTCTTGCAACTAGGGCTCGCTATATCTCGAGATTCCACCTTCGAATTTGCTTCAAACTTGTAGGACCTCTAGACAAAACCCTAGCGCAGTAGTGGACCAAAAATCGAGGTGATTGGTTGGCTACAAGGGAATTCAATTGATGCCCTAAGTGACCTATTAGGGTTAGGCCTAGAAAGGGAAGGAGAAGGCAAGAAAAATAATCGTTTAAGTTGACCACTAGCAGTGGGATCAGTGCCTTGCCTTTGGGAGAGATGGAGTCAAGGTGAATTTGTGATTTGGAGAGAGTTAACCCAATCAATGAGGCCTCTAGGAAACTTCGCATGGCAATTAGGGCATGAGAGAAGCTACCCAAGGACTTTATACTTCAACATGCAATGTTTGACGACTTATCAAGCTATATTCAACAAAAATAACCTCTAGGAACATTCACCCATTCATACATGACACATGCAATGATGTAACGCTTCAATAGATAAAATATTCCAGCATTTCGCATAAAGTAGCAGTAAATTCAGACCTAAATAGCGAAAATCTCAGCAACATTCATGTGATCTAATAAATACAAGAATAAACATGAAAAAGAGAACACTTACATGTACAATGAGTATATCCAATCATCAAATCATGACAAGAATGAAGCTCCAAGACCAAGAGAATAGTATCCAAACATCAAAATTCATCCATGAAGCCAAATTCGTCCTTCAAAAGTGAATGAGAAATTCTCCAAGTAGCTACTAAACCCAAAGAAGTGATGATCAGAAAAATGAATCACCTCTCATCAATTTATATCATCTCTATGGAATTTGATTTGCCCAATTAGGCCTAATTAAGCCCCAAATAATAAAATAATGTGCAATAATAACATCCCTTGGTGACAAGCCCTCCAAGATAGCTCAATATTGTAAAGGTAAGTCTCTCAAGAGGGTGGAATGATCAACATAATGAGCAGTTGGGCCACTGAGAAGGCCTAATGAAGTCCAAAGTGTGTCATGGTGAGAGAATGGACTTCCAAACATAGTGGACAAGGGGTTGGCCCCTTGTTTTCCAAGCAAGTCACTGTGGTACTCCCAAGTGGGTGTGGGGACACAAGGACATCCTCATGGGTCTCCAAATGGATCGATGATGTTTGTAAACCATTTGTAAGGGCTAGGATGATGACATAAGCCTTCCCTTTGTCTCCTATCATGGGACACATACTCATCTGGACCCTAGAACATCTGCGAAGAATGTGGTGTGATTGTGGAGTCGATTGGGAATGGTGACCTAGGTACATTATCCTCATCCAAAAAGGTGGAACACAAGCAATCATTGAGTGGTGTTGGGGATCCATGAAGTACCCTTTGCTATGGTGGAGGCCCATGGCTCTCAATGCTCACCCTACAAGTGCTAATGTGGCCCTCTGGAGGGCTTGGACCCCATATACGGAGACCAAACCCCAAATGGAGACCCACTTGCAATCCTACATACAATCCAATGCGTCCCCTTGATCTCCAATATAACAAATCATTAGAATAATCGAGTAAAAGAGCTTACAAATCATGGAATCAATGGGGTAATTCATGGTGGCATGCACTTCCATAGTGGGCTTTGGCGTGTACAAATGTCTCCAAGCTCAACAAGGGGGTTAACCAAGGACCCTATTAGGTGGTTTCAGCCTTTAAAGGGAGTGACATGTCCATGGTACATCCATTAGGTGATAGGTGGCAAGTGATATAGTGATGGAATGGAGTGGGGATTAGGGAAATGCTCCAGGCCCATGTTATCATAGTACAAGCGTAGCTATAATAAGAGAAGCCCACACTAGGGTATATGAATGTAGAAGGGAGCAAATCGTGGTACATGAGTTACCCCAACCCTTGTGTTTCCACCCTTCTTCATATGCCTTTTTCCTTTGATTTATTCTTCTTTATAATTGCTTGGGGCTCAAGGGGATGAGAGCATGATGTGTAGGATATAGTAGTAGGTACCCCCTTTGAGGTGGGGCAGTGCATCACCCACTAGGGTTGGGACAACCATGGGTTCCTTAATGTGGAGGGGGATCATCTATGGCCCATAGGAACGAGGGTGATGGCCATAAATAAGGGGTAGAGCTCATGCTTGGTTTTTGCCCACATGCTAAATTTGTATGGCACGACCATCTTTTGCATTTTGTAGTACATTTACGTTTGAGAGTGGCCAAATTATGCTTTTTCTTTTCTTTTTAGCTGCATCAACCTTCAAGGCATCGTTCTAGGGCCGACCGAAGGTATGGACAAGGGGAGGGGGCAGCTAACCCTATGTGGACCCAGTGGACACATGTGGACTTGGATGGGAAAAGAGATGAATGGGGTTAAAAAGAGCAAAGGGGAGTGATGTATATGATGTCAGGAAGCGGGACCACACAACCAAAATCGAGATTTCCCTAGAGCTAAGGGCCAATAAAGGAGATCTCGTGAGACTAGGATACAAGGCTAACCACCAAATCGGGAAGAGGAGACAAGAGCACAAACCTAGCCCACTCTTTTCGTCGAATCCCCTACCAATCCATGCCCAAAAGTGTCCATGATAAGTAAGGAAAATTACTCTACTATACCAATGAAAATCCATACCTTTGGGGTCGGGAGGCCCACCTTCAAACATACAATAATAACAGATGGGCGAGGGACCACATGGTTGGCTCAGGTGGTGGAGATAATGGCACATCGAGCTATCTAGTGGCTGCAAGGGGTTGTTGGCTGCCAGCTAAGGACCATCTAGGAAAAAAAATTCTCCTATGCATACTACCCACAGGTGGCAGGTAACAGGTAATATTAAATTCTTAAAGTAAAAGTGACATTTACCTTTATCTTTCATTTCATCCTTTTACTTAAATTTTCAACATTACCATTAATTGACTGAAGATGTTTGAGAGTGGTTCCGACCTCATTGGATTTCATATGGAGAAAGGAGAATTTTAGATCCCACACAAAATCTGGCAGACTTCATAGTTTTTAGGAATTCAGGATTGGCGGGGTTGCAACATTTCTACTGGGTTTTGTGATGTATGAGGGTATGGAAGTAACATTTAATCAAGATCACCAAGCCCTCTGTGTACCTTGGGATTGGTGGCATGGACTTATGAGCTCTTCCTTCATGACCCTAGTAAAAGTGTACACTTCACTCAAGCAAAATCATTGGTTAGGATGTTAAGCTTTTTCTATCTTATTTTAATGCTTAGTGGGTGATATTGATGAGTAGGATCCCAATATAGGTAATGATTTTGATGTTGTGTATCTATTTGTTGTAGCATGATTTCCTTTGGATTTCGGAGGCCAATTAGAGCCTCTCAACCTCTATTGATCTATTTTGATTCACAGATGGATTGAACTCAATGATATTTTGGTTATATGCACCCTTGCTATACGCATGAGAAATTTTTCATATTGTGTATAATAACTTGGATTCATATGGATGCAAATGAATTATATGTTCTTTTCAAAATTTGAATATGTATTTTTTGGTCGACCAATCTTTTGGTCCAGTTCTAATAACAATGTTGAAGATGATGTGACCATTTTCCATTAAGCAAACAAAGGGAAAATCTTTGTTTCCATTGCCATGATTCATCTCATGAGATACATTTATTTTTGTTTTAACATGATTTTTGCATCATTCTGTTAGATCTTATGACAAGACAAACATCATATTCAAATATCAATATCTGATGTATCATTTGACATCTTATATATCGATTTTATTTTCATATTTATGGAACAAAGTGTTTGTTTAATGTTGATGTTGTTTTATAAGTTAAAAAAAGTGAAAAAATAAATTATTATTTTTGTATTTTTAAAGTTTCCCAGTAATTTCCAATATTTTCCCCGATCTTGTTGATAATTTAAATTTTAAACACCCAACGATAAATTACCAATAACAATAAATGTAACATTGCCATTTACAACTATTATAAGTGATTTGCATGTCTGTTATATGCATGATTTCCCTACAAGATTGAAACTTCTTGTTATCTTATCTCTTGAATTGTCGAGTGCATTGGTATGAGAGTCTTGTTGAAATGTGGTTGTCATTGATCTCAACCCAAGTAGCACCAAAAGATGCCTCGTCTTTTGTTGACCAAAGTGACATGGAAAATCATAGTTTTTCGAGTATGGATCATCCTTGATGGATTCATCTCATTGAGTCGATTCTGGTGGTATGTGGCACACTACAGGAGGCCTCACGGTTTGAGAGATATCCTTCTTTGAAGATGAAGTCCCCATATTATGGGAAAAAACCCCAAAGGGAGATGATGTGGCACTCCTTCATTGGCTAGCATATCACTCAAATCAAGGAAGTAGAGCTTTCGTCAAAGTTTATGGCTAACATATCTCATGAAGGGCTTCAAAGATTATTTTATATCTACAAGAGGTTTTTGACTTCAAATAAAAATTAAATCCTAATTCTTAAAGTAGACAGCCTCATCCCTTGGGCTCCAAACTTTTAAATTTCAAATTTTTAAATATGGTTCTCCCTCCAAAACAACAATTCGGTTGGTCCTTGTGAACCCCTCCAAAAACTATAAAAAGGTAGTAGATCTCACTTCCAAAGTATGGATTCAACGAATATCATTTTAAGTATTTTAGATTTGAAATTCTCCTCTCGACCCTATGGAGTACTTGAAAATCAGACGAGAGGCATTGATTATGTGGGTTTTGGCATATCATTTTGGGATTCGTTGTTTTCTATTGCACGAAGGAAGGTTTCAGCCTTCCTTAAGGCATCAATTCTAAGCATGAAAAGGTTCATCTCTGTGATTTGAGTGAGTTCTAGGGACAACGAAGAAGTCAGGTCAGTGGCCTAATTACATCAATCTTTGCAGACCTGTATCTTGTGGTATGGAGTAGCCCTTTTAGGGCAATATCTTAGTGCATGGAAGTTTCGGTCTCCTTTTTTGTGGTTCCTCAGAACAACGAAGTATTTTGTTTGATACAAGACTGTCATTCCTTTGAAAAGGACCAAGGTTTGTTGGTAAGACAAACTATTATCAAAATTCTAGAACAATATCAATATTTTGAAGGAGGATTCATTGGGGAATTGTAGAAAGTGATCACCTGAAGTTGGTTGTAGCCTATACCTTTGTGTATAGCGTGTTGATCTCTGAGGTTCGATAGGCTTGCAGCACCATTAAATGTTTGCATCTTTCGACTATTTTAAAGTGTAAATATCTGCCTTTTTTCCGATGATCCAAGGATTTAAATCAACGTGTTAATATGATTTTCGTATGCCCTCATGCCTGGTAATGTTAGGGCTCTTTGGTGTCACAAGACTACAAGAAGGATTTGCGGCCTACTTTTCTGAGCATATCTAAAGGTTGTCAAGAGTTTGCATTTGTGGTATTATTTGAGGCATTTGACCTAGGGAATTTTTCGAGATCTCGGCCCTAAGGAACAACTACAAGAAGCCTTTGGATGGATGGTGTTACATTACAATACTTCCAGGCTTGCGGCTCCGTTTAAAATCCATAATTCTAAAGGCATATATATACATTTACACTTGTTATATATACATCATTTAAAGTCGACATTTGAGCATTGAATTAAGCGAGTCCTAGACTCATATTTCCGACCTATGGTTAAAGCATTGATGCAGTTACACTAAAGGATTCGACCTCCATACACCAAGTTGATTTGGAAACATCATCTGACATTGGGTATCATTGAAATTCAGTCTTGACATAACAATGCTCAATCTACAAATTAACTGTCATTATTAATACGCATTGTTGAGGTATGTTTGATCTCTCTAAGAAACCCTAACCAGAAAGTTCAACTGACATTAAGAAGCATTTAGTCTTAATGAGAAGGTTTGGCCTAATCACTTCTTAAGATGTTTAAGAAAGCACTCTTGTTGTCACATCAAATTGTCATCCTCGAAGGTTCGGTTCAGACTTGCAAAAGGAGCTTGCTTGTTGTAGGGCTTTTATCAAGATTGACATCTAAGGCCTTCATCATGATACTGCAGTAAGAATCTTGTTGCAACAAAGGTGTCTCATTATCTTATAGCAAGGTTTCATAATCAACAATTTCTTTATTGTTGTCACTTGCAGTAAGGACAAAGCAGCCTCATCATCCTTGGCATTCATTGTATCAAAAGGTACATCTGTTCAAACTTCAAACACTTCAATGTCATTATTACTTTACAATAGTCTGAGATAAAGAGTCACTTGGTCATCAGTTTGAATCTTGCAATAAGAGTTTTGAACAAATCTTGGGGTTCATTGTTATATCTTTTGTAGTTCATTGTAAGTGGGTCATTATTCCTGGTACGAAAGCCCACAATAGTTGGTTTGATCTATTATCATTTTTAGGGTGGTTGGGTGGTGCTAGGTAGGTGGTTAAAGTCACCTTGGGCTTGGAGCCTGAAAACATTTCAAAGTGGTAGGGTGGTGCTAGGGAAAGTTAGAGCTTGCAAGGGTGTTGGAGCATCCTCTCAGTAATAGTTGATAAAACTAGGGTGTTGGAGCATCTTTCCAGTTGGAATTGGAAAATTGAATGCTTTTCTAGAGTACTAGGGAATTTCGGCTGCCCTTTTTAGTTGG
The DNA here is from genome assembly GCA_034641835.2 of Pinus albicaulis. Taxonomy (NCBI): domain Eukaryota; kingdom Viridiplantae; phylum Streptophyta; class Pinopsida; order Pinales; family Pinaceae; genus Pinus; species Pinus albicaulis. Next base: position 542,322,321 of record CM076576.1, on the reverse strand, counting down.
CGCTGAAGCAATTACTGTACACATAAATTATTAGAGAAGCATTTGATGGCTTTTCTCCCATAAGGGTTTCCAGCTAAAAATTCTAGTGTCTACTATTTATTGATTCTATGTATTATTGGTTTGTGTTTGATGCTGAAGATTAATTAATGCTCTGAAAAGTTTAATAAGTTACTAATTGATAAGAAATATTGATTCACCCCCCTCTTAGTATTTCCAACAATTGGTATCAGAGCGGGTTCCTTCACTAGCAGTTTAACCACTAAAGGAGACCATGGAGTTCATTTGATGTAGATGATGGAGACTAGGGCCAAATTCCACCTTGGGACAACTCATTTGATGGAGATGATGATTGCATTAAATTCTTCTTTTCGAGAGGACCAAAATTGATATAAAGATCATCCAATTTGGAGAAGCAGAAGTGTGATTTTGAATTTATGCCCACACATGTGCAATTTGTTTAGGTCGGCCACATCAACATATAGGCTCAAGAAGCCCAATGGACGTGTCTCTTCACCCACAACGAATTGTATAAATACAAGTGACCTCTCACTTCATTTGGCATCATCATCACTCACACATTCTTCTCTTTCCTTCTTATTGATTCGTACAACTATTGGGTAGCTTCTCTCTCTCACACTTGTGGCAAGAAGGACGAGTTTTCTGGGTTGAGTTGCAAGACCGAAAATTATAGACAATAGACCAAGTTTGACTCACGTTGTCCAACAGTTTGTTGACCAGCTTTGACTCTAATTTTTGGAGGATCTTTTATGTCTCTTTAAGCCACATTTATGGGCACACAAATTGAGGGAATTTGGGTAGTTTTACCAGCACTGACTTTAGGATTGACTGTAGTTTGACCGCAGAAAATTACAACAATTTTCTCTCCATTGACTGAGTTTGACCAAGTTGTTTTGGGATGACTTTGACTTGTTGATTAGGCTGAGTTTGACTAGGCAAGACCGAGTTGTTTTGAGGATGATTTATTGCTGATTTGACAAGCGTTGACTTTTTCGTTAGGGCTGAAGTTTGACTGCAATTGACTGCATAAATTGACAGGGTCATTTTGACTTTGAATTGGGCAAGTCAATTTGACTTTTGTACTCTCTCTCTCTCTCTCTGATGAACTTTTGATATAATAATAAGAAGAATTCATCAAAGGGGTTTCCCCACATTGGGGTTTTTCCCTGGCATCCGCCAAATCTGGTGTCCTCTTGTCTTGGCTTGTCTTTTGCATTTTGTTTCATGTTCTATCTACTTTCACTGTCAATGTGATTAATGAGATTGCTACTGGAAATCTAAATTGGAAATTGCTATTAGGCTGCTTAAGGAACATTGAAGTAAATTTTGCTAAGCATTGAACATACCATTGTTAACTAAAATTAACAATTAGCATTGCTATATGCATATCAGGTAGGATGCATTGCATGCTGATTTTTCTCATTATAACTAACATCATATGATATTATCATGGTAGATTAGCTGCATTTAGATTAAACTTGCATATTTTTACTTTCATGTTGACTTTTACAGCCTAATACTAAGCATGGGTGACCATAAGACACCACAAAAACATGTTGCCCCATATGCTTGGTCTTTGATATGTGCAGGTAACAAGTTTGTGGTACCAAGAGATTGTTAGTGTTCTCATGACCTCTTGTCCCAGTGGCTTCATGCACTTTCCTGAGAGCTCATGTCCCATTTGGAGCCAAATGTTACCCACCACCTGTGGGTAGTCTATATGGGAGAAAAAAGTTCTCCTAGATGGTCCTCAATCAGCAGTCAGTAGCCCCTTGTAGCCACCAGATAGCTCGATGAGCCATTTTCTCTGCTACCTGAGCCATCCATGTGGTCCCTCGACCACTTTTCATGAATGTATGTTTGAAGGTGGGCCTTCCGACCCCAAAGGTATGGCTTTTACTTGGTATAGTTGAGTAATTTTCCTTACTTGTCATGGCACTTTTCGACATGAATTGGTGGGGGGGTTCGATGGAAAGAGAGGGTTAGGATTTTATTCTTGTCTCCACTTCCCGATTTCATGGTTACCCTTGTATCCTAGTCTCGTGGGATATCCTTTAGTGACCATTTGGCTTTAGGGTTGGCACTATAAGGGAAATCCTAATTTTGGTTGCATGGTCCTGCTTCCCAATACCACCTACATGACTCCCGCTTCTTTTCCCATCTGGGTCCACATGTGCCTGTTGGGTTCACATAGGGTTAGCCTCCCCCTCCCCTTGTCCACACATTGGGTCAGGCCTGGAGCCATGTCCCAAACATTGATGCAGCTAAAAAGAAAATAAAAAGCATATTTGGCCACTCTCAACAGGAAGTGTACCACAAAATGCAAAAGATGGTTGGGACATTCAAATTTAGTGCATGGGAAAAAGCTGAAACATGAGCTCTACCCCTTTATCCATGGCCATCACCCTGGTTCCTATGGGCCCTAGATGAGCCCCCTCTATCATTGAGGAACACATGATTGTCCCGACCCCTGGTGGGCAATGAACCGCCCCACCTTAAGGGGGTGTTCACTGCTACATATTACGCATCATGCTCTCATCCCCTGGGGCCCCAAGCAGTTATGAAGAAAAAATCAACAAAAAGCAAAAGGCATATGAAGGGTGGAAAAAAAAAGGTCGGGGTAACTCATGTACCATGATTTGCTCCATCCTACACTTATATACCCAGGTGTGGGCTTCCCTTATTTTATCTACCCTGGCTCCTTAACATGTGGTATGGATGTTTTCCCTAATGCCCACTTCGTTCAATCATTATATCATTTGCCACCTACCATTTGAGGGATGTACCACGGACATGTCACCCACTTTAGAGGTTGAAACCACCTAATAGGTTCCTTGACTATCCCCCTATTGAGCTTGGAGACACTTGTACATACCAAAGCCCACTATGGAAGGGCATGCCACCATGAAATGCCCCATTGATTCCATGACTTATAAGCATTATTACTTTATTATTCTAATGATTTGTCCTATTGGAGGGAAAGGGGACGCATTGGATCTTATGCAGGATTGCAAGTGGATTCCTAGTTGGGGCTTAGTCTCCCTATACGGGGTCCTAGCCCTCCAGAGGGCCACATTGGCACTTGTAGGGTGAGCGTTGAGAGCCATGGGCCTCCACCATAGCCGAGATTACTTCAAGGATCCCTAGCAGTGTTTGTTGATTGCTCCTATTCTGCCTTTTGTATGAGGATGATGCACCTGGTTCACCATCCCTAGTCGACTCCACAAATGCACCATACACTTGGCAGATGTTCTAGGGTCCAGAGGATTGTTCCCCATGGTCACAGTAACTTTTGATCCGTTTGGAGACCCATGAGGATGACTTTGTGCCCCCACACCCACTTGGGAGCACCACAGGTTTTTGCTTGGAAAACAAGGGGCCACCCGCTTGTCTGTTATGATGGGAGTCCATTTCTACATTATGGCACCCTTTGGACTTCATTAGGCCTCCCCAAAGTCCCAACGACTCACTATCTTGCTCACTCGACCCTCTTGAGAGATTTATTCATGTATTATTAAGCTATTTGGTGGGCTTGTCACAAAAAGTTATTGTTATTATGCAAATTGTATTATTCTAGGGGCTAAATTAGGCCTAATTAGCTAAATCGAATTCATCAGGAAGTGTATAAATAGAAGTGTGATGAATCATTTGGATCATCATCACTAGGATTGGATCATTCTCTCTTTTGAGATTTTCGCTATTCTCTTTGGAAGACGAAATTGGATGGATGGATGATTTTGATATTTGGATTTCTTCATTTTTGTCTTGAAGCTTCTATATTAGCATATGATGATGATTGGATATACTTGTTCTCTAATGTAAGTACTCTTTTATTGCTAATTTGTATTTTTCTATGTCACATGCATGTTGCTGGGGATTTTCGCTATACTAGGCGGAAATTTTTTGTTTTTCTAGTGTGAAATGGTGGATTGCCTTTTATTTGCATTGCATCATGTCATGGGCAATGTTTGAATAAGTGAATGTTCCTAGAGACATTTTCTTGAAATTTTGTTTTGATAAGTCATCACATATTGCATATTAAAGTATAAAGACCTTGAAGCAATTGTCCATGCTCTAATTCCCATGCGAAATTGTTTTATAGGCCTCCTTGACTAAGTGAATCCATTCCAATCATTGAAATATCCTTGACTCCATTTCCCCCAAAGGATTAGGCACTAGTCGTCCATAGGTGATCACCTTAAAGCATATTTTTCTCACCTTCTCTCTTTCTTTCTAGGCCTAGCCTACATAGGTCACCTAGGGCATCACTTATCTCACAATCTAGCCATCCAAATGCTTCGGTTTTGGGTCCACAACTATGTTGGAGTTTGCTCTAGAGGCCCGCAAAATTTGAAGCAAATCTGATAGTGGGATCTCGAGATATTGAAAGCCCTAGCTCGAGGACCGTTTCTTACCCTAGGTTTCCCTTGGCTAGTGACGTCGTTGGGATTATTGCATCAAATTCAAAGAAAGTTTATCCTTTAATCCCTTTCTCCCCCTCAATTAGGTCAATCACATCCTTGGTTGATCAATTCCTATCCTTTGACCTAATTTTGGGTCCACTAAGCCCCATGTGGTCCCACAACCTTTTAAAGATAATTCCACAAAGACCACTTGGATTCCAAGTTTCCACAGGGATTTTAGGGTCTAGGAATCTCCTTCACAAGTCGTATACTCAAACCTTCGCCCTTGGAATTCTCCTAAGCCCTTCCTTGAGAGCATTTCATCTTGCTTTCCAAGCAAGCTAGCCATATATTTCAGCCTCTCTTGTGAATAGGCTTCTAGGATCACTTTTTCATCCCATCATTGATCCATTCATCTTTGTGATCCTTATTATATCGGGTCTCCTCCCATCGGTGAAAGTCTATAAAGAGCAGGGAGCCTTCGCTGAGGTGGCAGTGGGCTATCACTCCATTGTTGCCCTTGACCTAGTAGTTGCTCTAGAGGACCCCTTCCTAGGACCCTTGCTAGTTTAAGCGGTAACAATAACTTATGCATTAAAGGAGGGAGTGTAACACATGCATTAAAGAGTGCGTAAGAGGAATCTTTTATGACATGCCTTTAATGAGTGTGTAAGAGCTAGTGCAACAAATCCATTAATAGAGAGAAAGAGAGAGTTAACATAGTGCCATGTGAGCGATCAAGGGGAGACATGTACAAAAGAGATTGAGAAGGTAAGGTGACTTTGTAATTCCTTTTAATAATAATATCATAGTATCATAAGGATAATAATAAAGGTAATGATAATATTGATGATTAAGTCAAAATTGAACAATTAGGATTGACTAATGATAAGTTAAGTGATTTTCCATCAACTATACTTGATTACCAATTTATGCAAGGTGATTTACTATTTTTGGAAAGTCATGCTTGAAATGTTACACATTACTTTCAATTTTTAGAAAGTCACTCCAAATTGTCAGAGATGAAATTTTATTTAAGGAAATTCATTCCTATGCTGCCAATTTTCAACAAGCTCTAGACCCACCGAGGTAAATTTGAGCAGCTAAAAATGAACGATGAGGAAAACATTGCAACTTATTTTCTCCATGTTAGGATAGCAAGGTATTTGTCTAAAAGGTACTGAGATCACTTGCAATGAGGTTCTATGCTAATGTCTTTGTGCTAGAAGAAAGGGATGATTTAGAAAATCTTAGCATGGACCAATTGCATGGAATACTTACAGCGTATGAAATGAGAACAAAACAAGAAAGTCCATCTCACAGAGAAGCAGCCTTCAAAACATCGAAGAAGATTGGAAAAAATAAATAGGAATTAAAGCCAAGCTCGAGTTGTTACGATGATGAATACTCAAATGAAGAAGTTGCTAACTTTGTGAGAAAGTTGAAAAGAGGAACAAGCAAATTTAAGGGTAAGCTTCCGTTAATATGTTTTAATTGTGCTGAGATTGGTCACTTTGTTGCTAAATGTCCTCGTAAGAATTATGATGGTGAAGAAGAAGCTCCCAGGAAAAAAAAGAAGAACCAAAGAAGATTCAACAAAGGTAAAAAGAAGGGTTTTAAGAAAAGCTTCTATTCAAAAGAAGATAGCTCCTCATCCGATGAAGGAAGCAAGAGTGATGAAGAAAATAACACAGGAAGAGTGTTATTCATGGCTAGGGACAACAAGAAGGAAGCTCCTAAAGAGGAAGAAGATGATGAAGAGATGGACGAGGTCAAATTTCAAAACGAGATGGTCATAGTTATAAAGGATCTCAAGGTTTAACAGGGAAATGTCAAAATGTGAAGTTTTCTTGAAATTGCAGCAACTCGATATTTATTCTCCTAACTGATTGATTGTGCATTTTATTTGTTACAGCAAACAACAAATAAATCACACTACAATTCTTCACAAATAAAAATGCTGCAAAAAATAAAATATTGGAGCTGAGAAATATAGAGTACACACAAAATCAAATTTGACACTGTTATTTTTGGACAAATGTCCCAGGAAAAACCCAATGTGGGAAAAACGGTGCAACAGATGAGGGTTTTAATATTATATGCAACAATGAAATTTTGAGTACAATCTGGATGCCAAAAGATAGTAATCTCTACAAGATAATCTGGCCAAAAATTTATGAGACAAATTTTGTATCACCCGACACTAATCCAACTCCATATCTGGCACAAACTAGTTGTTCAATCTGCCCTGCGTTTACCTCTGCGCAGGCCAAACTCGCACTACCTGGATGTTGCTCTGATCAAGACGTCCAACCCAACTCAGCCTCCAAGAATGACTCACTTGGCCTTATGGAATTTCTCTCGGCCTCAAACAACTGAATCAACCCTCTCTTCAGCTAAATCAAACTCATCCTCAGAAGCTACTTGCATAGTCCCTATTGGAAACTCAACCATTGTCCGAAACTGGAAACTCCTCCAAAACCATTGTCTTTCCTCCCTCTCTGTCTCTGCATCCCTTCTATCTCGAACTCTTCTTCCTTGCTTAGTTGTTGTTGTTGGATAGCTCGATCTCTTGCAAGGAACTTGACCTCAAGTATGTCTATCTCCAACCCCATTGACCGCCTCTTATGATCTCTCATTTGCTCACCAACAACAATGATAAGTTCCCCATCAATGGCTAAGATCATCTCTAAGTTGATCCATGTGAGTTTCTAGAGAAATCTCACCTTTCTCAATTAATTCTTGTTAATTAATCACTTTTCCTAAGTTAGACTTAGGAAATATTTAATTATTGATTAATTAGCTTAATTGAGCCATCTCTAGGTGTTTTCTCCTGAAACTTTGTCTAGGTCATGGAGCTCTAGTGTTTCTTAGCCTCTCTAACAAAAGTCAATACTAGAACACTTGTCTGGTGCTACAAAAACTAACACAAAACACTGGAAGTCGAACTAAAAGAAGACAACATGTCATAAATCTCAATAAGAAGAATGGAGAATCAATAGAGATCATCATCAACCTTAAAGTGCAGTTGGAAGAAGCCAGAAAAATTGAAGACTCTCTCAGAAAAGAACTTGAAAAAGGCAACAAAGAAAAGGAATATTTAGAAGCAGAAATAGTCTCTCTACGGAAGGAAGCACAAAGAAGAAATGTCCAATAGAAATTTGCAAACAACTTCAGAGCATTGGATGAGCTCATTAGTAGTCAAAGGCCATACAGTGACAAGACAGGTTTGGGCTACAAACAAACATTTGTAAAAAGCTTGAATTAATCAACGACAGAAAAGGGAGATGAACAAAAAACCTCTGCAGAAATTACTAAAGGGCCTATCAAGAAGGAAGAAGGCTTCCTAGCAGAACAAAAGGTTCAAGAGACAAAATAAAAAAGAAGGTTCTTGGAGAACAGTACAACAAAGAAGGTCTCCCCCTCTCAAGTATCAAACCATCTTTCCTGGTGTCTATTATTCTTGCAGAAATTTTGGACATAAAGTTGTAAATTGCCAAGCCTATGATAGGAACAAAAGCAACTTTGGACAGTCTTTTAGGAATGATTATCCCATAAATTTTTGAGAGGATTACAGGAAAAACTATAACAGGTTTAGATATTTAAGCAATGAAGTAGAATGCCATAAATGCAACAACCTTGGATATTAGGCTAAATATTGCAGGTTAACCACTTCTCCAAGGGAATCATGGCAAAATCAAAATGCTCCTCACAAGGTTTAGAAGAAGAAAACTGAGTGCTGTGCACTTGCCCTAAAAGCTCAAAGCAGGAAGAATGTGTGGTATGTTGATAGTGACTACTCAACATATATGACCGGAGACAGAAACAAATTCATATCTCTAAAAGAAGGAAAGGATGGAACAGTATATTTTAGAAATGACGAATCTGCAAATCTTATAGGCACAGGTACAGTCAAGCTTGGAGGCAAGGATGCTATAGCAAAGGATGTGTTACTCATAGAAAACATGAATCATAGTCTATTGAGCGTAAGTCAAATGTGTGATCAAGGACACACATTGCTCTTTAATTCAAAGAAATGTAAAATAAGGAGAGAGAAATCCATCAATTTGGTGGCAACTACAACTAGGACTCCAAATGACATATACACTTTGGATGAAACTGTTAACAAAGGTTGTTTCTTTGAAAAAGAAGATAAAAGTTGGCTCTGGCACAGACAGATGGGGCACAAACTTTGGAGTAGTAAGAGAAATGCCACATATTTCAAAACCAATCAGCACCTCGCGTAAACATCAAAGGCATGGGAAACAAACAAGAGTTGAGTTCAAGACCAAGGAACACTCCATGTCAAAACCATTAGAGTTGGTACACACTGATTTATGTGGACCAATGAAGACCAAGAGATTGAAAGGTGAACAATACTTCATGTTGATGATTGAAAATTATTCCAAGATGACAACAGTCAGTTTTCTGAAAAAGAAGTTTGAAGCATTTGAATGTTTCAAAATCTACAAGGAAATGATTGAAAATGAAACTGATTTGAAAATCAAATGTCTAAGATCGGATAATGGAGGAGAGTTCACATCCAAAGAATTTCAACACTTCTACGAGGAACATGGCATAAAAAGGTCGTTTTCAGTAACCATGACACCTCAACAAAATAGGGTTGTCGAAAGGAAAAATAGAATTGTTGAAGAGATGGCCATAACGATGATGAATGATTCAAAATTGGACAACAAATTTTGGGTTCAGGAAGTAGATACAACAATGTACATTTTGAACAGAGGATTGCTTAGAAGCCACTGTGATAAGACTCTGTATGAACTAGGGAAGGGAAGGCCAGCAAATGTCAAACACTTTAGAGTCTTTCGAAGCAAATGCTACATTAAAAGGGAAGACCAAAAGACTAAAAATTTTGATTCTCAGGTAGGTGAAGGCATTTTTGTTAGATTTTCACGCAAAAGTAAAGCATATAGATGTTATGATCAGAGACTCAATCAGATAGTTGAAAGCATCAATGTAACATTTGATGAAGTTCGTGGACCAAACGTTGAACAAGGAAACTCATCCTCAAACAAACCAAACACAAAGTAGGCGGAACCTGAAAAGGTGAAAGAGGAAGCTCTGGAGGAAGAACAATCAAATGAAGAAACAATTCCCAACCAAGAGAAGACAGGTAATAATCAACGGGTACCTTCCAAGACTCCCAAGAAATGGTATCAAAAGAACTATCCTTCAAACCAAATCATTGGGGACATAAATGAAGGCATAGGAACCAGAAGAAATCAATAGATACGCATGCCACAGCGAGCACATCTTGCACTCTTAGCCACATATGAACCTAGCAACCTTGAAGAAGCTAGACGTGATGAACATTGGATAACAACTATGAATGAAGAAATGGATCAAATTGAAAAGAATGATACTTAGGAGTTGGTTCCACGACCAAAGGACAAAAATGGGTTTTCAGGAACACGCTGAATGAGGTTGGACAGGTTACCAGGAACAAGGAAAGATTGATCTGTAAAGGATATGCGCAAGTTGAGGGAATAGACTTCGAATAAACATTTGCTCCCATCGCCAGAATGGAAGCCATCAGGATGTTCTTGGCTTATGCTTGCTCAAGAAGGATCAAGGTGTATTAGATGGATGTAAAGTCAACTTTCCTAAATGAAGAATTGGAAGAAGTCTACATAGAACAACCTGAGGGATTTTTGCTCACTGACAAGAAGCATTATGTTAGCAGGTTGAAGAAGCCTTTATATGGTCTCAAACAAGCTCCCAAAGATTGGTGTGCCCTGTCACCACTCAAACTAGCAAGGGACCTAAAAGGGACTCCTAAAGGGGCAACTGCTAGATCAAGGGCAGCGATGGAGACTTAGCCCACCATCACCTAAGCTAAGGCTCCCTACTCTTTACGGACTTTCACTGATGGGAGGAGACCTAGTATATAGGAAGTCACTTATGAAGGATGGATCAACAAATAGATGTGAAATGACCTCGATAATCCTTTCCCTAGAATAAGATGAAGAAGGGAGCTTTCTTGCTTTTTAAGCAAGGTAAAAGGTTTTCTAGGAGGAGGTGAGGATTTAAGGGCTAGGTTAAGGGAATATGACTTGTAAAGGAGTTTCCCTATCCCTAAAATCCTTACAAAACTTGGACTCCTGAGTTGTCATTGATGAATTGTCTTTGATAAGTAATGGGACCACACGGGGCCAAGTGGACCTAGCTTAGATTAAGGGGGAGGGTTATGATAATATTAACCTAAACAAGGTAGGTGAAAGGATCAACACAAGAACTTTCACTTAAATGTGTTGAATTGATCCTATGAGGTGCTAGCCTAGGGAACACCAGGGAAAAGCTTGATCTCAGAGCTAGGGCTTGGGATATCTCCCAATGCCACCGTCGAAATTTCTTCAAATTTGGAGGGGACCTTTAGGACACATCAGCGTAGTAGGGGCTAGGAGATCGAACTTTTTCTATGCCTTCTTTGTCGAAAAAATGATGCCCTAGGTGGCCCAGCGTGGCTAGACCTAGAAGAGAGAGGTGAAAAAGAGGTTTTTTAAGGTGACCACCTTATGATGAATCAATGCCTAATTCCTTTTGGGGATATGGAGACAATGAGAATTATGAAGACAAATCTCATTTCTAGCTCAAGGAGGCTCTAAAGGCAACTCTGTCCAACATGAGGGCAAAAAGAGTAACTGATCTTAAAGCATTTATACTTTGTTTGCAAATTAAGATGGCTTGTCAAGATAACTTTGATCTCTAGGATATTTTGTTCAACAAACATGGCCCATACATAGAGATATGCTATATAGAAACATAATTCCCCAATAAAGCAGTAAATGCATGCAACAACTAGCCCTAAAATAGCGAAAATCTCATGATCAATGTATGCAGCAACATAAAAGAAAATAGCATCAACTTCGTACTTACATGTAATAGAATATATACAACCATCAATACACTTGCCAATAATGAAGCTCCAAGACAAGAAAATCCAATCCAAACATCAAAATTCATCCATGCTCCAATTCGTCCTCCAAGAAGAAATGTGAAATCCTCAAGGGAGAGAATGATCCAAATCAAGTAATGATGCCAAAATGAAAACACATCACTTGTATTTATACACTTCTTCGGAATTCGATTTACATAATTGAGCCTCCATTAGCCCCTAAAATAAAATTATGTGCAAATAACTAACTTTTGGTGACAAGCCCACCAAACTAGCTCATAAACAAAATAATTAGCCTCTCAAAAGGTCGAATAATGAATAATACATGTCGTAGGACCGTCTAGAGCTCATGCATTGGATTTTGCCCACGTGCTAAATATGTTTGTCTCAACCATCTCTTGCATTTTGTGGTACATTTTCTTGTTGAATGTGGCCTGTTGAGCACTGGAGTGGCACCTGATGATAATGAGAAGACTCCATGCCCAAGGATGAACTAGAAGGCATTTGTACCATTAGATATCATCAGTTCAACAAAGTTTTTGAACTCTACTTCTATTTCTCATCATCTTTCTATTGTACCCAAATTCCATGCCCTACGGGGAATTGCAATAAGTGATGCTAGTAATGACGAATTTGAGTCAGTATTGAATCTGTAATAGGCCTACGTAGCTTGGGACCTTTCCAACAAGTGAGTATTACTATGGGAGGGTTTTTTTACTCGGTTAATTATCATCTCCCTACCAAGACTTAATAATTAATTCAGTTTTTTCCTCCAATTTTACTCCAAAGCCGGAGTACGGCTTGATGGTGAGGCCTTGGGTGAGTCTTAGTGTCTAGAGTCAATGTATATTACCATACTAGATTACACAAAAAATTTCGTGGAATTTGGTTAGGTCTAGGTAGTGATTTTTTGTAATATTCCCAATTAGCTTTGCTAATTGGAATATTTCATTTTTGCTTTATTTTGCCGCTTTAGCTAGAAATAATAAATAAAGTGAGAAATAAGAGGGATCACCTCACTTTAGTCATCTCACTTTATAAAATAAAGTGCTTTCCTAGTTGATTGACGTTGTAACTTAAAGAGGGGGCCTTGGGGGTCCACACGTATATGAGGGGAGGCCTCACGCTGACCCAAGGGTAACTGCAAGGTGAAGGACGCAGTTAAGGTTTTGGAGGGAGTTTAGCATTATAAAAGGAGGGGTTCCCACTTCATTTGGTATCCACATCATATTATTGAGAGCTAGATCTCTGCTTGCTTCGGAAGACGCTTCTGCTGTTTAGTCGGTCTGGCAAAGATCGTTTAGTGCAACCGAGTGTCTCCTGGCCGGGAGATCTCACCTCAGCTCCTGGGGACTGAAATCGCCTGCAAGGTTATTTCTGCTCACCTCAGCTTCTCGGGGGACTTCGAGTGCCTCACGGTAAGGTTTTGTTCGAGTACACCTTTCGCCGTAGCAAGTAGCAAAGAAGCCGGGTGTGTATTTGGAGAGGAGGAAGCCCTCTTGTGGCTGCGCAGTTCTGAGGAGGAGGGACGCTGTTCCTGGAGGAGAGAGGACGCTGATCAGCAGAGAGGGTGAGGACGCTGTCCCAGGGAGGACGCAGTCCAGATCTGAGCAGGGAAAACGCTATTCCAGGAGAGGAGGAAGGACGCAGATCAGTCTTGGAGGAGGACGTTGTTCCAGCAGGAAGAGGAGGACGCAGATCTGAAGGCACATTGCTAGATCCAGCCTTGGAGAGTGTAGATCTGAACTGATATTTGCAGATCTAGTTCTGTATGGTGCAGATCTGAAGGTATAGTACTAGATCCAGCTTGGGAGATTGCAGATCTGAAGAGATATTGTCAGATCCAGCATAGATCTGAAGGTTTGACAGCAGATCTGATCTAGGAGGACACAGATCTGGAGGGATAGGACGCAGATCTGGTTTGCGTCTTTGCATCCAGTGATCCGAGCATGGCTGTGAGGCAACATCCACCAGTGGTGACGCCGATCTTGAGGAGCCGGCTTGTGTTAGAGGGGCCGATGGGCTGCTTTTCATCATCCAGGCTTCACTTTCGTAGCGCTCAGCCCCGCCTAGGACGCGTCCTTGTTGCACCATTATCTCGTCTCGAGAGGACTCCACTTGCTCAGTGGCAAGGATAGGTGCACTGATTCTGATTTATTTGTACTTCTCTCTATGTACATTCTGATTAATAAAATGGCTCAGTTTCTGGTATTACATGTGTCATGATTCAGTGATCTGGTTCAGCATTGCATTTTCTATATCTGTCTGGCATATTTCTGTTCATTACTGGTTATTTCCCCTTTGGGGATATTACAGTGGTATCAAAGCATAATTCTGGCTCAGCCTGTGGTCTATGACATCAGAAAAGAAATCATACAGAGCAATAGCAGTTGCAATTCCAGAAACGCAGTTGGAAAAAAAGGCCAAAATGAAAAGGGTCAAATTTTGAATTTTGGAATTAGGAAAAACGTTTTCTGGGTTTTTCTGGGTTTTGGGCGAGGATCACTTTCCCAAATTCCTAGAATTTTCCGAGTAGTTTTCAGTGGGTAAATCGGAGGTCGAAGTTAAGCAACGGTTTGGTTCCTGAGGAACCTGTAGACACATAGCAGAAAGAGCTGATGGCAGGTGATGTGAATGAGAAGTTGGATGCACTCATCCATCACGTACAGGATATATCCAAGAGGATTGCAGCTGTAGAGGTAGCACAGAGAGAACCCCCTAGGGTTTTCCAGGTTGGAGAAGGGTCGGGCATGTCTCGCCACATACCAGATGCTATTCCTATTGTGACAGCGCAGAGACCCTACATGCCCACATTCTTGCCAGAAGACACAGGGACAGGAGTGCGGAGAGGTGCACAGAGGGATAATCCGGCACCCACACGTCCTACCATGCCTACCTTCCTGGTAGAGGACGAAGGGTCGACAGCACCGAGAGATGTGAGTCCAGCTCGACGGGCAGCCGTTTTTGCAGAGTGGCAGGGCTTAGGACAGGGATTCATGGATAATTTCCCCTTTGAGCGCTATCTCCAGTATCGATGCGGCATCAAACCCCCTGAGCAGCACAAGGGGCACGGATACCACCGTGATGACCACCGCATAGCTAGTAGAGATTATGTTCAGCTCCAGCGTGATAGTAGACCTCACAACTTTCACAGAGGGAACAAGCACTCACATGATAGGGGCTTACAGCGCACAGTGGACAGATTCCATCCACCGACATTTGACGGGTCATCCAGGCGCTCAGAAAAAGCTTGGGTGGACAAGTTGGATACCTCTTTCCAGCTTGACCGAGTAGCGGAGAGGAAAACCATTAAAATGGTTACCTCGCACGTGGAGGATGAGGACACACAGGATTGCAGGGAGTTCGAGGATACACCTAGTGTGACACAGGACTCACCATCCTTAGAGACCTCCTTGACCATGTCGGGTGATATCATAGTGGAGGAGGTAGAGCCTACCCCGGTAGAGCCATCCACTGAGGCGGTGACTGGAGCCATGTCCGAGTCTTCGGGTAGTAGCAGTACACGACAGATGGGTGAGGTATCAGGAGATATATCCACTATCGATGAGGCACTAGGAGATACAGAGGTATTGGATGATGGTCGCAGACAGCAGTATCATCGGCTTCGGACGGACCTTCGAGTTTTGAGGGAGAAGGCCACGTCAGTACGGGAGACCATTTTGTTGCAGGACCAGGAGCTGGAGGGTATGAGAGCGACTTGTGCCAAGTCGGCGGCCAAGTTGGTCCGCATTGGGGAACAACTGGATTCCCTGATGGTACAACCTGAGGGCACATTGCAGCATCAGATCATTCCCCTTCAGGTATGCATGGATGGGACTAGTAGTGTTGTTGGAGCATCTCCTTCCGTTGGAGAGAGAGAGGCAGAGCCACCTAGTCAGGTCTCATATGTTGACTTGGATAGTGGTATGAGACGATCAAAGTTGTACAGGGTACAGCAGCCACGTGTTGAGATTGGATGGCGAGAGGTTTTGAGTTGGTACTCGGTGGAGCAGACTATGGATGAAGGGGAGGTCTCAAGGAGAGATCTCACTAGAGATGCACTTCGACACACCATGGGGTGCAATGACTTTCTTTCCTTCTCACAAGAGCAGATAGAAGATGGGGGACATCTTCGGATGGATAACATCTCTCATGCTTGTGTTGGACATCCCTTGAGCCATACACATCATGATGGAAGGTTTTTGCCTACCACCTATTTGATTCTTGATGGGGTCTCATTGATCCTTGAGAAGTTTATACTTCAAAATCCCATGAAGTGCAAAATCAGAAATTTGATTTGGGAGGATGGTAGCCCTCATGGGAGGAGTACCAGGATGAGGAGAAGGAGGCATCCACAAGTGATCGAGTGGATGGGGATGATGAGCAAGGAGCTAGGCGGCTGCTTGCAGATCTGTGACACCAGGCAGCAGGAGGCTTGGCTGCGCTGGTTACTCTTGAAAGAGTTTGGCCATCATTTGGCAAACACTCTTCCTAAGAGTAGGAGGATGGGGAAAAGATGGATGGATACTTGCATCAGTAAGCAGCATAGAGTATGGATGCACGGTGTTGATGAGTTACTCATATCATTCAGTGTGTCGTCATCACATGAGTTGCATGATGGAGGTATGGGGAGGCAACACAATTTATTATTGCTTTGCTTGGGAGAGCGAGGGCAGATTCGAGATGCACTTCGACACACCAAGGGGTGCAATGACTTTCTTCCCTTCTCACAAGAGCAGATAGAAGATGGGGGACATCTTCGGATGGATAACATCTCTCCTGCTTGTGTTGGACATCCCTTGAGCCATACACATCATGATGGGAGGTTTTTGCCTACCACCTATTTGAGTCTTGATAGGGTCTCATTGATCCTTGAGAAGTTTATATTCCAAAATCCCATGAAGTGCAAAATCAGAAATTTGATTTGGGAGGATGGTAGCCCTCATGGGTGGAGTACCAGGATGAGGAGAAGGAGGCATCCACAAGCGATTGAGTGGATGGGGATGATGAGCAAAGAGCTAGGAGGCTACTTGCAAATCTGTGCTACCAGACAGCAGGAGGCTTGGCTGCGCTGGCTACTCTTGAAAGAATTTGGCCATCTCTTGGCAAACACTCTTCTTAAGAGTCGAAGGGTGGAGGAAAGATGGATGGATACCTGCATCATTGCGCAGCATAGAGTATGGATGCATGGTGTTGATGTGTTACTCATATCATTCCTTGTGTCTTCATCACATGAGTTGTTTGATGGAGGTATGGAGAGGCAACACAATTT
Source organism: Pinus albicaulis (assembly GCA_034641835.2). NCBI lineage: Eukaryota > Viridiplantae > Streptophyta > Pinopsida > Pinales > Pinaceae > Pinus > Pinus albicaulis. The sequence continues at coordinate 542,305,712 of CM076576.1, read as the reverse complement.
CTTGTTGCTTTGCTTGGGAGAGCAAGGGCAGATTTGCTCCCACACTTTGCATGATGTTGCAGGAGGAGGAGATGGCACTATCTCCTTGGTCTTTGATCAGGAAGCACTTCCATCTTGGGAGGTATTCCATATTTGTTGCAGCATTATTAGAGGAGTCTTTGACAAGGAGCATGTCAAAGAACAGAGTCTTGTATTGACAGGAGCTTATTTGCATAAGCTCACAGCGCTGTCACCTTGGAGCAGAACATTATGGATGAAGTGTGCCCAGCAAAGATATGGTGGATCTATAACCCACAGGTCCCAGGATCACTTCATATTTGTCGCACAAAGAGGAGGGAATGATGATAGAGACATCTATGGCATGTTCTTCTTGACTTGGGTTTCCAAGCATGAGGAGGATTACCTTCTTGCACCACATGAGACCTTCAGCATTTCCTTCATTTTGCTCTTGATCATGTCTTCATTTGCTGATATATATCAGATTTGTATGGGAGGCTTGTTTACGAGGGAGACACATGAGCTGGATGTGTCCGTGAGTGGGAAAAATTCTCACAATTTCTGCACTACATGTTCTAATGGGAGCATGGGGGGAGGCATGGCCACTACTACTTTATATGCGTTCTCTTTTGATGTGGGCCATGAGATCGATATTCATCCAGTGTACAGCCACGGGCAAGTGTTTGGACCTATGTTGTTGTCATATTCAACCATTTGCTATCCATTAGTAGATGTGTTGGATCTTGTACATTGCTTGCCATGTGATTTTCTGAGGTTGCAGTGGATGAGGCTGCACTATGGTTTGTTTTGGGCCAGCTTGTTCTTCATCGATGGAGGAACCTTCTATGGTGGATTGTTTTTCACTTTGCCATTGGAGGGCAATGATTTTGCAGCCCAGGATCAGCATAGACTCTACACTTGTCATGAGTGGAGAGAAGGACAGCTTGAGGTAAGCTATGATGCTTGCCAAGTTCATATTTTCAGCCCACCTTCATTACCAGAGCTTGAGGTGGAAGGAGATTTCTGGGAGTTGCCTTGTTGGGAGGTGGCTCATTTTTTCTGGATGATTGCTTGGAGATGGAGGATCCACAGGAGGGAGATATTCTTCATTATATTTCCGACTCCACGCCTTGATTGGAGAGGGGTGATGAGTTGGTTTACAGTTGATAGACCAACTTACACATTCATAGGTGCAGAGCAGCAGCAGTCATGGTCTTTAGTCATAGCCAGCGGCAGTGAGCAGTCCGAGCCAGGGGACTTGGGCTATTATTGGCCACAGTGGCGATGGGATCCGGGAGGACTATTGATTGGCTGGTACCATGAGAGGCCAGTTTGGGATCCTGGCATTGAGATATCCATTCATATCAGGGTGATGCAGGAGACAGAGAGGTTTCAGTGGGACCCAGGCACATTTTGCAGTATCGGCAGGGAGCATCAGCTAGAGAGTAGGCTTGTTCTAGCGTTGCTTGAGAACAAGACATTTTTGCCGGATGAGGATGCCACGGGGGAGAGTGAGCAGACTTTACAGCATTCATCACTTCAGTTGCTTGAGGACAAGCAACGTTTTGCCGGGGGAGACTGTAATATTCCCAATTAGCCTTGCTAATTGGAATATCTCATTTTTGTTTAATTTTGCCGCTTTAGTTGGAAATAATAAATAAAGTGAGACATAAGGGGGGTCACCTCACTTTAGTCACCTCACTTTATAAAATAAAGTGTTTTCCTAGTTGATTAACGTTATAACTTAAAGAGGGGGCCTTGGGGGTCCACACGTATATGAGGGGAGGCCTCACGCTGACCCAAGGTAAACTGTGCAGGTCAAAGGAGAGTTAAGTTTTGGAGGGAGTTTTGGCATTATAAAAGG
>CM076576.1:542236909-542303751 GCA_034641835.2 Pinus albicaulis | reverse complement strand
ATGTTGCAAAGCTAAATGCATGTTGGTTTAACTTTCAAGTCTTTTTATCATCTAGTTTATATTTAGATGACTAATTGTTTCTTTGTGAATTAGATAGCTTCATGTGCTTTGATTCATAAATTCGTTTATCTTGAGAGCATTTCTGATATCTTGTGCTAACAGTCTTTTGTTTCCATTTTAGGATTACTGTGTTCTCATCTCTTTGAGCATTTCTTTTACTTTTGAGAACGTTATTTGTAAAGGCATTGGTTAAATGGTTTGTCATTATTTCAAAGTTACTCATAAATGCTCATGAATCTTTAAAAGTAATCCAATTTCACTCTAATATTCTCCTAGAAATTCAAATCTTTAACTTAGTTTTCCATTTAGGGACCACCCCCCTTAGCTAGCCTACGAGATAGCTTAAACAGAAAGAGTTGGGATTAGTGTGACAGCCCCATCTCTGTGTTCATTGCCACCAAATACACCTTGTGGGGTTAAAGGCTTTTCCTGCTAACTATAGGTAGGTGTAGGCGGCAAGTGATAACATGGCCAATTATGCTATCACTTTTTTTTTTCAACTGCATCAACCTTCGGGGCATCATTCCAAGCCCAACCCAAGGTGTGGGCAAGGGGGAGGGCAGGCCAAAAAGTGGACCCAGTGGGGAAATGTGGACCCAGGTGGGAAATATGATGAATGGGGTTATAATAAACAGAAGAGGAGTGATATATATGGATGAGGGAGTGGGACCACGCAACCAAAATCAGGGTTTTCCATGTAGTACCACCCCAAAACGCAATAGTCAGTAAAGGAGATCCCAAGGGATTAAGATTCAAGGGTAACATCCAAAAGAGGTCTAGGGGACAGAAACACAGACCTAGCCCACTCTTTCCCCTGAATCTCGCCATTAATCCATGCTCAGAAGTGTCCATGATAAGCAAAATCAAAGCTCAAGTACCAAATGACAAGTCATATCTTTAGGTTCGGGAGGCCCACCTTCAAACATATGATCATGACAGATGAGTGAGGGGCCACATGGCTAGCTTGGGTTTCGGAGAAATGGCACAACGAGCTAGTTGGTGGCTGCAAGGGGTTGCCGACTGAGGACCATCTTGGAGAAAATTTTTATCCTAGGGATATCAACCACAAAATGGTGAGTAACATATGGCTCCAACTAGGACGTGATCTCTTGAAGAAGTGGGCGAAGCTACTTGAACGGGAGGTCACAAGAACTCCAACAATCTCTTTGTCACCTAAGACCTATTACCTGCACATATCAACGACTAAACTCACAGGGAAGCATGTTTTTCACGATGTCTTATGATCACCCATGCTTAATGTTAGGTCGTAAAATCAACAGATAATTAAATGTGCAAAATTTAATCTAAATGTAGCTAACCTACCATGAGTAATATCATATGATGTTAGTTCTAATGAGAAAATGATCATGCAATGCATCCTACTCTAACAATGCGTATATTACAACGTCAATTGCTAGGTATAATCAGAGACACAATGCAACCAACATGTCAATTGAACAATACAAGAATGCATGCTTCCATGATTATTTTTGCAATGGACCCTATAATACAAATGGGAATAATGATATGAGGGGTTACGAGGGTGGGAGGTAGGAAAACAAGAGACCCATATGCCATAGAAAGGAACCCTGGAAGAAGGAAAAGACACCAACCGAGAGGATTGAATTTGGTCCTCTAACCAGGAGATGGAGATGTCAATGATCAAGTACATGAATATTTGATGAAGAACTATCTTGGGCATATCATCTTCAAGGTGAGGAGTGAATGACTCAGACATATTTAGGATGATATAATTTTGTGTTGATTTCTGGTAGCACCAAATGTCCTCTAAGCCTCAAAATTTGCAGGGAGGCTAGGACACATGTATTCCAGAATACCCAGAAATCGTTTTGGGAAATTCTAGCCGAAGGAGGTTTTATTAAAATAATTAATTATTTCTAATGGATGCCTAAGTCTAAACTTAGGGAATTAAAATAATTAAAGTGTGTTAATAGAACTGGGAGTGAATCTTCTAGAAAAATATAGAGATTGAGTCAATATGATCTGAGCCATTGATTAGAATCTAATCTAGGTCGTTGATTCCTCAACGAGAAGATTATAAGAAGGACTTCGAAGGGCATTTGGAAAGACACATTGAGTGAGATCAAGAAATTGATTTCTCAAGTGCGCAGCGCATCAGTTGTCAGAGAGATAATCGAGGAGATTTCTTGCAGTGAGGGGTAGAGATAGTTTTCCAGATGGAGATTTTTCTGATCTGGAGAGTGCAAGGAAAATAAGGCAGAGAGTAGTTCAAAGAGGTAGCGCAGTGCCACGCAGAGCTAGCGTAGAGCTACGTTGTGGCAGCGCAGAGCTTTAGAGGGAGTTCAAAATTCTTCTGGGAAACAGTCTGGATCTAGTGTCGAAGCCGGGGTGTGAGACAGGGAGGCCAGAGGGTCGAAGTTTCCAGTGAGCAGGAGATCCAAAGGAGGTGCAGCGCAGTCCCAACAACAGTGACGCAGTGACTGCGTGGGCAGACGCAGAGACAACGTAGAGGCTCATCTCCATATTTGATCAATGTCGGATTTCCCAGTGACAGGGTAAGATTGTCTCACTATATTTTTGTCCAATTTATCTCTGTATTGGATTGTCAGTTTGGGTTACCAAAGACTTGTACTCAGAAACTACTGCATAATATTAAAACCCTCAATTGTTGCATCGATTTTCCCGTAGTGGGTTTTTCCGGGGACATTGTCCAAAAACAACGGTGTCAATTGTGTGTGTGTTTATTTATTCTTGCTCAGTTCTTGTTTCTGCATATAATTAAATTAGTGAAAGTTGCAAATGTATTTACTTCGATATTTACAGTTTAACATAGTAAATAATTTACATGGAATTAACAAGTAGGAGAAGTAATATCGGATTGTTGCAGTAGGGAGTCAGGTAATCGAATTTTCACAAGGTATCAGAGCGCAGGTGAAGCAAGAGAGCAGATCAGGAAGAGCCCAGCGCTGAGCAAAAGAAGGAGGTCAAAGAGTTGTGTAGGCAGTAGATTGAATCCCCAAAGGGATTGTGCAGTCCACTCTAAGAGAGAAAAAAAATCGTGGAAAAATCTCTCTCTGAGTGAGTCCACATAGAGAGATTTCTAGATCAAAATTTTCCAGTGACAGCAAGAGCAGCACAGCAGTTTCAGCGTAGAGTAGTCTTCAGGTGGGACGCAGTTTTTGCTACAGCATTTGCTAGTGCAGAAAAGCGTCAGAAGAAGGAAGGAGCATATTAAGGGAATTCTGACCTCAGAGAATTTCTTGTCCGAGAAATTCTGACTTCCCACGTAGAAGCAGCAGTAACTAAGATTTACTTCGCTCACTCCAGCAGGGAGTGTGTAGAGCCAACTGTGTAGAGGGTTAGATGCAGCATTCGACATTTGTTTGGGTGAGATGACAACAATCGGGTTGAGAGATTAGGATCGGTTGGAGGTATTGATATTTTGGGTAACATTGGATGTGCTCTAGCTCCAAAAAGTTGTGGAGGGGCTCGAACACATGAGATCTTCAAGACCTCGAAATTGTTTGGAGAAATTCCACCCGGTGTAAAAGTTATTCAAATAATTAAATTTTTTAATGAGGACCCTAAGTCTAACTTCGGAAAATTGAAAAGTTAAAGTGAATTAATTTACACGTGGTGAGAATGTTCTAAGTGGCGTGGATCAAGCTTTCTCTAATCTTAGCCATTGATCAGTGATTAGATCACGGTCGTTGATTTCTCAACGAGAAGTTGGAGATCACACACAGAGTAGCAGCACTTGAGCTAAGTCGAAATTCTGGGGCACGGTTTGCTGAGAATTTTCGAGTGAGCTTGTAGTGCTAGTGAGGGGCAGATCGACAAAGGATGTTCTAATTTGAGGTCGTGAATACATACATCAGAGAGGCAGATCCGTACCAGGCGGCACAGAGACCAACAAGAGGGACGCAGCCCAGCCAGGCAGACGCAGAGACTACGCAGAGAGGGAAGCAGACCCTTATGGGTGACGCAAAGGCTGCGCAAAGACCTTCAGAGTGACGTAGGGGCTGCATTGGGCTGGAGAGGTTGACGCAGAGGCTGGAAGAGCTACACTGAGGGTTCCAGTGGGCTAGAAAGGACTCATATTCAGTAATTCCTGAAGGGTTTGAATCAGCCATATTTTCTGTCTCCGAGTGATAAGGTACAACTGCTGTAAATTTCTCTGTAGGGCAAACCACTAGTGGCGCCTATGATGTATCCAGATTCTGTTTAATAATAAAACCCTCAAAGAGTTGCTGCACTGGATTTCCCGCATTAGGTTTTTCCGGTAACATTTGTCCGAAAAATCATGTGTGTCCTTTTTCATATGTGCACTATGTTTCAGTAAATGATTTGTATATGTGTAGGCTGCAGATTGTGCTTACTTTGATGTTTTTCTGAATATTTCAGTTAAATAACTTGTGTATAATAAAACAAGTAGGAGAAGTAAATCAATATTCTGCAGTAGGGTTTTTGTATTCGGAAATTTTCACATGGCATGAGAGCGATTGCAGATCAAGCTGAAGCCATTAGCAAGAGGCTGAAGAATTTTTGTTGCACGAGGGTAGTTGAACCTCACAGATCTAGGAAGAAGGCAGCACAGCACTAGGAGGGACACAGACCCAACAGAAGGGTAACACAGAGCCAGTCTGTTGATGCAGAGGCTGACGCGGGCCCTAGTGGGTGACACAGAGCCTGTCAGGCTAATGTTGGGCTGACACAAGCCCTAAAGTGTGACGTAGTCCAAGTTGGAGTGATGTTGTGCCGGTTGCTGGGACTGGAAGTGCAGCTTCTAATCTTCAAAGTTGTTGGTGGGGCATCGGTTTTGTCGATGCAGAATAGTGCCTAGCAAAGTTGACAAAGTAAGGGGAAACATTCCCTCAGCAGATTTATGTGCAATTCGATCAGGAGGGTGATCATAAAGTGTTGATATGACAGAATTGGCGGAGGATTTCTAGGAGGGAAATCATTTGTCAGAGGGAGCAGATTCTCTAGAGGGAATCTATCGCCAAGAAACCCAAATTTGGTCTTTTGTTGAGTGCAGTAGCAGTAGAAAGGAGAAGAGCACCTGCTTCAACTATTTGAGCAGAGGTGGCCCTATACAGACTGAGAGATCAGGATAGGTTAGACAGTGTGTCTAACTTTTCTATGTGGAAGCCATAATCCTGACAATCCTGGAGGAGTATGGCATCGAGATCATGCTCAGAACGTCCTAGTTGTGCCAACCGATGTTGATGCTCTGAAGAAGTTCAATGAAAATCAGGTGTGGGCTAAGCGCTTGTTCATGGATGGAGTGAAAGATCACATGGTCCCGCACATTGCCGAGAAGAAGACGGCAAATGAGGTGTGGACAACATTGACAACGTTGTATCAAGGTAGCTCCGTCCAGAGGAAGATGCTTCTGGAGAATCAGATGCGGATGTTCTAGATGAACAAGGGAAAGAAGATCGATCCCTTCCTCTTCAGATTGCAGACTATCCGAGACTAGCTGATTGTCATGGCGGCAACTTCGGATAATGGACTTGTTGGCTTGTGATCTCACCGGTAAAAGAAAAGGAGCAACTGTGCAAAGAAACCGTGGGTTCAAAGGACAAGGAGCGACAAAGCTATTGGAGGAGCTTGCAAAAACAAGCGTCACGGCTTAGTGGGTGGACGAGATGAAGAGGAAACCGATGCGATCACCCCTCCCCCAAAGGCACCGCGTGCACCGCTTAGTGGCGGAGCCACCCACCAAGCGCCGGCGGCATATGGTTGTTTCCGTCGACATCCGAAGGGAGCAAAGGTGGCTGAAGCCAGCCCGTTGGAGGAGGTGACGTCAGCCCTCCTCGCGGCCAACCAAAGCGTTTCCGTGGGGGGAAGGAAAAGAGACGGAGGCCCCTATCCAACCCGCCAAAGATTGAAGGGGCCCGCCCAGCACAACAGCTGACGCAGGTACGTTCTACGGTAATGTAAGTCTGATAAGGGGTACGAAGGTCCTCTTGTCTGACAGGTGGCCCCCACCTACCTGGCCACTGTCATCCAACCACCGTGTGCCATGTCTCCCATTGTCAGCGTCCTCATGACGCTAGCCCTACATGTGTCGCCCCACCTCGGTAATCAGTAAAGCCCTGTTTTCGTAGCGAGTTTTACTCTTGGCTATGTGAATTTACTGGTTATTTACCGGTATTTCGCTCTATCAGGCAGGTAAAAACTCAAGTATTAGCTTCTTTTAACTCTTGCGTCGCTTTCCCTGCTACCTCACCGCTACTTCAGGTATGTGGTCGTGTCCCTTTCATTATTTCCCTTTTACTGTTTGTTCAAATTATCATGGAAAAAATGAAATGCTCCGCACTTGAAACCCCCCAAGCTCGCGAGGTCATGACTGCTCCTAGACCCGAACCCCTCACTGATGCTCACGCCCAACTCTGCGACCTGGTCTATCCCTTCAATATAGCCCGCGCCAGGGCCGAGCTCTTTGATTTTCAGCGAAGGGGCGAAGACATGTTTAGAGTCGTCGAGTCAAGGCTTTACTACCAAATTGCCCCGATGACCCATTCGTTCCTGGAGTTTATTGTCTGGCTTGCGAAGGCCTACATCGAGCGTAAGGACATCTTCCTTTCCACTCGGGGGACCAAGATTCTTAAGATTACTCCCCAACTCATCAGAAAAGCCCTATGTTATCCTCCTGCCCAAGACTGTGTCGAGTTCACCGAAATCACTTTCTCTTGCCATTCCTTGAATCAACCCTTGGAAAAACAGAGTGGTTTCCTCGATCTCATCTCCGACTCACGCCTATTAGCTTTCCCTCACATAGAGTCTATTCTGCTGTCATCATTCCGTAACACCATACAGCCTATTCTAGCAGCCATCTCAGGAATCTTGGGGTTTGAAGATGCCGAGATGGTAACTAAGGCGGGTTTAGGGTTTCTATGGCTCATGATGCAAGCTGAGATCCTTTTAGATACCGCCACCTTTCTGGCCTCGGTTATCAGAGCCCAGTTCCAAGATATGTCTTCCTTCTGCTATTTCAAATATTTCTCCCTGGTGTTCTACTTATTCCTATTTGAGCATGTGGATAAGTTTGAAGGCCTAGGCCTGAACAGGTTCTCCAGGGGTAACGCTGAACCCAAATCTGTTTTCGAGTGGACTTCGACAATTCACCAGCATCCAGAGGGGAAGGGGTAAGCGAAATTCATTACCAACTTCATGTCCATAGCCTATCCTATCATACAAGACAGCTCCCCGCCCAGAATTTTTCCTGAGCAAAAGGAATGGCTCCAGTTCAGTGAAACGGATTGCATAGGTGATTGGTACCTGTTCGAAGATCACACTAAGATCAGGGTCTATGGTGCTGAAGTACCTCCTTATCACTTGCCAATGTTGCCGTCCATGAGGATTTTCACCCTCGAGTTCATCTGTCAGGTCCTAAGTGTCGACGAAGCCCACTTCGTGCCCACGAAAAAGGGATACATCTTTAGACACCCAAATTATGTAGGCCCTTTCACCATTAATTCAAGGCATGCCCTCTCCACTATGGAAACGATGTTGCAGGAGATGAATTTCCCACAGGGAGATGTCTGGCACTATGATCCTAAGGGGTTCATCACATGCATGAATAAGAAGATTGAATCCACAGCATATGTGCATGAACCTAGGCCTCTTATTCAATGGAAAGCTAACTCCGATATGTGGCCTTTGGATACAGAGATGGAGGCCGAATCCCCCGCTGCTGAAGGAAAAGGAGACAATGCACTCGTTGAGGCAGAAGGGTTGGAACATGTAAACCCCCAAGATAGTCAAGGGTTCATGGAGGAGGATGAGGAAGGACACCTCAGTAAAAAATAGTGAACTGAAGGGCCTAAGGACCTAGACACCGAATTTTCTGATGACGAGGTCTCCTTGCTCAGAGGCCTTGACAAAGACAAACCAGGCTTCCTACTCTCCTTTGATTCCGCCTCTTCTTCAGCCCCTTCAGAACTTTCACAGGTGGTCACATTGGGCAAATATGATGCAAAGGAACAGATTGAGGCCAGGAACAAATCCGTGAGAGAGAAGCTAAGGGCTGAACATTCTCATTTCATAGACAAACATCATACCAGGCTCTCCTCAGTCCTGGATATGGATAAAGAGCAACTCATATTGGCCATCCAACATTCAACCACTCATCTCGTACCGCTGGGATCCCAGTACAAAGCCCTGGAAATAATTTTGTACTTAGCTTCCATTCCCCTACCAGATAAGTTAGATTTGCACCAGTGTATCGGGGACATGCTACGGATTGAGGTAGTAAAACATACAGTCACCCTGCAGAGGACCGAAAGGAAATTGACTCAAATGGCCACCCAACAAAGGGAGAGGGCTAGCGCTAAAGTTGTTGCTGCTCAGCTGGAGAACTACAGAAAATTGATAAGAGGGAAGGGAGTTTATGTCAATTCAGCATTGCAGTCCCTTCTCGCCAAAACAGAGTTGGAGGTACAAGAATTGAGGCAAAAATTAAATATCCCTCATTCTGAACATATTCAGACTGAGGAACTTGCCCAGTGGAAAAGGAAAAAACAGTCCTCACTGATTCCCTCGCTCAAAGGAAGGAAGAGATTGCTCAAAAGGATAAGGAAATCACTGGGCTAAATAAGAGGCTGTCAGAGCTACAACTTAAATGGGGTAAACATACATGTGTAGTTCCTGTACCAGAAGATCCGCAGAGTGCTCCAGAGCAGCTAACCAAGGCTCTAACAAATCTGAGGATGTCAGAAGATGAAACACGCACTACCCGCCGGCTCCTAGACGAGGCCAAAGCTGCATATGCAGAGAATCAAAAGACGATTTCATCCCTACAGAAAAAGGCAGAGAACCTCCGCAAAGAAGCCCAGGGACACGAGAAGTCTATCAAAGACTTGAAAGCACAGCGTAAAGGTAACGTGTCGTTGGTAGAAGCAAGGCAAATGGTTTGGGGAGAGATCATAACAGAGGTCAAGCAGCGTTGGAGCTTCTCTTGTTGACCAACGGCAAGAAGAGTGTTATTCGGGAGTATAAGGCACAGCTGGAGGTTGGTCGTAGGGAAGGAGAAGAGAAGGCAACAACAACAAGGAAATATGTCAGGTATCTCAATGAACTTCCGTTTGAAGAATTGAGAACCCAGGGAGTGGTCGACTGTTTTAGGACTATCATGGAGGTCAGTAAGATGATCGAGAAAGAGGAAGCACGCGTAAAAGCATTAGGGTTTTTAGCACTGGTGTCAAAGGGAGTGGAGAGATTCGATCAGGAATGGCGCAAGTTGGTAGAATATGGCCACTCGGCATGCTGGGACTAGCAGTCAGGCACATGTCTTCCCCTAACCACTTATGATCAGAAAATGTCAGAGATCAAGTGCAGGGTAGACATAACATTAGAGAAGACCTCCCGGCTAAAGGCAGATACCTTAGTAACAGCACTACGTAAGGAATTCTTCCTCCTCGCTCAGGTTAAGAGATTCTTTGCTGCCCGCCTAGATTATACATAGCTCACACAACTGCAATCTATGTTCGAATCCTTCACCACAACACAACTACCCAGAGCAGTCATCTGGCAAAAGTGCTATGAATACGTGAATCCTCCAGTTTCCTCTACTTCACAGCGATTGCCACCCCCGCCGCCTCATCAGCCTGGCTCCTCCACGTCTTCAGTCAGATCACGCCACTCAGAAGGTTCTGGCACTCCCCATCGTACCCACTAATGGACATCATGATCAGGCCCAAGCGGCCTTTGTTTTTATTTATGATTTTCAACTTCAATGAAATGTAAAATCTGCATTTTATGTTTCTATTATGTTTTTGTTATAGTCTGTGTCAGACAATACTGATTCGGATGCGATGTTGTTACGCCGCATCATTTTTTGATTTAGATGGGAAACTGTAAGATTAGTAGGGAATATTTTGTTTGAAGAAATATCTGGCCGCGCTGCCCATGTAACAGCTATAAAAGGCCAACTCGCAAACGAAGTAATGGTTCTGAATTCTCTAGAAGTTTGAAGTGCATAATCTGTGTAGCACATTTTGTAATTTTGAGAATTGCTCTTAATGTATATCTAGAAGAGTTGTTTTGAAGAAATAATATAACAACTGATTGTTGCAAGAATGGATTCCTACTGGACTTATGAACAGTATGTATGCCTCTTTTGTGTTTGGTTTCCTTTGTTGCTCTGTTTCTTCACACTTTCTTTCCTATTATCATGCGTTCGGAATACGGGTTGTTTATAGATTATTTATGAATTTATCTTGAATGATACTCTTACAATGGTCTGTAATGCTACCTTAATTAGGCTCGGTGCATGATTTCTGTTCCAAAATTCTTATCTCAATCACTTTCTTCTTAAGTCTCTGGAGGGTGGATTCTTAAACCTTCGTAAGCCCGCCCCACTCTGACTTACCACCCTAATTCTTTGTGGTGTCCATCCCCATTATCTTTAAAGACTATTCGTTGGTACCACATCTGGCCCTATTTGCAACAAAATTGAAATTCATTGCGCAAGTGTAATAACCCTATTTTTACAATTTAACTAAAAGTGTGCTGATAATTGAATTTAATTTCTGTAATTTTTCATGGAAATCTAACAGGTACAATCTTTGAAATTTAGGATTTTCCATAAGTATTTGAAGAACGGGACATGACGGCTAGGTTAGTCGATCCTAAGAGATGGGGAAGCCTTGTATCAAGGGTGCACTCTACTTAGAGCATCGGTACACAGAGTAAAATCTTGAAGTAAAACGTGAATCCCTAAGACAAGATAATACTATCTGAAGATGTTGTCACAGGCCCATTCTGAGTGATCCTTTTCTCTTACAATCAAAGTTCACATTATTACTCTGCTCCCTTTGTTGTCCAGAACCACACATCAAACAATTCCATCGAGTTGATATCCAAGAGGTCCCTTCCAAAGAACATAAAGAGAACCGAGATGACCTCCTAATTTTAAGATGTCCTAGGCACTGGTCTCCTGCAACTCAAGACTGTCTCTAGGAGTGACAACAGGACTCATGGTGAGGACTGCCTTGAATGCAGTCACCGATGAGTGGGAGACCTTTGTCCAAAGTATCTTGGGCAGAGCACAACTCCCAAATTTGGGAGACATGTGGGAAATCCTTCGTCAGGAGGACATCCGAAAAATAACCAAGAGGGAATTCAGCAACGGAGGAGTCAAAATAAAGAAAGAGGAGGAAGATGCAGCCCTAGCATCAAAGGGACAGCGACAGCAGGGGAAGAAGAAGAAGGACCGATCCAAGGTCTGGTGCTTCAGATGTGGCGAACTAAGACACTTCGACAGTAATTGTCCCAAGGGGAAGGGCAAGGAAGCTTTGGATTCCAAGGCAGCAGCAGCGAAAAGAGGACGATGGCAGCGAAGATGATGTGGCCATGAGTTCTCATGTACCTCGAGAGAAGAGGTGGGGTGACATAGATCTGTAGAGTGAGCTATAGATGGTGATGGCAGGATCCTTGAGGTGCCCGGACTCTTGGATCACATACGAGCTACGAGAGCCCTAAGACAGTAGCGAGATGATTGGAGTTAGTGGGAGTAGAAGATCATGGAGAAGCAGAGGTAGTTATGGGACGCTGGAGATTAGAGCAGTGTAGTGCAGTGACAGTAACAGCATGGAATCAGCAACACAGAGGTTGATGGGACTTCAACAGCGCAGAGGGGCAGTGCAGAGCAGCAGCAACGCAGAGGCTCTAGAGGGACAGCACAAAGCAGCAACAAAGGGTGCTTTAGTGATGAGATGCAGCTAGACTGACTTTTCGGTCAGTTGATTGGGTGATTGTCCTTCAGTTGCTTACTTCTCAGCAATTGAGTTGCTGTGTAGCAGTCAGCAATGGCAGTGCTATAGGCAGTATGATATAGCTATTTGAGAGGGAGTTGCAGTACAGATGTGGCAGTGTCAGTGGTAGTGACATGGGTAGTAGCACAAAAAGTAGCAGCGTAGTGGATGGAGGGTAGTAGACCAAGCATCAGCAGCATGGAGAATGATGCCAGAGATCAGGGTGATGCTTTAGGATGGAGTTTTGCTAAAGAACATTCCTCCCTAAGAGGGAGTGTTGAGATTTTGGGTAGCATCGAATGTGCTCTAGCTCTGAAACTTTGTGGAAGGGCTAGAATATATGAGATCTCCAAGACCTAGAAATCGTTTGGAGAAATTACACCCGGTGTAAAAGTTATTCAAATAATTAAATTTTTTATGGGGACCCTAAGTCTAACTTAGGGAAATTGAAAAATTAAAGTAAATTAATTTACACATGTGGTGAGATTGTTCTAAGTGACGTGGATCAAACTTTCTCTAATCTTAGTCATTGATTAGTGATTAGATCACAACGAGAAAAGTATTAAAAGAAGGCTTGGGATCAATTGCAGTATACACACAAAGTAGCAGCACTTGAGGTAAGTCGAAATTATGGGCATGGTTTGCCGAGAATTTTCGAGTGAGCTTGCCGTGATAGTGAGGGGCAGATCGGTAAGGGATGTTCTGATCTAAGGCCGAGAATACATACATCAGAGAGGCAGATCCATACCAAGCAGTGTAGAGGCCAGTAGGAGGGACACAACCCAGCCAGGCTGACACAGAGACCAAGAAGAGAGGGACGCAGACCCTTTTGGGTGATGCAGAGGCAGTGCAGAGGCCTTCAGAGTGACGCAAGGCCAGCCTGTGCTGCGTAGAGGCTGCGCAAAGGCTTGAGAGGTTGACGCAGAGGCTGGAAGAGCTGCATTGAGGGTTCTAGTGGGCCAGAAAGGGCTCGTATTCAATAATAATTGAAGGGTTTGAATCAACCATATTTTCTGTCTCTGAGTGATAAGGTACAACTGTCGTGAATTTCTCTGTAGGGAAAACCACTGCTGGTGCCCATGATATATTCAGATTCTGCTTAATAATAAAACCCTCAAAGAGTTTTTGCACCGGTTTTCCCACATAAGGTTTTTTCGGGGACATTTGTCTGAAAAATCCTGTGTCCTTTGTCATATGTGCGCTATGTTTCAATAAATTATTTTTATATGTGTAGGCTGCAGATTGTGTTTACTTTGATGTTTTTCTGAATATTTCAATTAAATAAATTGTGTATAATAAAGCATGTAGGAGAAGTAAATCAATATTCTGCAGTACGGTTTCTGTATTCAAAAATTTTCACAGGCGGGTGCCTCCAACTATGTGTCTGGAAGGCAGGGATCTCCTTCCTTCTAGATGAGCATGATCTCAAAGCCTTCATCAATAGTGTGATAGTTTTCCCCGCAGATCCAGATCCATTGAAGGCCTACGAGAAAGACATGGCAAAATCCAAGAGGTTGATCCTCGACAGAGTAACGGATCACATTGTTTCACACATTTCTTGCAAAGGGACTACCAAGGAGACGTGGGATGCTTTGGCTATGCAGTACCAGGGGTCTTCCAAGCAATCGAAGATGTTCTTGGAGAAGATGAGATCTACAAGGATGCAGAGGGGAGAACGCATAGATCCGTTCCTATCAAAGCTTCAGGATATTCAAGATCAGCTGGCAGATGTAGCGTCAGCTCCTCAGATCATAGAGATGGTAAGATTGGCCGTGAATTCATTCTCAGAAGAATGGAAAGTCTTTGTCTAGAGTATCTTGGTCAGAGAGAAGTTGTTGGATTGAGAAGGGATGTGGGCTGCTCTTTAGCAGGAAGAGAAGAGGCGACATATAGTCAAGTTCAAACTTGATGCCAGCAACAACAGCGGGACGAAGACCAAGAATGAGGAGGAGAATGCAACCCTTGCATCAAAGGGGCAGCAAGAGCAACGTAGGTGGAAAAAGGATGTCTCAAAGATCAAGTGTTTCCGGTGTGGTGATCTTGGTCACTAAATTAAGTAGTGTCCTCTCAAGAAGAAGGACGAGGACGAGAAACATGATCTGCAGGCTACACCTGGAAGGATCGAGGAGGAGAAGTTTGCTATGATTGCCCATATATCTCCAAGGGAGAATTGGGGTGATCTAGAATTGTAGTTCGAAAGAGCTGCATATGGGTAGGATCCTTGAGGAGTCCAACTCTTGGATCAATACCTTGCTACGAGAACCCATATCAGAAGTAGCAGGATGGACCATTATCAATTGGTGCAGAGGAGTGTCAAAGTGACAGTTGCAGTGGCTAGAGAGCGCCAAAGACTGAGCAGCACAGAGCAGAGTTGGCAACAGTGCAGTTGGCATAGTGCTGAGTCAGCAGCAACGAAGAGGCTTCAGAGGGTCAATGCAGAGACTAGAAAAAGTCAGATCTCCCGTATCAGATGCATCATGCTCAACACTTGGTTCAGTATTTTGGATGTTTTTCTGCTGCAACAGCAGCAAAGTTGTAGTGCAGATGCAGATGTGTTAAATTGGCAACTAGGGCCAAACTCCACTTTGGACAGCTCATATGATGGAGATGATAGTTTTGTTGGATTCCTCTTTTCGAGAGGTGCAAGATTGATCCAAAGATCATCTTGTTTGGACAAGCAAAAGTGAGATTTTGAATTTATTTTCTCACACGTGCAAATTGTCAAGGTCGACCAGAAATGTAATAAAGGCTCATAAGCCCCAATGGATGTGTCTCCAACCTCATTAAAGGATATAAATAAGAGAGATTCATTCCTCATTTTGGACATCACTCCTCTCATCATCTCTCTCTCTCATTGGTTCGTAAAAACACTTGGAGTACCTCTCTCTCCCTCGCACGTGTGGATGAAGGATTTTTTTCCTGGGCTGAAATTTTCAAACTCTTTTAGGGCTGAAGTACAAAGCATTGACCAGCGTTGACATTGGGTCAAACTCCCTCCAAGAGTTGCGTTCTCTCTGGCAGAATTCTGATCTCCCTAGGTCGCATTCATTAGCACACATTTCGAGAAATTCTGGGCACTTTGACCAGTGTTGAGTGCAAAATTGACCGCAGTGTTGACTTTCAGTTGACCGAGTTTGACTGACTTTTTTGGATCTGTTTTGGGCTAACTTTGACTACTGTTGGAGGGTGCATTGACTAAGGTTGACCAAGCTGTTTTGGTGAAGTCTTCTTGCTGGTTTGACCAGCATTGACTTTCAGGTTAGGGCATCCTATTGACTGTTGTTTGACTAATGTTTTGGGCAAGTAAATTTTGTATATTGTACTCTCTCTCTCTCTCTCTGCTAAACTTTTGAAAAATAATAAGAAGATTTGATCAAATGTTTTTCCCCGTATTGGGGTTTTTCCGTGGCATCAGCGAAATATTGTGTCCTCTTGTCTTGGCTTGTCTTCTACTTATTGTTTCTCTTCTATCAGCATTTACCGTCAATGTTAATGTTATTGCTAATTGGGCTAATAAGAAAAGATTGAAGTCAATTGCTCTAAAGCATAGAACATATCATTGTTATCTAAAACTAGCAAGATGGCAGCAATACGCAGGGTCAGTAGCAGCACAGATGCAACATTTGCACAGTAGTTGGTGGGCAGTGATGTCAGACATCAACAGCACAGAGGGAGATGTTACAGAGTCAGGGTGATGCTTCAGCAGGTTGCATTGCTAGAGCACATTCCTCGTTAAGAGGGAGTGTTTATTTTTGGTAGCATCGGATGTGCTCTAAGCCTCAAAATTTGCAAGGAGCCTAGGACACATGTATTCCAGAATACCCAGAAATCGTTTTGGGAAATTCCACCCGGAGGAGGTTTTATTAAAATAATTAATTATTTTTACTGGATGCCTAAGTCTAAACTTAGGGAATTAAAATAATTAAAGTGTATTAATAGAACTGGGTGTGAATCTTCTAGAAAAAGACGGAGATCAAGTCAATATGATATGAGCCATTGATTAGAATCTAATCTGGGTTGTTGATTCCTCAACGAGAAGATTATACGGGCTTTGATGGGCATTTGGAAAGACACATCAAGTGAGATCAACAGCTCAATTTCTCAAGTGAGCAGCGCAACAGTTACCAAAGAGATCATCGAGGAGATTTCTTGCAGTGAGGAGAAGAGATAGTGCAGAGCAAAAAACGTACATGAAATACCTGCTCAGTACTTGGCATAAAGATATTGTAGAGTACCTTTTAACTCTCAAGTGTCCTCTAAACTTCGATAAGACTAAATATCGAACTCTGAGATTGAGATCCCAGAAATACATTGTTGCAAATGCTCGATTATATTGGAAGGATCCTTTAAGAATCCTACTTTTATGTCTAACAGAGTCAAAAGTGGAGGAAATCATGGCCGAATTCCATGAAGGCATCTGCGGAGGTCACTACAGTTGGCGGGCCATAGCCCACAAAATATTGAAAGCAGGTTTCTTCTGGCCTAAATTGTTCGGAGATGTGCATGCTTGGGTCAGGGCGTGTGAGAAATGTCAAAGGTTTGCTGAAAAACAAAAATTTGCTCCCTTACCCATGATCCCAATACATATAGAAGAGCCTGTCCAACAATGGGGTATTGACTTCATCGGGGAAATTCACCAGCTGTCTCAAATATGATAAACATAATTAGATTCTCACTTATGACTAACTTCACTATATGGGTGGCTGATACAGTGAGAAATGCTATGTAATATTCCCAATTAGCCTTGCTAATTGAAATATCTCATTTTTGTTTAATTTTGCCGCTTTAGTTGGAAATAATAAATAAAGTGAGAAATAAGAGGGGTCACCTCACTTTAGTCACCTCACTTTATAAAATAAAGTGTTTCCTAGTTGATTAACGTTATAACTTAAAGAGGGGGCCTTGGGGGTCCACACGTATATGAGGGGAGGCCTCACGCTGACCCAAGGTAAACTGCGCAGGTCAAAGGAGAGTTAAGTTTTGGAGGGAGTTTGGCATTATAAAAGGAGAGGTTCTCACCTCATTGGGATCATGCATATTTTGATATTCTTTTTTGCCATTTGGACTTTATGGCTTGGAAGCCACCAGCCCAGAGTTGTTTAGTCGGTCTGCAGCACTGTTTAGTGCACGAGTGTCTCCGGTCGGAGATCTCAACCTTAGCCTCGGGGGACTTCGAGTGCCTGCCCTGGTAAGGTTTTTCTGGTTTCACCCTTAGCTTCGGGGGACTTCGAGTGCCCGCCCTAGTAAGGTTTTTCAGTAGCAAAGCAGCAGCATTTCTGAAGCACATCTGAGGAGGAGGAAAGCCCTCTTGTGTCTGCGCAGAGCAAGAGAAGGGAGGACGCTGAATCTTTGAAGAGAAGGAATGACTGTGTCGTATACGGAAAAAAGACAGTCCTTTCGGGGGGAGAGGTTAGCGGCGTCGAGAGGTAACGATTACAGTTTGTGACAATGTTAAGGAAGCAGAAAGAATGTTTGTCTAGCCCTAGAGTGAGGACGCTGTCCATTTCTGAAGGTAAGGGTTGCAGATCTGAAGGCTTATTGTTAGATCCAGCTTTGGGAAGGATAGATCTTGCAGATCTAGTCTTGTATGTTGCAGATCTGGAGGTTTAGCACTAGATCCAGCTTGAGGAGTGACAGATCCGAGGAGATATTGATAGATCTAGTCCAGATCTGAAGGGATAACACCCGATCTAGCCCTAGAGGCTGTAGATCTGAGGAGATAGTTCCAGATCTAGCATAGATCTGAAGGTTTGGCAGTAGATCTGGTATTGGAGGACGCAGATCAGGAAGGGAAAGAACGCATTTGATTGGAGGTTTCGGATCCATCGGTGGGGCCAGAATGCAGAGACGGTATTGTGAGAGGAGCTCCACAGCGTTTTCCAGTATTCTGTAGCTGGTTCATCTGTCTGGAGGGTTGAGGGGCTTGTGCTTCACCTGTTTCTGCGCTGTCACTAGCAGAGACAGCGTTTTCCATTTGTGAGGGTTTGCAGCTTGAGATCAGCCCCAGTACCAGCGCAGTTCATCTTCAGTCTTCAGAGCAGCTAGGACGCTGTCCTTGTTGCAGCCATTTTCTTGTATGAGAGGGTCATCACTTGCCTAGGGCAAGGATAGGTGCGATTACGAGATTTACTCCTCTATGTACTGATTAATAAAATGGCTAGTTTACGGTATTACATGTCATGATTCGATGATCTGGTTGATGTATATTTTCTATATACATCACGACGCCATTTACATTTCATTATGATTTATTTCCCCTTTGAGGATATTACATGCTGCGCGATTGTGATCAAGTTCATGGAGGAGAATATCATATCCCGATTTGGCTGCCCAGTTTAGGTTGTGACAGATAATGCTCAAGCTTTCAAATCTGCCAAATTTATTAATTTCTGTCAGCAGTACAATATCACCCTTGGGCACTCTACAGCCTATTATCCCTAGGGAAACGGGCTGGCAGAGTCTTCAAATAAAACTCTGGTAAGAGCATTAAAGAAGGCTATAAACGAAAAATAGAAAAACTGGGACTCCCAGCTCAAGTTCACCCTCTAGGCAAACTGAATCACTAGTAAAAGGTCAACAAGTAAATCACCCTATGAGCTGGTTTATGGTCGAGCGGCAGGTTTTCCTATTCAGCTCGCCCTGCCTGTGGCTAGGTTCCTCTAGGATAGCCAAGAAGAGCCGAATGACCTCATCAGAAGAATGAACCAGTTTTTCGAGCTGGAGAAGACCCAGAACCAAGTGAATAACAGGTTAGCAGAACATCACGAAAAGATGAAGGGCCTGTTTGATCAACATGCAAAAGATAGGGAAATGCAGTCAGGGGACCTAGTACTGAGGTGGGCCATCAGGAGGGCAGATAAGGGTAAGCACGGAAAGTTCAACCCCTTATGGTTTGGGCCATTCAAGATTGCCGAAGTGAGAGGTAACAACACCTTCATATTGGAAAACCTGGAAGGTGACTTGATCGAGGCGCTCGTGAACGGGCAGTTCTTGAAACCATATTTTCAATACTCACAAAGGCCTTAGAGGCCTTCTGTATATAGTGTATATACTTTTCGTTTTTACATTCACGTTTGCTGTTTGTTTTACCATAGGAGATCTTGAAAATTTTGTAGGGCCTCTTGCTCTCAAGGAATATCATGAAAAGGGTCTGCGAAGTTCTCGACACGCAAGAGGACGAACGTGTTGTCCCCAGGTGGAGCCAATGTTGTTTAGTTAGCCCTCACACTAAGAGAAAAGAGAGCGGTCTAAATAAACAAAGAGAAAAAGGGTCTCCGAAGATGGCAAGGTGAGTAAATAAATTAATAAAAGAGCGTTTTGGGATAGAAATTCCTTAAGGTGCAGGCGCAGATGGGAGTAGTTGAACCACAAGACAGTTGAATGGGAAGGTCGCGTTCCATATGGTGGAAAGTCAAAAGGAAGGAACCACACACAGGGCATTCTGGGGGTACTAAGAGTGAGCGGAGGGTCGTGGAGACTTACCCCCCGGAGTAGGTGACGTCACATGGTGTCACAACTTTCACAAATGTTCCGCGGGGTAGTGGAGTATAATAGGAGATCCTCATGAACCCCTGCCGGAAACATAAGTGGGCCCATCGAGATGGACATTTGGCGTCGCTTAAATAAAAGGTAAGGTAAGTTTAGGGAAGCCGGTACAAGACCAGTACAGGCATTAACCCGATGCGTGGCTTGCACCTACTCGGCTCTTGATATCCAACTACCTATCGCCACGCGTCCCATTGTCGACGTCCTTATGACGTCAGCCCTACAGTTGTCATCCTAGCCTCGTGTTCTACACACCTTGGTCTGTTTTGATCTTGTTTTACTCCCAGACTTAGTAAAATACTTGTTTTTACAAATTTGTCGTGCAGCGAAGCTTGAACTCCAGTACTAGGTCATTTTCAATCCCCGCGTCGGTGTCCCCTCAGGTTTTCTCACTGTTCACAAGTATTTAGTCATTCCTCTGCTTCACCATTTTCCTTCTGTTTTACTTTTCAAAATGGTCATAGGTAAAGCAAAGTCCAGAAAGTCATAGCCTGAAAACCCACAAACCTGCGAGGTTAGGGTTGTCCCTGGACCTGAACCCCTTATTGACGACCAAGCGTGAATCCAAGACCCGTTCTACCCCTTCAACATATCTCGTGTTACACCCGAGCTGTTTGAACGTCATTTGAAGGGCCAAGATAGGTTCAGAGTTGTCGAGTCAGGTCTATACTACCAGATTGCTCCGACCACATTCCCAGTTCCCGAGTTTATTAGTTGGCTTAGTGAAGCTTATGATGAGCGCAAGGAGTTATTTCTATCTACGCAAGGTAATAAGATTTTCCACATATCCCCCGAGCTCATAAAGAATGCCCTTTGTTTCCCTCACAGTCAAAGTTATGTCGAGTTCACTGAGTTATCCCTCTCCTATCAGTTCTCAAAGTTGCCCTGGAAGCAACAAAGCGAATTTCTCAGCTTTCTTTCAGACTCTCGTCTCACAGCTCTCTCGCCATCGAATGTCGTTCCCTTGTCCACTTTCAGAGACAATGTTCAACCGATCCTTGCCTTCATTTCAGTTTTATTAGGTCTTAAGGAGGTCGAACGAGTGTCAAAAGAGTGTATAGCGCTTTTGTGGCTCATGACTCAAAAGGGTACACATTTGGATATCCCCTCCTTCCTAGCTTTGGCTATTCAAACTCAGTTCCAAGAGCTAACTTCAATTGGGTCTTTCCGGTTTTGTTTGTTAGTATTTTATCTATTCCTATTTGAACATGCTGACAAGTTTGAGAGTCTAGGCCTCGAGAAACTTTCGAGAACAAATGCCCAACCAAGAACTGTCTTTGAGTGGAACATCTCAGTTCGTTAACAACCCAACAAGAGGGGGTATATGAGGTTCTTAAATGAATTCATGTCTATAGCCTATACTATAATACATGATAACCCTCCACCCAGAATATTTCCTGAGCAGAAGGATTGGTTGCAGTTCGATGAGGAAGATAGCACAGGGGACTGGTACCTGTATGATGACTACACTGAAATCAGAGTCTATGGCACGGAAGTGCCCCCTTACCGTTTGACGGTGTTTCCAACCATGTGAATTTTCGCCCTTGAGTTCATCCGTCAAACCCTGAAGGCCGACCAAATCCACTTCGTGCCTACGAAGAAAGGATATATTCTCAAGCTCCTGAATTTTGTTGGCCCCTTCACCGTAAATTCGAGGCACGCCCTCTCCACAGTGGAAACACTGCCTCAAGGGATGGACTTGCTACAAGGAAAAGTTTGGCCTTATGACCCGAACGGGGCCCTTTCAAATAGGAAAAGGAAAATAAAGTCCAATGTTTATGTACATGAGACTAGGCCCTTCATTGAGTGGAGAACTAACCTTGATACATGGCCTTGGGATGCACAGATGGAGGCTGAGTCTTCAGCCACAGAAGGAAGGGGTGACACTGCTTCCGCAGAGACAGAAAGGAAAGGACAAGCAGACGAGGCAAGTGCTTGAGGAGGGCAAGCGGGCAGGAGCATAGACAAGGAAGCTCATCCCTCTAAGAAATAGAGGACTGAAGAACCAAAGATTGTGTGGGAAGAGCCAACACAGGAAGAGTTTTCCCGATATGGACTGCCTGACAGAAACAAGGCTGGTTTCACGATTAATTTCGACGATGCCTCCTCGTCTGAACCTTTTGGGCTGTCACAGGCCATTTCAGTCAACAGAGCAGAGGTGAGGGAAGAAATAAGCACTAGAAACAAGACTACACGAGACAGGCTAAGGGCTGAATTGGCCGGATTCGTCGACAAGTACCATACCTGACTTGCCACTGAGTTAGATATGGACAAAGAACAACTCATAATTGCTATTACAGAGGCAGTGCTGCAGCCTATAGCTGAGGGGACTAGTTACCAAGCCCTGGAGCTTGCTTTGAATCTGGCTAACATCCCTATAACAGATAAGCTTGGTTTGCATCAGTGTGTTGGAGATATGTTGAGAGATGAGGTGGTGAAGCTTGCACTCTCTCTAAGGAAACTTGAAGACCAGTACAACTCAGTATTGGAAAATCAGAAGAGAGAGAGAGCTATTGCTAGGGTGATAAACAACAACCTGGAAACTCTCAGGAAAGCAATAAGGGACAAAGGGGTCGACAAGGATGCAGTTCGGAGGAAGCTCATCACTGATCTGGAGGCGGAAAACTCTGAGCTAAAGAAGAGACTAAATATTCCCCGCGGAGAGCATGTTCAAACAGATGAATTGGTCCAGATGGAGAGGGAGAAATCAGTTCTCACTGATTCACTGGTTAAGGAACAAGAAGGAAACACCAAGATGACTACGGAGATTGTGGGTTTAAAGCAGAGATTGTCTGATCTACAGGGAAAATGGGACCAACATGTATGCGTGGCTCCGACTTCTGACGAGCCTGGAACTACCCCTGAGCAGCTAACCAAAGCCTTATCAGATTTAAAGGTTTTAGAGAATGAAGCCCGAACAGCTCGCCACAAACTACAAGAGATGGAAGCTAAACTAGTGACACCTTTGCAGTCTGAAGTCGAGAAAATGAAAAGGGAGAAGCAGATACAAGATAACACCATCAAGGATTTGACTACTCGGATGAAGGGCAATGTGACGCTCTTGGAAGCCAGGCGCCTCATCTAGACAGACATCATATCAGAGGTTAGAAATCATTGGAAATACCTCACTCTAATGGATGACAAGAAAATCACAGTCCGTTTATTTAGAGTAAAGTTGCAAGAAGGGCACGAGGAAGGAGAGGCGAAGATGGCAATGGCTAAAAGGTACATCCAATACTTGAATGAGTTGGACCTTGAGGAGTTACTTGCCCAAGGGATCACAGACCGTTTCGGAGGAGTGATGGAAGTCAGGAGAGTGATTGAGAAGGAGACTGCACGCGCAAATGCGCTGAGTTTCTTAGAGCAGGTTGCAAAGGGAGTGGAGTAATTCGATCGAGAGTGGGATAAACTGGTGGAGGCAGGCCTCCCATCATGCTAGGATCCTGAAACGACCGCATTTTCGAGGCTAACAGTTTATGAATAGGAGTTAACAAAAATTATGAACCAGGCTGATTTATCTTTGGAGAAAATGGCCTGCCTAAAGGCCGAAACAATAATCGCCACTCTAAGTAAGGAGTTCTCTCTCCTCTGCCAAATCAAACAGTGTTTAGCCATCTGAGTAGATTACACGAAGCTTACAGATATCCAAGCTTTAGTCGAGACTTTTGTCACCATGCCACCCCCAAGGGAGAGTGCGTGGCAAAAATGCAATGAGTATGCCAACACTCCGGTAACAGTATCTTCTCACTAGTCGCTGCCTCCTCTTAGTCGCAAAACTGGCTCGTCCTCATCATCAGCACGTCCTAATCAGCAGCCATCTGACACTCCTCTCCGTTCCAAAAAATGAAACTCATGTTCTGGCCCAGGTGGCCTATTTACTTTTTATTTTCTTTTCTATATATTGTAAAATCGGGTGAAATCTCTGTTACACCCTATGCACTTTTATTTTTCATTTTACTATTATGCTTTCAGTTAGCACCTTCGTTAGGCCACGATGTAGGTGATGAGAGGCCATTTTCCTCATCATCATTTTTGGTTCTTGATTGAGACCCCAAACTGAAAAACATCTTCAGGAGAATATTTTTTCTGAAAAATATCTTTTCGCAACAGCTCAGCGAGAAAGCTATAAAAGATGTAATCAGAAACTGAGAAAGGGTTCCAAATTTTTCAGAGAAGAACTAGTGAATTGTGTATTTTCTCTTTTGTATAGTTTTAAGGTCCTTCTATAGTGTATGCCAAAAGACCCCTTTGGGGAAAGGAATGAAGCATTTCCTATTGTATAATGGATTCCAAATGATTTGAGTAACAGTATGTATTTTCTCAGCATTGTTTGAATATAAGTGTTCATTGTGTTCTTCATCATTTTCCTATTATCATAGCTTTCAGAATGTGAGTGTTCTAATTTGTCTAGATGTGAATTTATCTTGTATGATACTCATATCTGCTCACCTGTAACACTTTAAATATGGCTTGAGGCGTGGTTTCTGTTCCAACTTTTATTTCCATACCATTGTTCTTCTTGTATTAGTGAGGGTTGGATTCTTATGTCAGTATAAGCCTACTCCACTCTGATATTTCCTTCATGTTCTTTCACAGTTTGTCATACTCATTTACTCTGATAACTGTTTACTGGTTTTATGTTCGGCCTACTTCACAATAGTTAGTTTTCATGTTTGCCTTCTGATTCATGCCTATAGACCCTTATGTTGCACAACTAGATATCATTTTGGCCAATATTCTATCTCTGATATCTTGCTCCCATACCAAAACTCAAATCATCGTTACATAACAAGAGGTTCCATCCTATCCGCTTGTAAAAACCTTTTTGAATCCTCTTGACTTAAGCTGTCCTAGGCACTGGTCCTTAACAACTCAGGGTTGTCTCTAGGAGTTACAACAGATTCTTCATTCATTTGATAATCACGATTTCCCTCAGAATCATCTCGTTCTTCATCATATGTTTGATGTTGGCTAAGCTACAATTTATTATCTTCTTTGTTAGGTCGGGAGGACTTTTCCTCCATTCTTTCTCGAAAAATGCTTTCTAAGGTCTTTACTACATGATTTTGATAGTATGCTTCAAGAAGGTCATCGATAGGACCCTTTTTATATTCACACTTCATGTTTCGGAGCCTTTTTGATTGCTCACAATAGTGGGAGAAAATCTCTTCGGAGTTATATGTAGCCATCAGTTGCTTGCAAGACTCTTCATATTCCATCATCGGTTCTTACAATACCCGAAGGCTCTCGGGGCAATATCCTCTTCATTATCCTTGGAGGACATGCTTTCCAATTCACGAGTCTCTCTTTCGGCTCAATCCTCAATCACTTGATCATTATGATTTAGAGAAGGATCAGGACACTCTTCCTCAAGCAGAAAACCATATTCAATAACTTCCTCCTCTCGAAGGGCCACATCCAACATTTGGGATATGTCTTCATGAGATTGGAAATCCGGCCCTTCATGCAACAAGAAGAGCGTAGTCAAAATTGGAAGAGAAGGAATGCTTTTAGGTTTACATGACTCAAGCCAATTAGTATTTGGGGAAATGGATAGGACAAACAATTCCATTTGGTCACAAGATTGAGTTACATTTTGCCTTGAAAGATACCTCATGAACCATACCACATGCTTGGCTACGGAATGTTGATCCCCATCGAACATTGGCATATTCTTCATGGATTCTGATGAGGGATACCTCGGGATCCCTATCATTTCTATGGCGAGAATATATGTGGTCAACATGTTGTTGGGTCCTTAATGACATGGGAGTCGCCAGGGGGAATGAAATTTCCTTGACAAATGCTTGCTTCACCCAACAAGCATTGACCTTGAAGATTAATGTAGAACAAAGTCTTCGTTTTTCCAATGGAGTCATCAATAATGATAAGTCAATGTGTCGTGCGAGGAACAAAATACACGTTTCGTGTCCTTGGCAACGATGCCAAAAAAGTTACCACTCAAACTAGCAGAGAACCTAAAAGGGAATCCTAAAGGGGCAACTACTAGATCAAGGGTAGCGATGGAGACTTAGCCCACTATCACCTTAGCTAAGGCTCCCTACTCCTTACGGACTTTCATCGATGGGAGGAGACCAGTATATAGGGAACCACTTATGAAGGATAGATCAACTAATAGATGTGAAATGACCTCGATAATCCTTTCCTTAGAATAAGATGAAGAATGGAGCTTGCTTGCTTTTTAAGCAAGGTAAAAGGTTTTCTAGGAGGAGGAGGTGAGGATTTAAGGGCTAGGTTAAGGGAATATGACTTGTAAAGGAGTTTACCAATCACTAAAATTCTTGCAAAACTTGGATTCCCGAGTTGTCCTTGATGAATTGTCTTTGATCAGTAATGGGACCACACGGGGCCAAGTGAACCCAGCTTAGACTAAGGGGAGGGGGTTTAGCAACCAATGTTAATCTTAACCTAAACAAGGAAGGGGAAAGGATCAAGACAAGAACTTTCACTTAAAGGTGTCAAATTGATCCTATGAGGTGCTCGCCTAGGGAACACCAGGGCAAGTTTTGATCTCAGAGCTATGGATTGGGATATCTCGCAATCCCACTGTCGGAATTTCTTCAAATTTGGAGGAGATCTTGAGGACACACTAGCACAGTAGGGGCTAGGAGATCGAACTTTTTCTATGGCTACTTTGTCGGGAAAATGATGCCCTATGTGGCCCAGTGTGGCTAGACCTAGAAGAGAGGAAAAAGGTGAAATGGAGGTTTTTAAAGTGACCACTGTATGATGGATCGGTGCTTAATTCCTTTTGGGGATATGGAGTCAAGGAGAATTATGAAGAAGGATCGCATTTCTAGCTCAAGGAGGCTCTAAGGGCAAATTCATCCAACATTAGGGCAAAAAGACTAAGTGACATTAAAGCATTTATGCTTCGTTTTCAAATTAAGATGGCTTGTCAAGATAACTTCGATCTCTAGGACATTTCGTTCAAAAAACATGGCTCATACATAGAGATATGCTATATAGAAACATAATTCCACAATGAAGCAGTAAATGCATGCAGCAACTAGCCCTAAAATAGCGAAAATCTCATGATCAATGTATCCAGCAACATAAAAGAAAATAGCATCAACTTCATACTTACATGTAAGAGAATATATCCAACCATCAATACACTTGCCAATAAAGAAGCTTCAAGACAAGAAAATCCAATCCAAACATCAAAATTCATCCATGCTCCAATTCGTCCTCCAAGAAGAAATGTGAAATTCTCAAAAGAGAGAATGATCCAAATAAGTGATGATGCTAAAATGAAATCACATCACTTGTATTTATACACTTCTTAGGAGTTCGATTTACCTAATTGAGCCTACATTAGCCCCTAAAATAAAATAATGTGCAAAATAACTAACTTTTGGTGACAAGCCCACCAAACTAGGTCATAAATAAAATAATAAGCCTCTCAAGTTGTCGAATAATGAATAATACATGTCGTAGGGCCCTCTAAGAGGCCGAATGAAGTCCAGAAATGCCATAATGATGAATAGGACTTTCAAAAGTGATGGACAAGGTGGTGGCCCCTTGTTCTCCAAACAATAAACTTGTGGTGCTCCCAGTGGGTGTGGGGGCACACAAGTAACCTCATGGGTCTCCAAGTAAGTCTAAGATGCATGTAGACCAGCAGTAAGGACTTTGATGATGGAGTAAGTGATGCCATATCAATGTCACCTACCAAGTGTATGGTCAAACTGTGGGGCTAGTTGGGCACGGTGAACCAGGTACATCTGTAGAAATTTCTGAATCTTAACACTTATGCAGAAATTATTATTGTTAATCCAGTTAAGCTCCTCCTACTTATATAAGTTATCAACTGAAAAAATTCAAGTTAACATCGAAGCAAAACACATAACAGATCTCTACCAATTCAGATCTAGAATAAGCACATGCACACATTGACAAAGTGACACAGTTATTTCTGAACAAATAGTCTCCAGAAAAACCCAATGTGGGAAAACCAGTCTCTGGCTATTGGGTTCTATTATTAAGAACATTTCTGAATACACAACTTTGGGTTCCAGATCTGGAAAACCCGACAGAGAAAACTCTAGATCTACAGCTCCTGGCTGATCTAGGGCCAAAAATACTAACCGATCCACACCCTCAAACGGGATTTACAGAACTCAATCAGATTTAGGCCTAGAAACCCCAGCATTGTCCCTGAAATGCCCTGCGTCAGCCTCTGAAGCCCCTGAAAGCCTCTGCGTCAGCCTTGGATAACCTCCAAACCCTTAGTGCTGCTCCTGGAAGGGACTGCATTACCCGAGAATGAGTGACGTATTCACTGCGCTGCCCCTAAGGGTCTCTGCGCAACCCCTAAAGGGTTTCTTAAAAATTGCGCTATCCCTACTGCTGCCTTCCTCTGCGCTGTCCTTGAGCTGATCTCTTCTCTACCTCTTGTGTATTCTAGACCCCGGGATTAGATCATACCCTTGGTCTAAATTCCCCTCTTTGTCACTGAAGCACTTCTGAGTATTCTTAGCCAACCCTGCCCTAGAATCTCAGCTTAACTTCAATGTTGCCTCTGTGTGTCTTTACAAATGACCCCAAGCCTTTCATTTATACTTTTCTCGTTGACAAATCAACGGCCAAGATTAAATCTTTAATCAATGGCTAAGATTAAAAGAAAGCTTGATCCATGTGACTTAATACAATTTCATCACATGTTTAATTAAATTCACTTTAATTATTTTATTTTCCTAAGTTTTAACTTAGGAAATACATTAAAATAATTAATTAATTTAATATCTCCTAAACCAGATGAAATTTCCCAAATCCATTTCTGGGTCTTGTAGATCAAGTGTACTATAGTCCCTCCACAAAATTTGAGAGCTAGAGCACAACTGATGCTACCCCAAATATACAAAATCTCAACAACATCTTCCTTGTCCAATAGGAGAATCTCGAGCAATCTTTGAACATCTCTAGGGATCCATGGAGTGTTGTCTACTGCAATGTATTGAAAAGTGTAACTAGGTCGGTCTTTATGTTGACAATGTAATTATATATTTATTCAAAGAAGATGTCAAAGATAATAAAATGCATTTTTGGTGTACACCAATTCATAGGTTTCCTTGAGCAAAGCTTATTATGTGAATGAACTAATTTAGTGTCTTAGGTTTATGACATCTAGGAATAAATATATTTAAGGGTCATATAGACATGAAGGATTTAGTATGCTCCAAAGGCCTTGTAACAAAGCTCACAAACAGTCCTCGAAGAAGATGGGAGACAAGCTCTAAAAGACATTAAAAGTCAAGCGCAGACAGCCTCCATCATGCTAGAATAAACACCTCATAATGTATTAGTTATGTCCACATACAAACTATGACATGTCGGCCTAAAGACAATTTGGTAAGTCGGCTTGAAGAGCAGAAAACATACTCTTATATATAGTTGCTCTACGAATCACTTGAAGATAAGTTTTGAGGATATGACTAAGGTTGCATAGCGTGGAAAAGGAGCTACAATAACGGTGAAGTCTGCGGTGGACAGCGTAAAGGAAAGGTAACTAATTGCGGATCTGTCTGAGGCATTATAGCTGTTATAAGGTGCGGATCTAACGATGGAAGCTTGATGTAAATTGAAAGAGATAATTTATGGAAGGAGCAGAAGTATAATTTTCAGAACTAACAGGAATGTGAATTGCGGAAATGTCTGCGGTCAAGTCTGTGGATCAAACTCTGAATTAGTGCGGATATTCAAAGGAAGAAAAACGTTTGAAAGGGAACAGAAATTGTGGATCAGCCTAAGGTTGAATAAGCGTTGTAAAGGGAACAGGATTTGCTGATCAGTCTGAGGTTAACAGCGTTGAAAAAGGAGCAGATGAAATGTGGATTAGTCTAAGACTGTACAGCATTGAAAAGGAGCAAATCTAAGGATAAGGTCAGCGTTGAAGAGCGAGCAGATTGAGGAAGGAATAGAAGCATACAGATTGCAGATAGAAGCAGGAAGAGTATAGTACAGAATTCTCTAAGTTTTGAAGTACCTAAGAAAAGAATTTGCCAAGTTCAAAGATAGTGATCACAAGAAGAAAGGCTGATCTAAAGGTGGAGAAAGTAAGGAAGGTGGAGAGATTTACCTTCCTAACTATATTACAAGATATTCAGTTACAAAGTAAATCAATTCTGTCTCTACATCTGAATAAGTAATTTGATAATTGACTTGATGAAGGACTAACTAAGAGAATACATAAACAAGCTCACAAGTAATTATCAAGAAGAGAATTTGAATTAAACCCCAGCTCTTAAATTCTCAACATGGTTTCAGAGCTATGATCATGATCAAAGGCAATTTGAAGACCAGTTCAGCATTTGTATTGAAGTTCAAGTTAAAAGGTTTCAAAGGCATCTTGAAGGACTGTTTTCATTTCAGTAAACGAGCTCATCACAGTAAGAAGGCTTCGCTGCTATCACAGTGAAAAGGTTTCGATGTCACCACAGAAGCTCGGCTTAAATTGCAGAAATAATTTCGGGTAACCACAAAAACATGCTTCAGTGATATTGTCGACACACCATTCTAAAGATAGAATGCGGATTTCAGTAAAGATACTTACAGAACCAGGATCTCAGAATTAAATCATCATTTGTTTGGGTATCATCACAATATTAAAGTATCGAAGGCAGAATCATATTGATGTCCCGATCATCATAGTTTGGGCTATCTTTAGTTTCATCACTAGAGAACTAGGCCACTCCTTCTACAACAACGAAGATTGGGATGATGGATAATATTACTATGAACAGAACAGAAGTATGAAGCATTCTAATGAACTGTGTCATCACAATCAAAAGCCTGCCCTATGAAAAATAAAAATTCAAGGGATCTTAATTGATAGTCCAAGGTACCAAGGAAATCAAGTAAGTATTTTTCATTCTATAATCAAATTTGGTTAAATGACTTTGTTTTTGCAGGGAGATCTATGAGCTGGTTGGGCTACCCAAGAATCCCTACATAAGAAGGATGGTCACAGTCCTCGAAGAAAGTAAAGTCATGGAAAGTCTATAAAGGTCAAGATTTATCTGAATATATGGAAAGGGATAGAAGTGCTCAAAGGATTCTTATGGAATCAGTCAAAGTCCTTACATCCCTCCGTCTATGAAGATTTGAAGACACCAAGAGAATACATGATAAGCTGAAAGAACTATTCTATACAATAAATTAGGTTATACCCGATTTTCACAAAAATTGAGGTATCAAAGAATGAAGGGATACCTTCATAAGATCTCAACTGTGAGATCTGGAAAAGATGATAAGATGGACAACGTAACAAATAGACAAGAAAATTACCTCACTCAACTTGTGGTCTCTATGCTAGATGGAAAAAGACAATCAAGGGAAAAAATGTTGAAGGATAAAAGACTCAAACTTTGAAGAAAAGGAAGCAGTGTAGCATCCTAATGAAAGCCTGGTAGGAGCTCTTGGTGAATCAGCTCCGGGAAAACCTCTCTGATAACATTACTAATGGAAAGCAGTCATCATGGAAATAGATCTTTGGGATATTGATGGAGCATGACATAAGAATAAAGCTCTTCATTCTTGAGAAACTGCTACAAGATGACTCAAGGGAAAAGGGGTATGAGGTATGTATATATTTATATGCTAACATTGGATGTTGTGAAGTCACGTCATATGGTTGCAGGTAACGAACTTTTATATTTAGAAGTATGATCTATAGAGGAGTATCTCTCAGTGCACAGACAGATGAAATCAACATAATATGTCCTCATGGCATATGAGGTGGTTGTATATGAACAAGAAACTAGAAAAGTTGTAAGTTCCTGGGAATAAAGAATGTGCAGAGAGGAAGAGATCATGAACTGCAACCATGTCAAGTCGCAGTTATCATCCGGAGGCCAAGAAGACGTGACTTGGAGATCTCTTGGAAAGATATGTCGACTCTGACGGAAGTCTGGTAAAGAAGAAGACCCTTGGGAAAACATATCATTAGGAGATGTGCCAATCTGTATGAAGGATGTCGATGCCTACAGGAAGATCTCATGGTAAAAGATCATCATCAAGGTAACTTTTGTTCTAAAAAGTTCATATGAATATGTTTATTTGGATGAATCTGTGCAGGGCTACTAATCATGAGAAAGGATGTATGATCCTTGGAAATGATTGGAAGGAAAGCAACATGACATAACAATGGACCAGCTAAAGGAAGTCTGATGAATCACTATGATCGCTGACATGACTCAGGATGGAAGTGATGGATGATCTATATCCTATGAAGCTAAAAGTTGGAGATTCCTCAATATCGAAATCCATGACATCGAGAACAGGAATTCTTCATGAGAAGTTGGGTGTCTCACCATTGCTACTAGAGGTCCCTGATTAAGAGGGAGCCTGATGGTAAGTTTCTTACTTAAAAGAAACTTGGTAATTCCTAAGGTTGAGCTTAGGTACATTCTTTGTATAAGAATGAGTATATTCCCTTGTGGAATAAGGTCCTCCCTGGGAGGGAGAGATAGACACATCATTCTGGTCTTGGGAAGACAGAATGGAGGATTGGGTAATCATCTGGCATTCAATACTCTTTGAGAATGTGGTAGGGCATTCAAGATAAGAGTAGTCGGGGACCGATATTCTTTGAAGGCTAGCTACCCAAGAGAAGAATAGTCCAGGAAGGTCATAATTTGGGAACACCCAGGTGGAGTATGTACCTTGGAGAGACAATGACGAAGGTGTCTATAAGTCATGTGTCTCGCCAGCATTGAAGCCCATTGTCTTGTTGAAGAGATGGGGTTGTTAGTCAAGGCCTTGCACTAGTACAATACTGGTTGAAATGATGCTATACAGATGCGATTACCAATCCAATTTTTCTTATGAGATTCTTCAGTTTGAATATGTACCTGTATGAATACCTCCCTAGTTAAGAGGGAGTGTTGAAAAGTGTAACTAGGTCGGTCTTCATGTTGACAATGTAATTATATATTTATTCAAAGAAGATTGCAAAGATAATAAAATGCATTTTTGGTGTACTTGCTTCATGGGTTTCATGAGCAAGCTTTTATTATGTAGATAGACTTCTTCTTGATGTCTATTAGGTTTATGACATCCAGGAATAAATATATTTAAGGGTCATATAGACATGAAGGATTTAGTATGCTCCAAAGACCTTGTAACAAAGCTCACAACAGTCCTCAAAGAAAATGGGAGACAAGCTCTAAAAGACATTGAAAGTCAAGCATAGACAGCCTCCAACATGCTGGAATAAATACCTCATAAAGTATTAGTTATGTCGACATACAATCTATGGACAAGTCGGCCTAAAGACAATCTGGTGAGTCAGCTTGAAGAGCAAGAAACATACTCTTATATATAGCTGCTACGGATCCCTTGGGAATTAGTTTTGCGGGCTCTAATTCTGAGGTTGCATAGTGTGGAAAAGGAGCTACAATAACGGTGAAGTTTGCGGTGGACAGCATAAAGGAAAGGTAACTAATTGCGGATTTGTCTGAGGCATTATAGTTGTTATAAGGTGCAGATCTAAGGATGGAAGTTTGATGTAAATTGAAAGAGATAATTTACGGAAGGAGCAGAAGTATAATTTGCGGAACAAACAGGAGTGTGAATTGTGGAAATGTCTGTGGTCAAGTCTGCGGATCAAACTCTGAATTAGTGCGGATATTCAAAGGAAGAAAAACATTTGAAAGGAAATTGTGAATTGCAGACGCCTAAGGTTGAATATGTAATATTCCTAATTAGCAACAGCTAATTGGAATATTCGATTTTTGTATGGTTTTGCCGACTATAGTTTATTAATAAATAAAAGTGAGAAAAGGGGGCTAACTCACTTAAATAAAATAAAGTGTTTCCCTAGTAGATGCAACGTTATAACTTAAGGGGGAGCCTTGGGGGTCCACACCACGTATGAGAGGAGGCTCACGTAGCCTCTAGAAGCTTCTGCGCAAGCCCATGAGGAGCACGTGGGAGAGAGAGGGACCACGTAGGGTTTTGAGGAGGGCCAGCGTTATAAAAGGAGGGAGAGCTATCTCATTTGGGCATTATTGATATTGTTGATGATATTGAGCTAGACTTCTGTCTACTTGAGCACGCTGGCTGTTTAGTCGGTCTGCAGCACTGTTTAGTGCGACCGAGTGTCTCCGGTCGGAGATCTCACCCTTGGCCCCGAGGGACTTCGAGTGCCTGCTCGGGCAAGGTTTTTCTTCAGTCTTTAGCAGGAGATTTGCAGGTGTTTTGTTGGGAGTTTTGCTGAGGAGCTGAGCTTCATTGGGTGACCGCGCAGTCCTTGGAGGGAGGACGCAGTTTGAGTTGGAGCTGTTCAGTGGTAGAGATTTCTGCAGGAGATTCAGGCCTCTTCCGGTGTGGAGGTTCAGCGTTTATCATTTGGTGAGTTTCCTGAGGAGTTGTGGCCCCATTTTAGTCTATTTCAGTTGGTGTCTGCGCTGGTCCTGGAGGGACAACGTTTTTCTAGGAGGAGGGTTTCTGGGGGTGATTTTCGGAGGTGGTCCGTTTTGTATATGGTTTCTGGGTTTTGTCCGGGGTGGTGAGTTCAGGTGGTCTGCCGATTTTCAACTCATTCCGGCAAGGGGATCAGCCCCTAGCTTCAGTTCATTCCAGCAGCAGCAGTTTACGGCAGTTTCTTCCAGCAGCTGGGATGCAGTTTCTTGTAGCAGCCATTTCCTGTTTTTCTGAGAGGGTTCTTCACTTGCCTTGAGCAAGGATAGGTGCATTTATTCCGATTATCCATTGTATCTCATTATATTCTCAGATTAATAAAATGGCTTAGCATTTCCGGCATTTTTATGTGTATTTGCTTTATGTTCTATTTCCGGCATTTCCTATATTGTCGTATGCTTGTATTGCTGTCTATTGTTTGTATTTCCCCTATTGGGGATATTACGTAATAAGCATTGTAAAGGGAACAAGATTTGCAGATCAGTCTGAGGTTAACAGCGTTGAAAAAGGAGCAGATGAAATGCGGATTAGTCTAAGACTGTACAGCGTCGAAAGGAGAAAATCTAAGGGCAAGGACAGCATTGAAGAGGGAGCATATTGAGGAAGGAATAGAAGCATACAAATTGCGGATAGAAGCAGGAAGAGTATAGTGCAGAATTCTCTAAGTTTTGAAGGTCAAAGATGGTGATCTCAAGAAGAAAGGTTGATCTAAAGGTGGAGAAAGTAAGGAAGTTAAATCAAAGATTTAGCTTCCTAACTATATTACAAGATATTCAGTTACAAAGTAAAATCAATTCTGTCTCTACATCTGAATAAGTAATCTGATAATTGACTTGATGAAGGACTAACTAAGAGAATACATAAACAAGCTCACAAGTAATTATCAAGAAGAAAATTTGAATTAAACCCCAGCTCTTAAATTCTCAACACAATGGAGGCCCATGGCTCTGAACACACACCCTACATGTGTCAATGTAGCCCTTTGGAGAGTTAGGACCCTGTATAGGGAGACCAAACTCAAAATGGAAACCATCTGCAATCCTGCATAAGATCCAATGCGTCCTCTAGCCCTCTAGCACACCAAGTCATTAAAGTAATCAAATAAAAGAGCTTACAAACCATGGACAACAAGTGGACACTTCATAATGGCATGCCCTTCCATAGTGGGCTTTGGCATGTGTTAATGTCTCCAAGCACCAAAGGGGGTTAACCAAGTACCTTATTAGGTGTTTTCGTCCTTTACAGAGGATAGTATGTCCAAGGTAAATAGGATAAAGAGGTGAATGGAATAGGGAATGAAAAGGGGAAATTTTGGGCCACATATCGCGATACAAGGGTAGCTAGAAAAAGGAAGCCCACACTTGGGTATATAATGCATAGGAGGGAGCAATCGTTGTACATGAGGTGTCACGTCCTTGATTTTTCTACCCTTCTTTATATTCCTTTTGTCTTTAATGATTTTTCTTTGATTAACTGCTCGGGGCTCAAAGGATAAGAGCATGATATTTAAGATATAGCAGTGCCTACCCCTTTTAAGGTAGGGCGGTTCATTACCCACTAGGGGTTGGGACAATCATGGGTTCTTGAATGATAAAGAAGGATTATGAAGGACTTGTGGAACTAGGGTGATGGCAATATCCATGGGGTAGAGCTCATGCATTGGCTTTTGCCCACGCGCTAAATATGTTTGTCCCGATCATCTTTTTCATTTTGTGGTACATTTTCCTATTGAATGTGGTCAATTATGCTTTTTATTTTGTTTTCAGTTGCATTAACCTCTGAAGCATCATTCCAAGCCCAACCCAAGTTCTGGGTAAGGGGAAGGGGAGGCTAACCCTATGTGGACCCAGTGAGGAAATGTGGACCCAAGTGGGAAATATGATGAATGGGGTGCTAATAAACGTAAGGGGGGTGATATATATGGATGAGGGAGCGGGACCACGCAACCAAAATCAAGGTTCCCCATGTAGTACCACCCTAAAACCTAATGGTCAGTAAAGGAGATCCCATAGGACTAAGATCCAAGGGTAACCTCCAAAATAGGTCTATGGGACAAAAGCACAGGCCTAGCCCATTCTTTCTGCTGAATCCCCCCATTAATCCATGCCCAGAAGTGTCCATGATAATCAAACTCAATACTCAAGTACCAAATAACAAGTCATACCTTTAGGTTTGGGAGGCCCACCTTCAAACATATGATCATGACAGATGGGTGAGGGACCACATCGCTGGTTTAGGTGGTGAATAAATGGCACAATGAGCTAATTGGTCGCTGCAAGGGATTGTCAGTTGAGGAGAGTCTTGGAGAAAAAAATTCTCCTAGGGATACCACCCACAAAGTGGTGGGTAACATGCCCGTCTAAACAAGCACTTGCAAAAACAAGGTTTCAAAAGAGGAAATGTTGATAGCAACCTTCATGTAAAGGTTGAACAAGATAGTTTGAGCATCATTGAATTATATGTGGATGACATCATCTTTGGCAGTGATGATGATAGGTTAAGCAAGAATTTTGCATTAGATATGCAGAGTGAATTTGAAATGTCATTACTTGGTGAGTTGACTTTCTTCTTGGGACTTCAAATATCTCAGGAAAACAAGGGCATATTCATCTGTCAAACCAAGTATATTAAAGAAATGTTAAAGAGATTTCAAATGGAAGATTGTAAACCGGTTAGCACTCCAATGGTGACTAGTTACAAGTTGAGCATGGATGACATATCCAAGGATGCAGACCAAAGGATGTATATATCAATGATTCGTAGTCTCCTGCATGTTACAGCTTCTAGGCCAGATGTGATGTAGGCAATTGGATAGGTAGCGTATTTCCAAGCAGCACCAAGAGAATCCCATGTTGTTGCAGTGAAGATAATTTTCTAATATCTGAAGGGAACAAAAAATTTTGGCCTATAGTATCCAAAAGGGAATGATCTAACAATCATAGCTTATGCGGATGCAAATTGGGCAGGCAGTGTTGATGATCATAAAAGCACCGGTGGAGGAGCTTTCTACCTAAGTGGTTGTCTTGAATCATGGTTGAGCAAGAAGCAGTCTCCAGTCTCCTTATCCACAATAGAAGCAGAAAACATAGTAGCAACAACATGTTGTACTCAGTGTTGGATGGTGTTGTCATTGATGTCAACCCATGGAGTTGACTAGGTTTTACCTTGCCTAAAAAGACCAATCACTGATGTCAAATGGTTAATGAATGCTTCTTAGTAATTATCGGTTTACATCAAGTTGGAAGCTACACTGTTGGATGGTTGAATACCCAAGTCCTAGGATTTGGGTTCCTTGGACTGAGGATATACCCCGACTTTGTCAAGGGTTTTTGAAGGGTAAAAACATTGAGTTTGGCTTGGAGATCCACATCACTGGATTCTCCTCATCGAGATATTTCCAGTGGTATGCTCAATGTTGCAGGAAACGTCTCCCCCCCCAATCTCCAACCCTCGAAACACGATCCGTACACCAAAACGCGTTTCGGAAAAATATTTGCGGTTCCTGGAATTTTGGATCCGTACAGTAGGATCCGTGTTTCCGTATGACGGATCTGTGTTTCTGTACGGCGGATCCGCGACACTTCCAGTACGGATCGCTAGCGTTTCCGTACGGATCCGACAGACGCAGATAAACCAAAAAAAAAAAAAATGACTTTTAAAAAAAATATATATATTTTTAACTGTTGTTAGGTTAGAGGGTGGGTTAGTGTTGAGTTAGGGATAGGATGAAAAAGATATAAGCTCTCTTTCACCTCCTTAGACCCTCATGGTAATGTTAAATTCTTAAAGTAAAAGTGACTTAAATTTTTAACATTGCCATGAAATGACTCAGGATGTTTGAGAGTGGTTCCAGCCTGATCGGACATCATATGGAGAAAATAGAATTTCATATCCTATTCAAAATTTAGCAGACTTAACAGTATTCAGGAATTCAGGATCAATGGTATGGTGGCATTTCATTCGATTATATCATGTATGGGGGTATGTGAGTAGCATTTAATCAAGAGCACCAAGCCCTATATGTACCCTAGTGTTGGTGGTGTTAATTGTTGAACTC
This sequence comes from Pinus albicaulis, assembly GCA_034641835.2. Taxonomy (NCBI): domain Eukaryota; kingdom Viridiplantae; phylum Streptophyta; class Pinopsida; order Pinales; family Pinaceae; genus Pinus; species Pinus albicaulis. The sequence continues at coordinate 542,265,900 of CM076576.1, read as the reverse complement.
CTTTGTCATGTTGTTAGAAAAAAGTTACATTTCAATCAAGTCAAAATCATCAATCAAGCATGTTAAGTTCTTTCTACAATATTTTAAGGCTTGCATTAAGTAGTTTGATCAAAATTGGGCAATTTTGACTAATGTCCCTAGATAATCGAGGTAGAGGCAAAGGCTAGACAAGAGGAGAAGAATCTAGATTATAGATGGTTGATGCATCTAAATGGTTGATGCTCAAATAATTAATCATTAATGTACAATGGATGTCATATCTATCTTGATTTATGTACAAATATGCAAGCTTCCATATCTTCTACAATTAATTTGGTATTTTGGATGTTTTTTTAATATAAATGCAAAAAAATATATATGGTAGATGCTTTGAGACGCTGTCGATTTTTTCAAATGATTACCTCCACGCTCCTCTGTAATGTCTCAGGCACATTGGGTAAGGTCACTTCATTAATGTTCCTTCCTTGGTTATATAACATAAGTTTGAAGGTAAGAACCCCACTTTCTAGGCTAAAACCACAAGGGGTGGTAACTTGGAACATTCTCATTGATTGTGGGCATCTAAAATTAAGCAATTGGGGTTACTTGTCCTAGTTTGTGTGGGGACCACTTTAAGAAAAGGTACCACACATTTCACACCCATGGACTTAGGTAAGGACTAATTCCTCATTATAAAGGCTAGGTGAATTTCACTTTAAGTTCAAGATAGTAATTGAAAATCCCATTTAAAAAAGGAAGTTAACAATTACTAATGTTTTAAAATCCTAAATTATCCTCCAATGTTTACATTAGGGAGCCCTTACTAATCTAAAAAAACAATTCCTATACTCACTAAATCCTAATGCCCAATCTACTCACAATAAGGGCAACGACTCTCTTCCTTAGTTCACAAGATGCAAATTAGTTAAACTTCTATATTTTAGCTCTCATGGAGCCCCTCTATTCCTCAAACAGTTAGCTTCTAGGAAGCCCATCCATTGGTCTATAAAAAGAGACCTTACCTTTCATCAAAGTATCCAATTTCACATGAATTGTTCTTATGATTGCATCGGCTCTGGATGTTCAAGAAGATAAGCGAATTAAGGTCAGGTTCTGGTTTATTCTTTATTATTATCGATTTTAACCGGGATCGCTTGGCCTGCACGATATGATTAAGGCTAGGTCGCATGCCTTCCTCTAAGATTTGACCATTTCATTGACATCATCCCGACCTTAAGCAATTATAGGGTCCTCTATCCAACTTCTGGACGCTGATTATAGTGCAGTGATGATTATTCCAAGGCATTGACTATTTGAGCAAAGAAGGTGTACACATATATTGGTAGCCCTCCTTTAGAATAAGTCTGCCAAAGATTGCAAACGTATGGGGATGACATGAGGCACCTTGGTTTTGTGCCATTATTTGACAACAAGCATTCGTGATGGTTGTAGCATCGAGTAAACAATATTATGATGATTAGTATTGTATGCTGATGATTATTCATTCATATGCTGATACAGTGATAGCTAGCAAGCTTGTGCAATGATTTGTAGTGACAATGTTATACAAGAAGAGAGTGATGTAGTGACAATGATAGTTTGATGTGGCATTGCAGCAATCATCATTTGTTAGCATGATTCCTGGCTACCAGATTCATTATCCGGCTCACATCTTTCTTACGTTTATTCTACATTGATTTAGAGTACGTGGGATCCACCAAAATTGCAAAACGGTCTTTTGGTCGCCGTGGTGGCAAGGCTGGCAGGCGCGCGACAGTCACTCGTTGTGGTCTGAGAACACTTGTATGTACAGGTGGTGCTAGGGCAAGTTGCGGCTTGCATAGGGCATTGTATGCCCATTTAGTTTGTGTAGGTTTCGGCAACCAATGGTGGCAATCGCTAACTTTTTCCACAACAACATTGCAAACAGTGTTGGAACATCATCACAAAAATCCACCCGCTTAGGCATTACGCCCTTTTCGTTGCGCCAGATATTAGGGTTTAATAGGTGTCCTTACGACAGGGCTCGTAATTAGGGGGTTGATGCATCCCTCAGTTGTAGTTTAAATCTTGATGTAATCAATTTTCTTTTAATAGGGAGAAGACAATTACTAAAGAAGCGTTTGGTAGTTTTTGATTCGGAGGGGGTTTTCCACCTAAAAATCTTTGTGTCCTATGTTTTATCTTTCTGCATTGTTGTATGGTGTTGTCTACTATTGATTATTGTTTATAATTGTTGAAGAAGAACATTAATAATAACTAAGGAAAAACTAATACTCTGAAAAGAATTAAAAAGTGCTAATTGCTAAGAAATATTGATTCACCCCCATCTCAGTATTTCCAACACTCGAGTCCTCTGGATGAAACAAACGTTGCAGGATCTTCAGGTGACATTTGATGAGACCATTCTGACGTTCTGCGACAACACCAGCGCCATAAGGATCTCCAAGGATCCTGTCATGCATTCAAAAACAAAAAACATTCCTATCAAGTATCACTTTGTTTGGGAACAGGCTGTAGACAGGAACATAAAGGTAGAATATATTGGGACAAAGGAGCAGATAACTGACATCTTCACCAAACCCTTACCACTAGAAAATTTTGAGTATCTTTGGCAGAAGCTTAGGATTCTTCTAGGTTCACATTGATGATCATTCCATACAACCCAGTAGATAGGGGGAGCAGAGGAAAATTACAAGTACAGAGTAGCAGGCACCTTGTCAGGGAGTCACCCTTTTCCATTGATGTCAAAGGGGGACAAAAAGCAAGTCAGGAAGATTAGAGGCATGGAATCAGGGGAGCAGTGATCAGAGAGGGAGAACGTGTGTTGCCATCAATGACAAGAAATCTGGATCATCCTTGTTGGATACTTCTCGTGAAGTCGATTTCAGTGAGATATGTGGCATGCCACGAGAGGCCTCACGGTTTGAGAGATATCCTTGTTTGAAGATGAAACCCCCATATTGTGGAAAAATACCCCAAAGGGAGGTGATGTGGCACTCCTCCATTGGCCAGCATATCATTCAAATCAAGGAAGTAAGGCTTTCATCAAAGTTTATGGCTAACATATCTCATGAAGGGCTTCATAGATTATTTTATATCTACAAGAGGTTTTTGACTTCAAATAAAAACTAAATCCTAATTCTTAAAGGAGACGGCCTCATCCCTTGGGCTCCAAACTTTTAAAATTCAAATTTTTAAATATGGTTCTCCCTCCAAACTAGCAATTCAACTGGCCCTTATGAATCCCACCAAAAACTATAAAAAGGTACTAGATCTCACCTCCGAAGTATGGATTCAATGAATATCATTTGAAGTATTTCATATTTGAAATTCTTCTCTTGGCCCTGTGGAGTACTTGAAAATAAGAGGAGAGGCATCAATTTTGTGGGTTTTGGCATATCATTTAGAGATTCATTGTTTTCAATTGCAAGAAGGAGGGTTTTGGCCTTCTTTAAGGCATCAATTTTATGCATGAAAGGGTTTATCTCTACGATTTGAGCGAGTTCCGAGTACAATGAAGAAGTTAGGTCAATGACCTAATTACATCAATCTGTGCGGACTTGTATCTTATGGCATGGAGCAGCCCTGTTAGGGCAATATCTCAGTGCATGGATGTTTCGGTCTCCTTTTCTGTGGTTCCTCATAACAGTGAAGTGTTTTGTTTGATACATGACTGCCATTCCTTTGAAAAGGACCAAGGTTTGTTGGTAAGACGAACTATGATCAAAATCCCAAAATAATATCAATATTTTGAAGGAGGATTCGTTGAAGAATTGTAGAAAGCGGCATCTTGAAGTTGGTTGCAGCCTATACTTTCATGTATAGTGTGTTTATCTCTGAGGTTCTATAGGATTAAAGCCCCATTAAATGTTTGCTGCCTTGGACTATTTTGAAGTGCAAATCTTTGCCTTTATTCCATTGATCCAAGGATTTAAATCAACGTGCTAATATGACTCCAGTATGCCCTCATGTCTGGTACTGTTAGGGCTCTTTGTTGTCACAAGACTACAAGAAGGATTTGAGGCCTACTTTTCTGAGCATATCTGAAGGTTGTCAAGAGTGTGCATCTGTGGCATTATTTGAGGCATTCAGCCTAGGTCATTTTTTGAGATCTCGTCCCTAAGGAACAACTACAAGAAGCCTTTGGATGGTTGGTGTTACATTACAATACTTCTAGGCTTGTGGCTCCATTTAAAATCCAAAATTTTGAGGGCATGTATATATATTTACACTTGCTATATATACATCGTTTAAAGCCGACACTTGAGCATTGAATTGAGCGAGTCTAGATTCATATTCTGACCTGTGGTTAAACCATTGATGCAGTTACACTAAAGGATTCGGCCTCCATACACCAAGTTGATTCGGAAACATCATCTGACGTTGGCCTTCATCATGATACTGCAGTAAGAATTGTGTTGCAGCAAAGGTGTCTCTTCATCTTACAACGAGGTTTCATAATCAACAGTTTCTTTATTGTTGTCACTTGCAGTAAGGAAAAAGCAAACTCATCATCGTTGGCATTCACTGTATCAAAAGGTACCTTTGTTCAAAAACTTCATTGGAATTATTACTTTACAATAATCTGAGAGAAAGAGTCACTTGGTCATTAGTTTAAATATTGTAGTAAGAGTTTTGAAGAAATCTCGAGGTTCATTGTTAAATCTTTTGTAGTTCATTGTAAGTGGATCATTGTCCCTAGTACGGGAGCCCACTTTAGTTGGTCTGATCTATTATCATTTTCAGGGTGGTTGGGTGGTGCTAGACAAGTGCTTGAAGTCACCTTCAGGTTGGAGTTTGAAAACACTTCAGGGTGGTAGCGTGGTGCTAGGACAAGTTGGAGCTGGCAAGAGTGTTGGAGCATCCTCTCAACAGCAACTGATAAAACTAGGGCATTGGAGCATTCTTCCAATTGGAGTTGGAAAATTGAACGCTTTTCTAGAGTAATAGGAAGTTGGGGCTTCCCTTTTCAGTTGGTGTTGAAGCATTGATGTACTCATAAATTATTAGAGGAGCAATCGGTGGTTTTTCTCCTGGAAGGGTTTCCAACTAAAAGTTTTGGTGGCTACTATCTGTTGATTTTGTGTTGGCTTATGTTTGATGCTAAAGATTAATTAATTCTCTACAAAGTTTAATAAGTTACTAATTAATAAGAAATATTGATTCACCCCCCTTTCAGTATTTCCAACAAGCCTTAGCGCTCAACAAAACATCCCTTTAACAAAAGGAAAAAAATTGGCATGGTTAAACCTCGAAACCATCATTGAAAAAAGTTATATTTTGCTCATCACTTTTGAAGTTCCTGCAACCCAGTAAAGAAACAGAAGCAATTGCATTTGACCAACCCATTCATGTTATGACTATGTTGTGCTGCCAGCTTGGTTGCGATTGGAAAATGTCTAGCTTGGGGTTGTTAAGAGTCGAAATATTATCAATTGCTGATATTGTTTTATTTATATTTCATAACCACTCTAAGGCTGAAAATTGACAATGTTTAGATCTAGGAAACATCCAGGAAAGAGGTGAAATTTTTTATTTGCATTAAAAGCCTAGAAAAGCATGTCTTGCATCACAATAATTTGAGGCAACCACTTTAAAACCATCATCTATATCCTTTACAACCCATGGATAATTGGAAAGGAAGGGTCCATATGTGAAGTGCAAAACTAGATGTGCATTGTAAGATGAGTCCATTAGATTCAACAATAGCACAAAGAAGAAGCGTCAATAAAGTCTTCAAAAGTGTCCCTCAATAGGCCCAAGAGAAAAGGAGGTACCAACATCTTCCAAAGAAAATCTATATTGTGCCTTTTGTTTCTTAACAGGGGAAGGAAGAGTGTGCTAGCCTTGAATAAGGGTTTAAAACAATTTTGTTAACATTGCGATCAGGATTAAATCGACGAGGGTCCAAAATCGAAAAAAAATAGTAAAAAACAAGAAAAAATCGGTACAAATTGGAAAAAAATCAGCAAATACAAAATATTTATTTTTCAATTATTTTTAATATCTAAAACATCCAAAACACAAAATAAATGCATTGACACATAAATATGAAAAAAGAACTAATATATAAAATGTGTAATATCCAATGTTGCAAACATCGGCATCGAGATAAAATCGGCAAAGGCCCGGAAAACCAAAAAATTGTAAAAATAAGGAAAATATCGGTAAACATCGACAAAATCAAGATACCATCAAAACATTGATAAAAATAGACAAACATCGGCTAGGCCAAAAAATCGTGATTTCAAGATAAAATCGGGATGTTATTGAGATGTTCGCAACACTGGTAATATCATGTCTAGTGCTACATCACACATAACAATGAATCATGTCCTTAATACTAAGTCCTGAGTCCTTACTCAGCCTCAAAATATCAACAAAAAATATAATAATGTATCTCATATCATGAGTCATAATGTCATATAAAATGAAATGAATCAAATAACTAATACTATTGATTTCCTCTAGCCCTCTTGCAAGAAAATGTAATATCCTTCCTTCTAGATGAAGAAGGCGGTGGGGTTGGCAGTGGACTCCGTTCTACTCTAGAAGTTTAAGAACTAGGAGCTATAGGAGGTAGACCATGTCCTCTATTGGTGACAAGAGTAGGTGGTGTCACCTCCTCCTCTTGTTGCTCCTTCTCATCCTCCTCCTCTATCCCGTCCAGTACATCCTACTCTAACCAATCAGGGGCCGACTCCATGATAGGCCTCTCGACCTCAACCCTACATGCAACAATGGTGTCAATCACATCTAATGAGATGGCCTCCACATCAGGTGTCCTCTCAAGTTGCCTCGCCCACAATCGAATATTGTAGTAAACGTAGACCATGTCATTAAGTCGTTGGGGCTCCAACCTGTACAAGGGTCATAAATTAATAAATAATAAATAATAAATTAATAATTATAAAAAAATATTATTTAATTAATTCAAAAAGATCATTGGAATATTTTAACCTGTTGCGCTTCTTGGCGTATATTTTTTCAAATACACTCTAGTTGCGCTCGCATCTTGATGAACTACATATTTAGTTGAACACTCAAATGGCAAGCCTTTGGAGATAGGATACTCTGCCACCGTAGCTTTTCCACCATGCATCTACAACAAATAAAATAAACATAAGAAAAATAATGAAAGTTGAAAGTTAAAGTAAAGTATGAACATGAAGAGACAACGAATTTTGAAACAAACTAAATCTTACCTGGCATTTTAGTCTTCCTATCATGGATAGCCATGTCAAAGCTAAAAGTGTCAACTGCCATCCTATATATCTCCATTTATTTGGAGATTTATGCACGTCCTGCTGGAGATGGAAAAACGTGACCTCAAAATCAAATAGGAGACCACAGGAGTAAGAAAATACGAGGTCAGGTAGATCTCTGCAGCATAAATGGGACGATGGAGTGTACTGTTTCATTGCTCATCAATCACTTCCCATAGGAATTGTTGTTTCTCAGACCCCTCATCCCCCTTATCATCATAGTAATCTGAATGGATTTTTTGGCCCTATGCATGGCCTCATACAAGTAGCCCATTGTGGGCTTGTCTCCATCAACTAATCGAAGAACATTTACCAAATGTTCAATAATGTTACACACCTGCACTCTCTCACAAAAGTTTTCTTGGTATGAAACTAACCTGCATATGGCCTCTCCCTCTAATTTGTGGCTATATGAAAAAGCACACCACTACTCTGAAAGAAACATTCTCTTCACATCCCATATAGAATTCAAGAGGGATTGAAGAGATATGAAATTGGTAGCAAACTGTGTAATGTTAAGGCGCACCAACTCCTTGTTGGTGAATTTTCTCATCATAAGAAGCATAGATGCATGATTATGTATAAATTTTGTAATGTTTTTTGATGATTCAACAATATCCTTGACAAAGGGAATTTTTCTTATGTCCTCCAACATCAAATCAATGCAGTGTGTAGAACATGGTGTCTAAAATAAGTTAGGATGCCGCTCCATAATCATCTTGCCAGCAGCAACATAATTTGTAGCATTGTCTATTATGACTTGAACAACATGTTGTGGACCCACCTTCTGAATGAACACGTCCAACAAATCACATAATAACTATCCGTCTTTGATATATGCAGATGCATCAATAGATTTCATAAATGTGTCCCCTTGGGACAATTAACCAGGAAGTTAATAAGGCTTTTACTCTTTTGATCGGTCCAACCATTTGATATCACAGTGCATCATGTGTGTGCCCATGATCCCCTAAACTCCCCCAATGTCTTATTGCAGTCAACCTTTTCATTTTGAAGAATGCGACCTCTAAATTCATCGTATGAAGGGGCTTTGTACCCTGGGCCAACAATAGCAATAGTATCAATCGCAGGCTGGAAAAATGGATTGTTCTTGGCAACACTGAAATGAATATCACTCCAAAGAAGAAACTTGCCCAACAACATGTCAGCTTCTACCTTCTCTCTTTTTTTAATAACTGACAAGATAGATGGTTGTGCACCAAGTGTGTTTCTAGGAATGAAAAATGATGAGGCAACTATGGGGTTGGGTGTAGGTGCAGATGGCGAATAAGAACCAGTACCACTCTCACGATCACCTCCTAATCCTGACACTCCACCCCCTATTATTTGACGCTTCAGAGTTGTCTTGGCAAGTTTGGTTGTCTCTATTCCTTCCTATGATTTGACGACTCTTCAGATGATTTCTATATTTGTATTTGAGCAAGACCCTACCTCATGTTCAGAAATTTGTGCAAGGTGGAACTTCAATTTGTATACACCCCTGTCATATGTTACCCACATAACTTGCAACTCAAATTTGATCTGTCAAACCCCCCATTAGGTTCACCAAATTCCCACAGAGGGTCCAATTTCTTTGGCATGTTTGTAAATTTGTTAAACTCACTTTGTTGAACTCTTGAGTTTTAATGTAAGTTAAAGTTTGAAGTTTGAACCTAGGGCACAGAAAGGATTGCAAGTTAAACAAACGAAATTAAAATTTACATACAACATTTTGAAATTTTGACAAAAAATAAACCATCAACTCAATGCAACAATAATGGCAAAAAACACATTCAAACCCAAGCAAAAATGATGGAAAAGAACTAAGGCACAAGAAGAAATTAAACAAATAAAACTAACAATCAATATTTTGCATTTTTTACCCAAAAAAAACCTCTCTACTAAATGCAACAAAAATGACAAAAAAACACACTCAAATCCAAACAAAAATCATGGAAAATAAATGGGTGATAGAAACCCAAGCAAAAACAATAAAAAAACAAAAAAGTGGCCAAATTTGATGCCCATACCTAAAAACCACACTCTGCTGAAGAAACTTGGTCCAAACTTGAATTTTTTTTGCTTGGGATGCTAAATTTCTTCACTTTTCTCCTCTCTTTCCCTTGTAGATGGGTTCTCCTCTTCCTTGGCTTTCACTCTTGCCCTTTGTCTGCAAAATGAGCCAAAAAAACCGAATTTAGTTTTTAAAACAGCGTTGTTTTCCGCCCCCACGATTTTTATGGATCGGATTGCTATTTTTTGGTAAAAATCGCGAATTTTTCACAATTTTTTTAAGTTCAAAAAATCGCCGATAAAATCGTGGGCATGAAAAAACACGATTTTTTGAAAACATCCCTATAAAATCGTGATGCTCGAAACACTGGTTTAAACCCTAGAAAACCCTTGGAGAAGAGATGATCCAAAAAACCCTATTTCTACAATCACAAAGAAGCCTTAAGCAAACCCAATAACCAAAACTCTTTATCCTTAGATCAATTGTTGAATTGAATTAGTGAGATTCGCACCCACTCTGATACCATGTTGACATTCATAGGAGATAGCTTGAGAATTGAATAGAACTAGCACAAGGGAAACAAAAAACTTGAAGAGAAATCAACCAAGAGGAGCACAAGCCTAGAGAGAGAGTGAACACAAGAACAAGTGTGCTACAAAGAGAAATAACACCAAGCAAAAGAGAGCACAACACTTGATTGGTGCCCTTAGTTAAATCACTTTATTAAGGATGAAAGATAATCACATCATGATAAGTTACAAACAAGACTTGTGTATTTATACGCAATTTAAAAGTAGAGTGCTTTCCTCAAGATGGTTCTTGTTACCGCTCAAACTAGCAAGGTTGGCAAGGTTAAACCTAGCTTGCTATATGGTAAAAACTATTAGGAATACACCCATTGTCACCTCAACATATTTCTCTCGATTTAGGCCAACTCCTACAAAATACCACGGGCGTTATCCCTACACACAACAACTCAACCAAAGAATAAGTAGACCAATGCCTAAATGGAGTATATGGAAGATGTAGAAGTTAATATGATAACAAAAATCCAGTATGATTAGTGATATAACAACAAACTTATATTGCAAACTAGCAAAGGAAAATAAAGATATAGACTTGAAAATGCCACAAATTGAGTATGAGAACATCTTATCACAATAACGATGAATTGAGATGTTATACTGGTTCCATATGACTATAAGAAGAAAATAACTATAACGTTTCAAACCTATAACTTTTGAAATTCTGAAGATTCCACCAGGACTATAAGAGAAGGCCACTTCAAAGGCCTAGAATTGGCTTTTGGTGGACCTAAAACTCAAGGTACTTGATTGGAAAAGTTAGTACTATGAAAGACCTTTCGAATGAGCACAAGAAAACCAAATTTGGATAAATAGACAGAAAAAAATTCAATCTGCAAATCAACTACCCAGGAAATAGCCCACAATCACGAGGACTAAAAATTGACTTGGCCCAAATGAATGATCATACCTGCAAATTGATTTGGACAACCAATATGTGATCTCAAAGTAATGAATAATTAATAAAGAACATCTTTAGATCAATTATAATGATACAAGAGAACGTATCTTGGAATTCACATATCCTAAGGCGAGGGTTTGCCTCCAATCATTATTTCCAAAACATGTTATCAGACTTACAACACTGGGAAACAATGTTAACACAATAATATAGACCAAAGTAAAAAGGGTTGTATAGCCATAGGGCTTTCCCAAAATGCAAATTCGTGGTGATTTATCCAATAAAATAGTCAATAAATGCAACCTAAACCACAAGTTAGTGAAGAAATTCACTATTGAAATATTTTTTGGATTTTTATAATATGTAACTTGGATTTTTTGAAATATGAAAACTTTAGGGTTTTTTATATTCAATGCTAACTACAGATTTACAAAAATACAATAAATTTTAAGAAAAAAAATTGTAGAAAAGTTGACTATAAATTGTTGAACAAGGATATGATTCATCTTCCACAAGAATCAAGGATAGGGAATTATGTCCACTCTTTAATTTAGTATCTCAATGCTCGAGGTTTTTTAGGGTGCTCTCACTGCTTAGAAAGACAAGGGATTCATTTTGCATAGAAAATCAAATGGAAACCCTATTTGCCTCAAAAGATGTAGCATGATGGTCAACTCACTTGTAAAAATTAGCTCTCTATTGATGGAGCAAAGACTTGATTTGACCTTCATTTGACCTCCAAACGACCAGGCTAGGGTTGATCGCTAGGTTAATGTGGAGGAATTCCTTGGGCTAGTCATCATTGCTTTGAATTCAGATTGATTTTGCTTGAAATGCAACTTTTCCTTGCTTTGCTCCTCAAACTTGACTTGTAGATGGCTCTTTCCTTGTAACATCTACCATCATTGATCTTCTTGCACACAAAATGAGGACTTTGTCTCCCTTTCTTACAAATGGCTAGCTGATCTAGCGCACAAAACTTGAAATTAGGCTTGAATTTGACTTTGAAATCCCTGAAATTTCCCTTGGGGGCTCTCCATCAATAAGTTTCCATATCTTTGCTTGAGAAGGGCTTAATATTGGCCCAAGAGAAATCAGTCTCCTTTCTTAGCCATTAATCCTTGCAACAACTACCTTATTTGAGTGATGATGCTTTTTTTTACCTTATTTTTCTTATTTTAGCCATTGGGGGTTAACTTCTTCACTTTATGCCTCAACATCTAACGTGGAGGGGATTCCTTAGATTGCTTTAAGAATTCAACCTCTCTTTCTTCCTTGAAATGCTACCAGCTAGCCTGACTTGAAGAATTTTGAACTTTTCTTGGAGTAATTTGGAGTTGATACTTGAATAAATAGCCCTTGGGGTTTCCAATTGGTCTTTCTGTTGGTTGGATGTTGATATTCTACCCCTCCGATCTCACACCTCGACTCTTCGGCACTATATCTGACTGATCCTCAACAAAATAGCAGATCTCTTCAGAAGCTCAATGTTGCCTCTACGTGGCTCTGCGTTGCCCAGCGTAGCCGCTATGCTACCTCTTCTGCGTCCTCTTCTCTACCTTCTCTGCGATGTATTCCCGACTCAAGAAAATCTCCAAACGGAACTATCTCTGCCCCTCACTGCGTAGAATCAACTCTAGAAATCAATCTCTAGACCTTCTTTGATGTCTCTTCTAAATGCCCATCAAGCTTCTCTTATAACCTTCTCATTGAGAAATCATTGGCCCGGATTAAAACATAATCAATGGCTAAGATTAACTTGAATTCTCTTCGTCTTTTTCTAGAAGTTTCACACCCAGTGCTATTAATATACTTCAATTATTTTAATTCCCTAGGTTTAGACTTAGGCTCCCATTAAAAATAATTAATTATTTTAATAAAACCCCATGGAATTTCCTTAAATGCTTTCTGGGTATTTTGGAATACATGTGTCTAAGCCTCCCTGCAAAATTTGAGGCTTAGAGCACATCTGATGCTACCAGAAATCAACAGTAACTAGAGATCTTTGAGGGCATTCTAACTGCTTTGAAAGACAAGGGGTTCATCTTGGCATAGAGAATCAAATGGACACCCTCTTTGCCACAAAAGAGATAGCATGAGCCTATGTGTACAAGGTTAGCCTTAGCCATACCTAGATATACAATAATGATTACAAAATAAGGTTGATCATAGCTTAATGTGAAGCCTACACCATTTTCAATAGTTTGGTTATGATTAGTGAATAAACTGGTTGTATGGGATTTTTGTAGGGGGCTTTGTTTTCCTTGTATTTATTAGCATCTACCATATAGAAGAATCAATCGAGCATATCTTTCTCCTTTTAATATATCACAATTTGCACTCATTGTGCAAATCCTTTTGTGATTTTTCCAACATGGTATAAGAGCCAGAGTGAGAAGAATCCAAGGAGAGATAGTGATGGCTTAGGGACTACATTGATTAGAGACAAACAAATAGGTCATTCACATACAACAACAATCAAAAGAAGCATTGGACAAGTCCACCAAGTTGCAGAGGCTAATCATATAAGTTTAAAGCCAACTAATGCATACAAAAGTGATTTTGTTTGAAGAAATTATTAAAAATATATTGCTAAAGTTTTTAAACTTAGGAAAGTTCTAACCTCACAAATGTGGAAAATCCTAGATCTGGATTCCTACTGCAACAAATCTGAATTACTTCTCCTATTATTTGATAATTATTTCATTACATTGAAACACCGAAGTAATTACTGAAGCAGTCTACACCAATAATATTGCGGAATAAGTCTAAGTGCTGAAACAATCTAAACAAAACTAAATGAAAAACAACCACATTGACACAGTTATTTTTGGACTAAGTCCCCGAAAAATCCCAACTTGGGAAAACCAGTGCAGCAGATCTGAGGGTTTGTATTATTAAGCAGCAGAATCTTGAATACAACTAGAGTGCCAACATCTGACAAACCCTTCAGAGAAATCTAGACAACAAAAATGACTATGAGATATACCTCACTCAGCAAGTCTCCAGCTGATCAAAAACAACGTTGATGAAGCCCTCACTGCCTTTGCGTGATTTCTTACGTTGGATCTGCGTAAGCCTGCGTAGGCAAGCTAGAGGGACTGCGTCACCCCTTCCTGTAGCTGATCTAGCTTATCTGAAGCTGGATCTTGGCCCTTCTGGCTCAGAACCCCAGCCTCTATCTTTCTCCAGACTGACTCCAAGAGACGCTGCGTTGGCTCTGCCTGATTCTTTGCAGTAACTGTGTCACCCTAGCTAGAAACTGTGCATTATATCTCATGCGTTGATGCTGCCTCTCTCTAAAATGTATTCTTGGCCTTCCTGACCAATCTCTGCTTCTGCCCCTCTCCGGATCTGATCACTGAATCAAATCACTTAGCAAACCCAACCCTAGTGATTTGTTCTTGATCAAAAGTTGTGTCTCCTCACAAAAATTTGAAAATACTCAATGGCTCAAGTGTCAAGTGTATTTTCCATAGGCCCCTCACCCTCCTTCTTATAATCTTCCATTGGCTCTTCAACGACCAAGATTAAAACATAATCAAGGGCTAAGATTAACTTGGATGTGATCCATGACTTTATCTAGAAGATTCACACTTGATTTAATTAATACACTTTAATTAATCAAATTCCCTAAGTTTAGACTTAGGAAAACTTTAAAAAATGATTAATTAATTTAATTAAATCATCTCTAACTGGAATTTTCCAAAACCATTTCTAGGTTTTATGGAATACATGTGTCTTAGCCTATATACAAAATTACAAGGCTAGAACACATCCGATGCTACCTTAAATCAACAACAAATATTCTCCAAAGAGAGAAGATAAGGATTCCAACATTGTATGAACATGAAGGCACTTCTAAATGCACAAAAAGAGAACATGCAGTCACAGAGCAAATTTACTAAAGGGATATGTCCAAAATCGAGAGAAACAATGAATTATGAGTGATCAAGAGAGGGGTCGTGATTTAGCCATAGTGAAACAGTTATTTGAAACAATGTTTGGAAGGTTGTTAAGTAGATTTGTATGTAGATAGGACACCATAGGACACCATGCATTGTGCACTCAATAACCTGCTTCAAGAGAAGAAAAAACCAAATAAAGGTAAGTCCAACTTGTTGAAGGGTCATAAGATCAACATGGCCAAAACAAAAGTAAGGCCGATTTGGTGAAGCGGCAACTGTTAGCTTTTAGTGTTATTCCAAAAGTGTTTACACCGTGTTCAGTGGTGCTTTATGTTATTTGGGTTACATGGTGTGTGATTAGCCCTTGGATGTTCTACGTTGGACTTCCATATTAGAGGCAGCTTACTTAGAGGCTACTTGAATGGCATTCTTCATTGGAGTGGAGATATTCAAATAGCTTGGCACATTCTTCATGGTGACCATGTGGAGATTGCTTGCTTGCTTGAGAGGACACCTTGCATTGGTGGAGAATCATTTGGCATTTCAAAGGAGTGTGTTGGGACTTAGATAAGATCAAGCAACTTCGATAATTGCACGAAGGCATTGAATCCTCCCCCAACTTATCTCGGTACTTCACAAACTTCCCTTAGGCTTTCACTAGAGGCTTCATGAGAACATTTGCCACCTTCTCCCTTTGCAGAAATGTATTGCAATATCAAAACACCCATCTGGACCCTATCTCTAATAAAGTGATATTTGATCTCAATATGCCTGGAAAGATCATGAAACACAATATTCTCAAAGAGATTAATGCAACTCTAATTATCACAGAGTATCACCATTGGCCCCATTTGCAAATCAAGCAATCCTACAAGCATCTTGCGAAGCCACATTGCCTCACAGCTCGTCATACTCACTGCCATGTGCTCTGCCTCTGCTAAACTGAGTGCCACTGAGTGGTGCTTCCTGTTGAACCATGAGATCATTGTTGATCCCAAGTTGAAACAACATCCAGATGTGGACTTTCTGTCCACCACACTCCCTGCTCGATTAGAATCTATGTACCCATGCAGCTCCACTCCTCCAGCTCTGAGTATCTAAGTCCAAAGTCTATTGTCCCACGCAGGTATCTCAACGCATGCTTCGCTGCCACCCAATGAACTTGTCTTAGCTCCACCATGAATTGGTTATGTATTCACAACAAAATATATATGCAGTCTAGTGTTGACTAGATACATCAAGGAACCTAACAGCTGCCTATACAGTGTGGGATTCACTAGTTCACCATCATATGCGCTCATCTCTTCAGGTTAGTGATCATAATTGTAGACATCGATCTACAATCCTCCATCCTAAATCTCCTCAAGATCTCCATTGCATACTTGCCTCACCCAAGGAAAATATCTCCCTCCTTCTAGGAGAACACTCTTGCCACAAACCTCACTTTATACTTCTCGATACTGCCATATGTTGCATGTTTGATCTTGTAGATCCATCAAAAAGGGACCACAGACTTCCCCTCTGATCCTGGAACTATATCCCAAACAACATTGCTCATGATGGAGCTATACTCCTCTATCATGGCAGTCTTCCAAACCTGCTCGTCTATAGCCTCCTCAAAAGTGGGCGACTCAGACTCGTCGACACTACTCGATAGTGCCAAATAACTAGAATATCTGGTGGGTAGTCTGATTTGCCTGAAAGTGTTTCTAGGAACCTGCACATGCTCCTCAACATCCCTCAATGTTTGTTTAGGCCATCTTGGCCTCCTCCTAGTAGAACTCAATGGAATATCTAACTCATCCTCTGAATCTATTAGTTGTATTCCTGTTGGTGTCATTGGTCCATGTTTAGCCTTAGGAGCCTCTTGCTCCTCCTCTACCAATGTTGGCTCTCACTCACGAGATCTCCTGAGGGTCCTATCCTCATCAAATCTAACATACCGACTCAAGATCACCTTTCTCTATCCTAGAATATAAACTCAGTAGGCCTATGAAACCTCACTATAGCCAACAAACATGCCCCTCTCAAATAAGGGCTCCAACCTTGACTTCTTCTTTGTAGGCAAATGGACATAAATTGGGCTACCGAATATGCACAAGTGACTCCCATCCAGTTTCACTCCTGTAAAAAACTCCTCAAGAATCACATCCTCCAATAGCCTATGAGGATTCCTATTTTGCACATACATAATTGTATTGCAGGCCTCCGCCCACAAAAACATAGGAAACTCCTAATCATAGATCATTCCCCTCGCTGCCTCCATGATGGTTGTAGGAATTTACAGGGTAAGTTCCGTAGATCAAGAACCAAAGGTCACCGCTCACAAACAGATCACAAATCAGTACACCAGTATAATCACGTGGTTAAAACCCTCAAAGAGGGAAACAGTCCACAGCCTGAGCCAACGCGGCCACTTTAGGCAATTCATTATTATAAAAAGAAAAGTTACATATGTTTCTCTCATAAATGGTTACCAGACAAATGACCCTCCATGCTCTTTAAATAGAGATCATGGACCAATCAGGTGTTAAGCCATGGATCAAGTTTCGTTAATACTGAGGTGAGAGATAACTGTCGGATCGCTACAAATAGTGATCGTCGGATTATAAGTTACAAATGTACATGGTAAAGAAACACACTTTACCTAACTCTACACTAGATTAAGTTATTCTTAACTATTTCCTATGTGTCAGAATATCCTAACATCCCTCCTTAAGAACAACTTGGGATAGGATTGATGGATTTACAAAAGTGACACAAAAGGAGCCTATTTCCTAGGTGTCGAAATATCCTAACAGCCACCCTTAAGAACAAATTGGGATAGGATTGAAGTATTTACAAAAGTGACACAATAGGAGAAAGAAGGAGGCATTAGAGCCTATCCCCCCCTTAATGTCAACTTTCCTGAACTCCAAGCATGGGTCGAAGTTTGGTAAACTTCACTTCTGTGAGAGCCTTTGTAAAGATATCGGCTACTTGATCATTGGTTGGACAGTACTGCACTTCAAGAACACGATCATGAATGAGCTTTCTGATGAGTGTATGTGGAGTTCAATGTGTTTCATACGCTGAAGCTGAACTGGATCTTTACATAGCTGAATGGCACTCTGATTATCACACCAAAGTGTAGTTGGGTGCTGCTGATGAAGACCAAATTCAGACAGGATCTGACAAAGCCACATGGCTTCTTTGTTGGCTTCAACTGCACCACGATACCCTGCTTCTGCTAAAGAAAGAGAGATGGCACTTTGTTTCTTACAAGACCATGTAATAGGTCCTGAACCAAGAGTGAACACATATCCTGCAATAGACTTTCGATCATTAGGGTCACCAGCCCAATCAGAATCAGTGAAACCAATCAACAATGGAGATGCTCCTGCACTGTAATGAATCCCGAACTGAACTGTACCTTGAATATATCGAAGTATTCTTTTAGCTGCTTTCCAGTGACTTTCATGAGGTTGGTGCATAAACCGAGCGACAAGGCCAACAACAAAGGAAAGGTCAAGACGGGTATGTGTTAGATACAGAAGTTTACCAGCAAGTTGACGATATAAGGTAGCATCAACTTCAGGGGTAGTACAAGTGACTGAAAGCTTGATTCCATACTGAAAAGGAGAAGGGGTTGGCTTACAATCTTCCATGTGAAAGTGGTGTAGAAGATCACAGGCATACTTTGGTGAGAAATAAATACCTTGGAATTCTGGAACTTGAAGACCAAGGAAAT
The DNA here is from genome assembly GCA_034641835.2 of Pinus albicaulis. Lineage (NCBI taxonomy): Eukaryota > Viridiplantae > Streptophyta > Pinopsida > Pinales > Pinaceae > Pinus > Pinus albicaulis. The sequence goes on along the minus strand of CM076576.1, from coordinate 542,247,516 downwards.
AATGCAAGTGTCCTAAGTTTGTCATTTCAAACTTCTTTTTTAGGCTAGACTTCACATGGTTTATATAGTTTGGATCACTACCATTAAGGATGAGATCATCAACATAAAGAATAAGGATAGTGAAGGACTTACCCACTTTCTTGGTGTAGACATTGTTGTCAAAATGACACCTAAAAAATCCATTATCTAATAGAAACCTATCCATTTTGGCATACCAAGCCCGAGGAGCTTGTTTGAGACCATAAAGAGACTTCCTAAGGCGACAAACAAGGCTAGAGTCATTTTGGATAAAGCTAGGGGGTTGTTCCATGTAGATTTCTTCATGCAAATCTCCATGTAAGAAGGCAGATTTAACATCCATCTGATGGACTTCCCATTTAAAGGAGGCAGCAAGGGAAAGAACAAGGCAGATAGAATTCATTTTGGCAACAGGGGAGAAGGTTTCAGTATAGTCAATGCCTTCAACTTGTGAAAATCCTTTAGCAACAAGACGAGCTTTATGTCTATCCACTTTTCCATTTGGTCCAAACTTGGTTTGTAAACCCATTTTCATCTGACAAGTTTTCTTCCATTTGGAAGAGGAACAAGATCCAAAGTATCGTTTGCCAATAAGGAACAATACTCTTCATTCATAGCTTCATCCCAATCTAGATGACCGGAGGCTTCTTCAAAGGTTTATGGATCAAGTTTTTCTGGAACTTCAGCCAATAAAGAAGAGGCTCTTTCGAACTGAGAACGTGTACGTCGTCGATCGGCAGGGTCACCTGCAAGAGAACCTGCTGCATCCCAAGTAGAGCGAACCCATCTTGGAAGCGGTGGAGTATAAGGAACAATTTCAAGAGGTGGAGGAGGATTTTCATCCTCGTTGTCATCATCTGAACTAGAAGGAATTCTATTAAAAATAGAAGAGAGAGAGAGAGAGGTGGCACATATGCCGAATCAGGCTCGCAGGCCAAAGGTGGCACACCTGCTGAACTAGGCTCACAGGCCGATATATTTTCATCAAATTTTGCATCTCTTCTAATGATTATTTTTTTGGATTTTGGTTGAAGAAGTCTGTATCCTTTGACATGCGAAATATCCAACAAAAATGCATTTTTGCTCTTAGGTTCTAAGGCTTTATGTTTAACAATACGAATAGGTGACTGGTACACTTCCAAAAACACGAAAATGACTTGCATCACAATTTGATTGAGCTCCAAAAGGGGTAGAGGGTTATATTCTTAAATCCATGTTAAGATACGATTTACTATGTAATTTGCTGAATAATGGTTGCCAAAAATTGAGACCAAGTCCTTTATATTGAAGCAATTAGCCATTTCTTTTAAGGTGCAATTCTTCCTTTCAGCTACACCATTTTGTTTTGGAGTATATGGAACAATATGTTGCAATTGAATTCCATGCTCAGTGTAGAAGTTGATAAATTTGTTGTTAACATATTCTTCTCCATTGTCTAATATTAACTTAAGAATTTGATGTCCGGATTGTTTCTCAACAAAGGCCTTAAATTCCAAGAATGTGTTAAAAAATTCACTCTTGAGTTTTAAGAAGTATACCCAAGTGCGTTTGGAAAAATCATCAATGAAAGTTAAGAAGTACTTGCAACCAGAGAAAGAAACAACAGGAAGTGGACCACATAAATCACTGTGCACAAGCTGCAAAGGGGCTGAAGTGTGCCAAGAGGCACGTTTGTCAAAAATATCCCGATGATGTTTTCCGAGTACACATCCGGGGCAAACACCATCTCGGAAAGATACCATAGGAAGACCAGTCACCATATTTTACTTACGTAGAGTTTGAAGAGAGCGATAGTTTAAGTGACCAAATTTCTCATGCCAAAGTTTTCTCACTTCATCATTGGTATAAGGACACTTGAGTTTTAATTTCTAATTTTTACACATAATTTCGAGGTTTTGTGGAGAGAGACTTACAGCTAAATGCGACTAACGGGGAATCAACTGTACAATTATCGGACGTACAGGCCATTTCTAAGACATCTTTACTTGAATGAATCTAAACAAATATAAATATAAGTCAGCAGTAATACGATTTGATGCAGAGCAGTAATGAAATTTCAATTTTGCAGAAGGAACTAATCGAAACATGGGAAAATACCTGGAGTATAGCTGATGATTTTAATGGTGGTTCTCCTCCTGTGATGCTGTGGACAGTTGAACAGTTCACCGAAACAATCAAGTCCTCCCAGCCAATCCGGGAACAATCCCAGACCTAGAGGATGTTTCCCTGCCCCCGTGCCCAGATTTCCAAGAAAACAGAGACTCCCCCTCAGTACAAATCCTTTCTTATCATCATCTCACTTGGTAATCCCTTCAAGTTCAGAAAAAGACCTCTTCCTCCTTCGAATCAATTTCCTTATATAAATTTCTCCACTGCCATACATCCTATCCCACCGCCATACATCCTATCCCACCGCCTCTTCTCCATCAAGACAAGATCTTTTTTTTTAAAGGAGGGTATGAATGTCATTTAACGAGATGTCAGTGGTATTAAAGAGGAAGTGATCTTATGACTATCCAATCTGTTGGAGTATACGGCTGAATTTAGAGTACCTTTATGATTAAGGGTTATGTTGGAATATTTAAATTAACTATGCATATATATTTTAATTAATTCAAATTTTATTTTCTTTTCATTAATCTTTTTTATATACTTTATACCAAAGTAATATGAATTTTAAATCTGAAACCTTAATATTAATTTCTAACTCGGGTAATCTTGATATTAGTAGTTAGGTGTACTAGTGCGATGTGTGCGAGATAGGCATGGGTAGCTATCAAATGTCTATACCGTACACATGCTAATATCATTGTGTATAACTCGGGAACGGGTTGTTACATACTTCCTCCCTTCAAAAAAAACTTCGTCCCGAAGTTCAGGGTTTCATATACTCATATCAATATTGTGTTTTTAGGGATTAGGGTGATTGTAGAATGCTTGTAATTTTAAGATTTGAATTTCTGTTTGAATAAGTATGTATCGGTAATTTAATTGTTACTTCCCATTTCATTCGAATCTCCAAACTATTCTAAAATCATCCTATCCTTCCTAATCTCTTCCACTTTCATCCTATCCGTCCTCTACAGGAATATGCCATGGCATCAGTTTTACTGATCCATTCATAGACCTTAAGGATGCCAGTGTCGATTATGTCAACCTGACATGCTTGTAAGCATCCGGCAGTCATCATCACACGTCTAGGAGAGCGTGACTCGCACAGTCCTCCCATGACTCCAAGTATTGGAGGATAAACGGTGGGCAACACCTCCACCCCTCCCAGTAGGACCAGGGTCAACACCCTATCATGGGATCTCAGGGAGTCTCAACTGTTCTTGGAAATCTGTCATCACGTAGATCGCTTCGGTAATCTGTTTTTCTGCATGATAATCACTGGTACATAATCTGCAATGTAAACACTCGTACATATATTACAGCATATGCATCTATATTGTTCATAACCAATTGTTACCCATATAACAATCTCTATATATTCAAAATACTTTGATATTTATGATATCGATCCTAGAACTTAGATATATATATATATATAAATTGTTCACATAGGTATCAATATGTCCAATAAAATTTCTCATTTCAGATAATGCTTCTGTTTAGTTCATACATGTTCTATTTATGACGCATTGCTTTAACCATTTTCAATCTGTATACCAATATGTTTCATTTTTTATATTCAAAATGTAATTACTCTTCTATTTCCTTTCTTTTAATCATATTTGAAATGTAATGAAATTCATCAATAGATAGTTTCATCTATAATGTTTAATCTATGATTTCATATTCTTGCAATGTTAATTTAAATGACATATCGCATATTGGTATCCATGCACCAGTAAATTTAAACAAACAGCATATATCCTGTATCACTAGAGTGAAGTAGCATTCTATCTTTATTGGTATCCATGTACCAACAAAGTAAAAACTCATTTTTATGTAGTATTTCAAAATTTCAAGTATCAAAATTTGAGCAGTCATATATACATATAAAGTTTTCAGTTCTCAAAATTTAGCATAAGCTGGGGTAATTCTGGCAGAAAGTCTCAGCATCCTCCCAAGTCGTTGATCCAGGACTATACTTGTCCCACTGGACTTTAACTTGGTCTATCCGGCGGTTCCTAAGCTGTCGAACCCTACGTTCCAGAATACGTAATGGTTCGACCGTTAGGGTTCCCTCGTCCGATACCTGCAATTCCTTCCATTAAAGGTCATGAGATTTATTAGCAACATAGTGTCGTAAGGCAAATACATGAAATACATTATGAATTTTGTGCAGGTGGGGTGGCAGTGCAAGACGATAAGCGACAGGTCCAACTTTTTCCAGGACTTCAAACGGTCCTATAAACCGGGGGGATAATTTTGTTCCCTGCCCAAACCGAATGGTGCTTTTATTTGGTTTGATGCAAATGAAAACCTGATCTCCTACTACATAGCTTCTATCTGTCCTGTGAGTGTCCGCATAACTTTTCTATATATCCTGAGCCTCTTTTAACCGTTGTCTAATCAGTTTTACCCGATCCTCCATCTCTTGGATCAAGTCTGGTCCGACGATTATTCGATCTTCTAACCTGTCCCAACTCAACGGCGTTTTGCAAGGTCTTCCGTATAATGCTTCAAATGGCGGCATCCCGATTGAACTGTGATAGCTATTGTTGTAAGCAAATTCTACCAAGGGTAAGTACTTTTCCCAGCGTGATTGTTGGTCCATAACATACATCCTTAACATATCCTCGAGTACTTGATTTACCCTTTCTGTCTGTCCATCGGTCTCAGGATGATAGGCTGTACTCAAATTTAACTGAGTTTCCAAGGCCGACAGCATACAATTCCAGAACCTTGACGTGAACCGAGGATCTCTGTCGGATATTATTTTCTTAGGTACTCCATGAAATCTGATAATTTCATTTATAAATACCCGAACTACATCAGCTACCTCATAAGTATCTCTTACTGAGATGAAATGGGCGCTTTTTGTTAATCTATCCACCACAACCAAAATGGAATTATGCTTTTGTTGCGTAAGAGGCAGCCCAACGATAAAATCCATAGAAATTATCTCCCATTTGGTCATAGGGATGTCGTGAGGTTGTAACAGACCTGTTGGGTGACAATGATCAGCTTTTACCTGCTAACATTCAAAACACCTAGCGACAAATTGGACAATGTCGTTTTTCATGTCTGACCAGAAGAAGAGTCTCTCAATGTCAGCATACATCTTCTTTACCCCAGGATGTGCACAATATACTACTCGGTGTGCTTCCTTCAAGATGGTGTTTCGGAGATCTCCACTATCTGGTATATACATCCTTTCGTGAAATTGTAGAATTTCGTCTTCTTCCAAATCATACCCTTCGAACTTAGGTTCCTTCGAATGGTTGTTTTCGAGCCCCGACCATATTTTTAAGTACCAACTATCTCTTACAAGATGTTCAAGCACTTGATTTCTCAAGTTCACCTTGATAGGTACGAGGGAGAATATTCGGGGTCTTCTACTTAAGGCATCTGCTACCATATTCTCCTTCCTTTTTATATATGAAATTGCAAAATCATATTCGCTTAGGAGTTCACTCCATCGTCTTTGTCTTGCATTCAAGTCTCTTTGGGTGAATAAATACTGCAAACTTTGGTGGCCACTTTTAAGCACAAAATTTCTCCCTACCAAGTAATGTCTCCACATCTTTAAAGCTAAGACCACCGCGGCTAACTTTAAATCATGCGTAGCATAAAGTTCTTCATGGGTTTTTAATTTTCTCGAAGCGTATGCTATTACGCCTCCTTCCTGCATTAATATTGTGCCTAACCCTTGCTTAGATGCGTCGGTACACACAGTAAAATCTTTATCCATATCCAGTACTCACAAAATCGGTGCACTAGTCAATAATCGTTTAAGTTCAGAACAAGCTTTATCACACTCCTCAGTCCACTCGTACTTAACACCTTTGCGCTGGAGGGTTGTGATCGGCTTTGCAATTTTGGAAAATCCCTCCACAAATCTTCGGTAGTAACCTGCTAAACCCATAAAACTACGCACTTCATGTGCATTCTTAGGTATCGGCCACTCCCTGATTGTATTTACCTTTTCAGGATCTATAGAGATTTCTTCGCCTGATATGATATGACCTAAGTAATGGATTTCCTTCTGAAAGAAAGCGCATTTGGATAATTTTCCATATAACTTGTGTTCTCTGAGACAAGATAATACTATCCGAAGATGCTCTTCATGCTCCTTCTCATTCTTAGAGTAAATGAAAATATCGTTCAGGAAAACTTGTACAAATTTGTCGAGATATTTGCGAAGAACGCTATTCATAAGGTTCATGAAGACGCAGGTGCATTGGTCAACCCAAATGGCACCACAATGAATTCATAATGCCTGAAACGAGTTCGAAATGCAATCTTAGAAACATCGCTCTCGCTAATCTTGAGTTGATGATAACCCGATCACAGATCGAGTTTTGAAAATACTGTAGCTCCTTTCATTTGATCGAAAAGGTCGTCAATGCGAGGCATTGGATACCTATTCTTTACCGTGGCCCGGTTCAAATCTCGATAATCCACACACAGTCATAATGAACCATCTTTCTTCTTGACAAAGATTACAGGAGCACCCCATGGTGAAACACTGGGTCGAATGTGCCCTACATCTAACAATTCCTTCAGCTGTATTTGCAATTCTTGAAGTTCCGGGGCAGTCATTCGGTAAGGAGTTTTAGATATAGGTTCCGTACCGGGTTTCAATTCAATGGTGAGGTCTAGCTCTCTCCGAGGAGGCAGTCCAGGTAATTCTTTTGGAAAAACATCTGGAAATTCTGATAGAATCGGATACTGATCTAAGGAAGGCCCCTTTTCTTTGCTTACCTCTTGAACTGCATATACGTGACAACCCTTCCTTAAGCACCGTTTCATTTGCATAGCTGAGATGAAACGCAAGGATACTTTTCTCTTAATACCTTGAATTTGGATTATCTCTCCCACATTGTTTAAGCAAAGTATTGTTTTCCCAGAACAATCTACCCATATTCGATAAGACTCTAACCAATCCATTCCTATCACCAGGTCGTAAGTACCTAGGGCCGTGACATATACTTTTAGTTTAGTCAAACAAACTCCTAGATCAACTTTGCAATCCTCCACACTTAATTCTACCGATTGAAAGTCTCCTGAAGACATTTCTACTTGTCTAAAATCGTCCTGCTTGCAGGCTACCAACCCACATTTATTCAATGCATAAGATGAAATAAAAATATCAGTAACTCCCATGTCAAACAAGATTTTGAGTTTTATTCCGTTGATTGTACCTAAAGATTCCACTACCGTGGATTGATGTGCTGCTTGGTTGTTGTTGACGACAGCATGGATCCTATGATTGCTTTGGGCATCTGATGATGGTTCTTTTCTTGTTCGCCGAGAGTTCTCCGGACAATCACGTCGAAGATGAGGTCCTCCACATCCCCAACAGTCCACTCGGGTTGGTCCTTTTGCGTTTGACTGAGAAATTCCCGACCAAGAACTCTGTCCCCTAGTGCTGCTTCCTCTCCCATTCCTTCCCCGAATACCAGTCCCTCGAGACCTCCAAGTACTGATGTTTGAGGACCCGGAAGCTATGCATTTATGGTCCTGGGAGCTTCTGCCCCCGCTCCTCTTGGAGTAAATTTGTCACCATAAGGAGGTGGTCTCGAGTTATTTCCTCGAAAAAAATTTCGGGGAGTCCTTCCTGTAAATGCCTGCGGTATTGGTTCAGCTGACCTGAAATCCCTTTTAATCCCCAGATGTTCTTTTTCATAACAAGCACATTCAACCGCCTCTGCCACCGTTGGTGGTTTCCACATTCTTACCATGGCTCGGATCCGAGGATTTAATCCAAATACGAAACGCTCGGCCTGGCGTTCATCCGTGTCTAGATAAGGAACATATTTTACAAGTTCCATGAACTTTATCTCGTATTCTTCCACGGTTTTACCACCTTGGGTTAGAGTATGGAAGGCTCCCGCTTGTTGCTCTTGAAAGAAAGGTGGTAAGTATTTCACACGGAATCGGTCCACAAACAACTCCCAAGGGACGGTATCTGACGAGAGATGTAGCTGTTTTTCCATATTTCCCCACCAAATCAGAGCATTCCCCCTGAGTTGGAATACAGCGATCTTTGTTTTAGAAGTTGAAGAATATTCTCTTAATGCGAAGCATCTGATCATCCCTTCCAACCATGCTTCGGCATGTTCTCTAGCTCGTCCTCCAGAGAATTCTGGGAGTTTAATATTTTGCAGTTCCCGTGAAATATCTTCTCTATGAGGTTTGTCATCAAAATCCTTAGGCTTTTCTGAATGTCTTTCCTCTAGGTGGTGTCGTTCCTCCTTGCTCCTGGTCGACTGCGACCCCTTTAACGTTTCCAAAATGGCTTCTAATGAGCTAATCACAGTGGTGAGATCGGGCGGAGCAACAGGTGCTGACGGCGATCTTGATGGTGGTGATGGCGATGGTGAAGGTGGAGGTGGCGGCGATGCATTTCGCTGGCGCTGCCGCCTTTGGTACGTGTTAAACATGATAATTTTTTCTGAAATACATAATAAATTTATGAGTGGATAAATTTTCAGACTGACAATATAATTTTCATAAGATTTGAGCTGGCATACGGGTATAGTTCTTTTGCTATTTTCCCTGCAGGCAGGTCTTACTGATACCGAGGTCAAGGAGGGTGGCAATGCGACCTCCTTGTCCTATGCAGGGTAATGTATGCTTACTAAATCTAGAGTGGAATGCAAGGTTTTCATAGATCAAAGGGTTGTTCTGTAAAATTTGTCTAAAAAGTTCAGTCCTAGATGTAGTTATAGAGGGGATTATTGACTTTCTGCTAGAATTACCCCAGCTTATGCTAAATTTTGAGAACTGAAAACTTTATATGTATATATGACTGCTCAAATTTTGATACTTGAAATTTTGAAATACTACATAAAAATGAGTTTTTACTTTGCTGATACATGGATGCCAATAAAGATAGAATGCTACTTCACTCTAGTGATACAGGATATACGCTGTTTGTTTAAATTTACTGGTGCATGGATACCAATATGCGATATGTCATTTAAATTGACATTGCAAGAATATGAAATCATAGATTAAACATTATAGATGAAACTATCTATTGATGAATTTCATTACATTTCAAATATGATTAAAAGAAAGGAAATAGAAGAGTAACTACATTTTGAATATAAAAAGTGAAACATATTGGTATACAGATTGAAAATGGTTAAAGCAATGCATCATAAATAGAACATGTATGAACTAAACAGAAGCAGTATCTGAAATAAGAAATTTTATTGGACATATTGATACCTATGTGAACAATTTTTTTTAATTATATATATATATATATAAGTTCTAGAATCGATATCATAAATATCAAAGTATTTTGAATATATAGAGATTGTTATATGGGTAACAATTGGTTATGAACAATATAGACGCATACGCTGTAATATGTGTACGAGTGTTTACATTGCATATTATGTACCAGTGATTATCATGCAGAAAAACAGATTACGAAGCGATCTAAGTGATGACAGATTTCCAAGAACAGTTGAGATTCCCTGAGATCCCACGATAAGGTGTTGACCCTGGTCCTACTGGGAGGGGTGGAGGTGTTGCCCACCGTTTATCCTCCAATACCTGGAGTCATGGGAGGACTGTGCGAGTCACGCTCCCCTAGACGTGTGATGATGACTGTCGGATGCCTACAAGGATGTCAAGTCGACGTAATCGACACTGGCATCCTTAAGGTCTATGAATGGATCAGTAAAATTGATGCCATGGCATATTCCTGTAGAGGACGGATAGGATGGGAGTGGAAGAGATTAGGAAGGATAGGATGATTTTAGAATAGTTTGGAGATTCGAATAAGATGGGAAGTAACAATTAAATTACCAATACATACTTATTCAAACAGAAATTCAAATCTTAAAATTACAAGCATTCTACAATCACCCTAATCCCTAAAAACACAATATTGATATGAGTATATGAAACCCTGAACTTCGGGACGAAGTTTTTTTTTAAGGGAGGAAGTATGTAACAACCCGTTCCCAAGTTATACACAATGATATTAGCATGTGTACAGTATAGACATTTGATAGCTACACCTGCCTATCTCGCACACATCGCACTAGTACACCTAACTACTAATATCAAGATTACCTGAGTTAGAAATTAATATTAAGGTTGCAGATTTAAAATTCATATTACTTTGGTATAAAGTATATAAAAAGGATTAATGAAAATAAAATAAAATTTGAATTAATTAAAATATATATACATAGTTAATTTAAATATTATTTTCTTTTCATTAATCCTTTTTATATACTTTATACTAAAGTAATATGAATTTTAAATCTGAAACCTTAATATTAATTTCTAACTCAAGTAATCTTGATATTAGTTGTTAGGTGTACTAGTACGATGTGTGCGAGATAGGCAGGTGTAGCTATCAAATGTCTATACTGTACACACGCTAATATCATTGTGTATAACTGGCGAACTGGTTGTTACAGTACGGCAATCCTCGATGCGTCCATCGGTCA